>OX359275.1:28493238-29093238 GCA_947179155.2 Hedera helix | reverse complement strand
TATAAATAAATTTTAAATATAAATCTTTTATTTTCCGTGGGCTAAGGAAAATATAGAGGGAGAGCCTACAGTTCTCTCTTCCACTCTGTCCAGTGTTCACAGAACTCCCCGAAGAGAAACTCATATAATTTTGAGTTTTCCCACAATTTTTTCATCAGCCGAACATGGACTTAGCCACTAGTAAGCTTCAGCTCATCGACCTCCGTCAACTTTTCTCACCGGTTCACCCCTTTTGAATGCTCGGAAGACAACTTTCCGGCAACGTTTTCGTCCATTTTCTACCCAAACACCCCCCAATCCATTACACCCAGCAACAGTTCGATAAAAAACATTACTTTATTTAACCCCAGAAATTCCCAAAACAATATGATTTCAGCTAAATTATCAGCTGTAGCCGTTGAGACGGCCGAAACTAGTGTCAAAGATGACATAGAATCTTTGTTTTCCGATAATTCTTCCGAAAAAGTTGATTATAAACGTGGGAATAGACAATCCGGTAGTGGGGCTTCGAGTATTTCATCAGGGATTAGGTTAGAGAATGTGAGTAAGAGCTATAAGGGTGTGACGGTGTTGAAAGATATAAATTGGGAAGTGAAGAAAGGTGAAAAAGTTGGTTTAGTAGGCGTTAATGGTGCTGGGAAAACAACCCAAATGGGAATTATTGCTGGACTAGAAGAGCCCGATTCGGGGAATGTAATTAAGGTGAAATCAAATATGAAAATTTCATTTTTGAGCCAAGAATTCGAGGTGTCAATGAGTAGGACGGTGAGGGAAGAGTTATGAGCGCATTTATGGAGGAAATGGAGATTTCTTCTAGGTTGGAGAAGGTGCAAAAGGCAATTGAGGGTTCTGTGGATGATTTGGAGTTGATGGGGAGGCTTTTGGATGAGTTTGATTTGCTTCATAGGCGGGTTCAGGCTGTGGACTTGGATGTAGTGGATGTGAAGATTAGTAAATTGATGCCGGAACTTGGGTTTGCAGAGGAGGATTCAGATAGGTTAGTGGCATCGTTTAGTGGAGGGTCGCTTGGGAAAATTTTACTTCAGGTATGATAACTGTGTTGGTTCAGAAAGTTGATCAACTGGGTTATAATGTAGGCTTTAGGGATATATACCATTTGTGCCATGTTCTTTTTGAGCTTGCTTTGCTAAAGTTATGGTTTTGTTCCTGAAATGGCGTGAAAAATGAATTGTTGGTCTGTATTTACAAAACATATTAAGATTTTAGTAGATTGAAGCCCCTAGCTGAGGAATTTGTTTCTTCTTCTAGTAATTTGTGCATGCAGAATTTAACTAATCTAATTGTCAGGTTATTCACTTTAGAGTAGTGGAACGCGTAGCAAATTCATTAGTGAATAATAACTACACGTATACCAATTGTTTTAATTACATATTCAGCTGATGATAAACCTAGAATAGATAATTTTGTTTCCTGCTCATAACAGTTGTAATGACTTGTAAAGGAACTTGTACACCGTGTTCTTGTGCTTGCCATTCATTACTTAGACATCAGTGTAGGCTGGTTTAGTATTATAAAAGTTATATTAGTTTGTTAAAGTTGTAACATGTATTAGAATGTGAGGTTTTTGTGTTTGAGTAGTGACTATATAACATTTGCAGGATCCAGATTTGTTACTTTTGGATGAGCCAACAAATCACCTTGATCTTGACACCATCGAGTGGCTTGAAGGTTATCTTAATAAGCAAGATGTGCCAATGGTTATCATATCTCATGACAGGGCTTTCCTTGACCAGTTATGCACAAAAGTTGTGGAAACTGATATGGGTGTATCTAGAACCTACATGGGAAATTATTCTGAATATGTTATTTGTTAAGTTGAATTTTATTCATATTTAATATATATTTTTAGGCTTAATTAATTGCAAGTTCTTAGGTATTTTAATTGATTTTAGGTAATTTATTTAATTTTATGTGTTTTAGTATTTTTATATTATTTTTATTTAATTTCTACTTTATTTTGTAGGAAAATAATCATTGATGGCAAAAGTGTAATTTCTGCAAAGCTGGAGGGCAAAATCAGTAAATAAATAGAAGCTTGGTGGCATAATAGTAATATTGCAGAACAAGTGGCAATTCCGTAATTAACAGCAACATGGCTGGGCGCGCAATGCGTGGAAGGGTAAGGACTGCGCATGCACGGGACGACGTCGTTTCAGTTACAGACAGGATATGCGTATGGGCGCGCATTGCGCGCGGTTGGTTTTATCCGCGTTGACTTGGTCAAGGCCGTGTTTGGCCGACGCGAAAATATTGGGAACGGGATTATTCGCGGATTTTAGCATTAATTTGATTCCCAATTTGATTTCTTTTCTACATTAGCTTAGGATTATTATTGTACTCCTATGCATAAATTATGTAGCTTTTATATTCAGTACTTTAACATAGATCAGAATATATTAACATAGAATAGCAGATTATTAGAGTAGTTTATGAATAGTTTTAGGAATAAATATTCAACGCGAAGGATTCAACAATTGAAGGCGGAGCTTGGGAGTTGAAGACTGTGATCCGAGTAACAGACGGATGTCAAACACATATTTGATTTTTTTTCTTTTTCTTTTATTGTTTTAATTTTGATACGTTGAATTATTTGTGGATTATTTTATTTATGCATTATTTAATTATGTTTTGTGTTTTAATTTTAAGTATGCTAGGTTAGATTAATTTATAGGGTTAATGATGATTATATTTGATTGATTCCATTGCACAAATTCATGCCAATCAATTTTATAGATTTAGTACTTTAACGTAAATAATAATTCTTTTTATTGAATGCCTATTTTTATTGCTCAAATATAAAAGTGGATTCTCATTATGATTTGTTGGATTCAGTTTATGATTTGTTAAAAGCGAATATAAATTGTGTTTCAATGGATATAGTGAGTGTTTTGATTTTATACATTTGTTTGGCTGTAAAAGAATTAACAATTTGATTTAAAACTTAATTGGGCTTAACTGATTTTATTTTTCGCATCTAATAGAGTCGAGAGACCAAATTAGTGTGAAATAAAAAGTAGAGTTTTTGGTCATGAAAATTGAGAAGATGATATTAAATATATGATTCTGTCACCCTAGTATTTTATTATTAAGTAATTTCTTTATTAATTTTAATTAGTTTTATTTCACAAATTTTAAATCATTTGTTTAAATAAGATTAAGGTGATATAAATTTAATAATTGGTTAATAATTATTTTAATTCCCTGTGGGTTCGACACTCTATTTTATCACTGTATTATTTGTTGATTGCGTACACTTGCGTATAAATTGCTAACTAAATTTAAGCACAACATTATTCAAAAGGCAGCATGGATTGAAGCTCAATTTGCAGCATGGGAGAAGCAGCAAAAGGAAATTGAGCACACAAAAGTTTAATAAGCCGGTTAAGTGCTGGAGCAAATGCTGGCCGTGCCTCTACTGCTGAAAAGGTACATTGATATTAACATTGTGATTTCAACTTAATGATGGTATAATATTATAAACATCTTTGTTTTCATTTGAAGGGAAATTAGCTAAGCCCTTGTTGTTAATCTTAAAATAGTAGTGTTATTTCGTTGGCATAGGGTGACATAGAAAAAAGTATTTTAACACTACCAGCAATGCAATTTTAATTTTAAACTGATGCAGCTTCTGTTAGTTGTCAAAAGAGGGGAAGACTGACAACGCTAGTGCATTCAGCAAGACAAGTTTCCATATAGCTGCCACTAACTTCAGAATCTCCCCCTTTATTGTGGGTGTTGAGTGATTTTGTTCTTCTTCTTTTTTGTGGGGGGGGGGGGGGGGGGGGGGGGGGTGTGGATGTTAAAATGAGAGGCAATTGTATGTTAAATAAAAATATTAATGGGCCCTCGTTGAATTTCTCACTCATTATGGCAGTTCATCCGCAGAGATGCTTTTAGCTTCATTCTTAAAAGCTGGTCTCTGCCCAAAACCTTTTTCTATATGGATACCGTAAATGGGTTGATGGCAAAATATCTATTGTAGACAAAATGAAGAATTTAACCCTTTTATGGAATGTCTTTCCATAAATTTTAGTCCTTCAAAAAGAGTTTTTGTGGAATGTACTTCCATAAATTTTAAACCTTGGAAAAAGGTCTTTTATTATTACTGACATTATTTTAAAAGAGTCTTAGTGTTTTTCTGAACTTTGTTGATAGTTTTTACTATGTTGATGTTAACAGAAACTTTTGATAAAGTTCACAGGTTATGTAGCCAACTTCTTTTGCCAGGTGCATGATTTATCATCTCATTTCCTTTATGAGTAGCTGGCCAAATGATTCTTATATATATAAGTATAAATTGGTATTATTAATCAATATGCTTATACCTGTTTACTTTTTTCCATGAAACAGAAGCTGGAAAAACTTCAGGACGAGGAACAGGTTGATAAGCCATTTATTAGGAAACAAATGAAGATCAGGTTCCCTGAGCGTGGAAGAAGTGGACGATTAGTTGCGGCAATTAAGAATCTGGAATTGAGCTATGGGGACAAGGTGATTGATTACTTAAATCAAGTATTAAAAAAAGGCTAAGCATCAAATTTTCTGCTGTCTAATTAGAGTACATCTATCTTACTTGTGTGCTATATATTTGGATGTTTAGCAGGTTCTGTTCAAGAATGCAAATCTAACAATTGAAAAGGGGGAGAAAATTGCTATCCTTGGCCCAAATGGGTGCGGGAAAAGTACATTGCTTAAACTGATTATGGGCTTGGAGAAGCCGGGAAGAGGTGAAGTTCTGCTAGGGGAGCATAATGTCTTACCAAACTATTTTGAGCAGAATCAGGCAGGTCACAAGTCATTACAAGGCATTTATATGTGATCAAAGTTGGGATGATTTCAGTTTTTAATGGTGGACGGAATTCTTATACCCTTCCTGAGTAATGTTATTTCTAAATGTGATTAATCTATCATGTTTTTCAGGCCGAAGCACTGGATTTAGATAAAACAGTGCTACACTGTAGCAGAAGTAGCAGAGGACTAGAGAATTAATGATACAAAGGGTCTCCTTGGACGTTGTAATTTCAAGGCTGACATGCTTGATAGGAAGGTCTCCCTTTTGAGTGGCAGTGAGAAGGTAAGATTTAGTTGTATAATATAACTTTTAAAGTTGATTCTTGTTATTATCATTTAATTGTTTTGTTTTCCGCGTCTTAATAAGAAAGGATGCTATGCTTTTCTATAGTGTAATTCAAACTTTTGAATAGAATTGATAATCTTTTTAGTTTTGTGGTTCTTCATTACGATCTGTTTGTTCTTTTGCATCCGTTTTATGTTATCAGCCCCTACTGATGCTTCCAGCTCTTGATAGTTTTTAGTTAACCTCTAGATCTACCTGGATTAAATAAATAACATATGAATATTTTGAGCAAAGATTTTGCAACGCTGGTAGGTGGGAGTATAAGATTTGGACCTGTGATCGGATTTTGTTTGTTGCATTCAATTGAGACCTTCCTCTAAAATCCAAACTATTGGCTAATTATTATGGGGTTTTCATCAATTGAAAACTGTGATATAATAGTCCTTATATAGATTGGGACTAAAATGTTTCAGTTACAAGTGCCTGCAGTAAATTGAATTGAAAGGGTAACCATTGTAGAAATCAACGTGCTAAGATTACTTCGTTAATATATGAAGAAGTTACATTTTTTATAGCCCACCTAAATTGTATGGGATATTTTTTTTAATTAAAAAAAGAAGTAGAATTTGTAAAACTTCTGTCCTACTTCTTGAATGAAATGATACATTTGGTTGAAGGAATTTTTAGCAATTGATTAGCACATTTGATACGTATATGGCCATATATCTTATCATCCCTTCTTTTAAAACATTTTAGTTTTCTTCAAATTTATTGTCAAGTCTCAAGAAAGACTCTGGCCCATTCTACTAGCTTAGTAAAATTGAATACACCATGATGTATATGATGAGAAAGGTAATCTCATTTTAATATACGCTATAAACTAGTAAGGTTTTAAACCAGCAGGAGGTTTGGGGCAGGCATTGTTTATTATATTGCAGGCTTTTGAATGTAAAACTATCCATGTCAATAACCTATATCTGTTTGCTTTTGTATTGCAAATGCAGATGGTGCTTGTGACATTTGTTTAGTTCGCAATTTCCTGTAATATCTGCTATTGTAGCTTATTCTCGTTATGCTGCATAAGCTTTGAACCTGTATGACTTTTCAGGCACGACTTGCCTTTTGCAAGTTCATGGTGAAACCTTCAACTTTGCTTGTTTTGGATGAGCCAACCAATCACTTGGATATACCTTCAAAAGAGATGCTTGAGGTTTTGGAGTTTGTTCCCTTTGCTTTTGTGCGACATACTCTGCTATATTGAATATAGCATAATAATAATTCGTTAGCCCTTCCTGATCTTGTCACTTTTACATTATATTAGGAGGCAATCTGAGTATAAAGGCACTGTCATTACTGTTTCTCATGACCGGTACTTCATAAAGCAAATAGTTAACAGAGTATTAGAAGTAAAGGATGACAATCTACAAGACTATATGGGTGACTATAATGTAAGTCTGTGCTTTTTTAGCAGTTAATTTCACAAATTTATGCCTATATGATATAATCTTCATCATCATATAAACAATGCAAATCTTGGTTCTTTTTAGTAAATCATTTTGAATTTTTGCTTTATGTGACATGCCATGGCTATAATTGTTGCCGACTTCTTGTCATAATATATATAAGAATTTTCATCAGATTTTCCATGTCTGTTCACTACCTAACAGATTTATGCAGTATTTTAAATGAGTGGAATTATTCCACTTGTAACATAATGTTATCGAAATTGTCATGGTTTGGACAAAGAATTTTTAAAAAATCATTTGGAAAACTCTGCAAACAAACCCCCAACTTCTCAAGTGTTGTGACAAGAAACATGCCCACATATTCAACTGCAACCAGATTAACCACAATAGTGGGCCAATGCCATGTGTTATTTTGAGAGTTGAGTTTGAACCATGTATTGCTAGAAGTCCTCTGAAATTTTTGTCATCGACAATATGATGGAACAGTAAAAAAAAGGTCATGGAACTTTTACCATGTCAAAATTGTTTATAAAGAAGCAGTGTTGTCAGGATTGTTAATATTTGAGCGCGCTTTCTTAGCTAAGGCTTGAACTTTCAATTACTTGTTTAACTGTCAAAATCTAATATTCGTCTTGTACTCCTTTTGTATATAGCAAGAGGAGCATAGGAGTTTCCTCAGAACATAGCTTTAAACATAAAGAATATACAGTAACTTCTTTAGTTTCTACGTCTAGCGGTTTCTAGTGATATGTCAAGTTTCCATTTCACAGTATTATCTAGAGAAGAACCTTGATGCTAGGGAGAGAGAGCTTGAGCGAGAGGCTGAGCTCAAGGAAAAGTCTCCAAAAGCAAAAGCCAAATCCAAGATGTCAATGGTACATTGCTTCTGATACATTTCTGTTTCATTGTTTGGCCAGGAAAAATTTGAACTTTCCTAGTTCTATATATGACTACTAGGCTGAGAGGAAAGCTCGGAAGAAGCAAAAAATGCATGCATTTCAGCAGGCAAAACAAAAGTCCAAGGGGGCTGAAGAATGCAAAAAGATGGAAATAAGTTTCTATTGCAGACGAAGAAATGATCAATCGATTTTTCTGTATAAAAGCCTGGGAGAGGTTGCCCGTTGCCCTATGTACTTATCGAAAAATGGAAAAAAGTGAGGTGGCCCTATGCGAGCTACCCTCGTAGATGTATATATAACATGGCTAGATATAGATTACTCAGTTTTAGAAATAAAGCTGGGATATGGAAATTGTGACATGTTTCTCCTGTTAAACATTATTTTTATGTTTTGCAAACCTAAAGAAGGGAAAAGGGTTGTACTTTGCAGACTCATTTGACCTGGTTTAATGTCATAAGCATTCATTTCATCACTGAAGCCTGCTATAAAGATTGAACCTTTAGCTAAAAAAGTCAAATCACACAATCTCTCTATTAATCTAACTTTTTCTTTCTTTTTTTACTTAAATTTTAAAATTCAATATTTTCTTTACAAGTCCAAAATTATCGATCTATTTATTGTTGAAAAACTCTCATCAAAATCTACAAAATAAATTCTATTGTTAATATATATATATATATATATTAGTATTAGTTAAAATGAACAAAATTAAAATTTTATATTTTAAAATACACTATTGCAGACTTTGGTTATAATTTTTAACATTTTAACTATATGTTAAAACATATCAACCATGAACCTTGTTTTTAAGATCTTAACGAGAGCTTTTTAACGATATTGATAGAAAAAAAAATTGGATTAAAATCGAAAATAAGTGGTCTGATTTTCTGAGTTTTTTAACGTACAAAACTATCTACAAAAACTTCTTACAGCTAGCAATGAAAACATTTTAATCTGAGTCGTCCAACATTGCAATATACAGTAGGAGATGGGTTGACTGACAAATGATCCATAACCAACCAACATTGCAATATACAGTAGGAGATGGGTTGACTGACAAATGATCCATAACCAACGGCGGCTATAGACCACTCCCCATATATATTTATATATATTAAATTTTGACAACAATGAAATAAAAGTTGCGGCTATAGACCACTCCCCATATATATTTATATATATTAAATTTTGACAACAATGAAATAAAAGTTGTACAAATAAGTCGTCTAAATCAATCTTTGGAATGCTCCAAGTTCAAATATAATCACAGCAGAGGCATCAAAAGAAAACCACTGCTAGTCAAATTTCTTTATCAAGGAAAGATCATTCAACATTTTCTCAATTGCATCATCGTCATGGCCTCGTCCTCTAGACTGCAAGATAAAGTGAATCCATCAATCAAAATTTATCAGAATCAAACTTTGTATAGAATAAAGCATTTATGCACTGATGGCCAATGGCCACCCCGTGACACAATGTCACAGTGCATCACACTATTAGATACAGTCTCACTCGCTATCATCAGTAAGAGTTTAATCAACATCATAAGCAAAATTGCACAAGCAGTTATAAAAATAAGAGGGGAACTTGCCCTAGTGGGGTAGAATGGACAATAACCTGTTTCCAGAAGCAGAGGTTCTAAGTTTAGATGTCCCCGTTGAAGCCACTTTGGGAATTATTGCACCAAAGATGATTATTAGAGTACTTCTATGTTTCCCCAATCAGCCACCTCCTCCCCACTCAATAACTTGCCTAAATGAGCTTTATTTCATTAATTTTTTATTCATTTTATTTTTGGAATAAGAAACTTGCCTAAACAAGAATTCTTGAACAACAATTTATCTATTCTCGACAAGGGAGGCCTGCCGTGTCAATGTATGTTCGACCAAAACTAGGGCCAGCGTAAACAAATTGTATAGGAACAACTTATTTGGCATCTGTTTCTAAAGCAATTTCATTTTTGCTTAAAATTGTTTTCTCCTTTCCTCAACAGGGTTATAATTGAGCTCGGGCTTGTGGAACACAAAAACATTAATTTAACATATAGCGCACTCACTGAGTAAAATTTATTAGGTAATGTGAAATTGATGCGAGTATAGATTAGTAATTACGAAAGATTGATATTTTCACAAGTGAAAGTGTTGTATGAGAGTAGACCCACTTACTAGTCATGTGAGGAGGAACTTGCAGTACTATCATTTTTGCTTGTAGAAATATCAATTCCCTTACGAAATAAATAAGAAGATAAATAATTGAAAGTAGACTCTACTTTTCACTCATGCCCCACTATCTGTAAATCATTAATAAGACATCCAATATAAACAATTGTATAAACAAGAACAGAAAAGAAGAATGAACAACAAGAAGATGAGCACTAACAAAAAGAAATGAATAAATTACTACAGAACGAACATACCCTGATAGATGGCACCATTGCAATGGCTTCCTCCACAGTTTCAGGGCAAAGATTCCCAAGAACACAAAGCTTCATGTTACAAGTATAAAACCACGTCAATATATTTTTATATGGGAAGCAAATGAATAAACATATAACATCCGAGGTTACAGAGTTTCTTGATTTACTACCTCAAATTCTGCCAACTGATAGCGACTGAGGATTCTGAATGTCTGTTAAGATAAAACTAATGAAGCAACATTCACATATTTTCCAAAAAAGAAATCCTCATCACATGTCAAATGCCGAGAGATGTGAAACCATTACTTTTTAATTATGATATTGAGTGGACAAAATAATTTGATGTTTCGAACTTGGTAATATTTCTATAAACCTGTTATTGTAGTAATGCAAATATTTGAACTCCATGAGACATAATATTAAGACCTATTAAACGAGACACATGTAGACAATTGAAGGATATTCTCGAACTTGTCTGACAGCATCAGGATTCTTATAGCGGCTAAAGCGCTTCACATATTGCAGTGATTTCTCAAAAACCCTGAACAAGAACGATAAAGCATAAATCAAACAATTTGCACAAGGATTGATGATCCAAATTCAGATTTTTTTGGAAACCAGCCAGCTGGCTAGCTTGATATAAATCTAGCATAAGTTATAATTTCACGAACGGGACACCACCAAAAGTCTTCTTACAGTCCATCAATTTATAGATAACAGTTATTTAGTTTCATTATAATAAGAACTTCAATATTTGTTTTTTAACGCTTTCCTTTAAAATGACGAAATTGCACCTCTATTCTTAGAATTCACAAGTATCAACTAAGAATTTACTTGCATATAAGGAACACCAAGGAACAAACTAAAGTTTAAGATGCCAAAAAGATCCAAATAAAGTTATGCAACTCAAAGTTTGGGACTCAAAATGCAGCAAAATTTATACCTTAAATAATGAATACAACATATAAGCACTAGTACTATATGTTATGCAACACAGTTGAATATGAACCAGATTCATTTTATTGACAAGTATATGAATCATATTCTTAGAAGATTAACATCAAACACATAAAAGTCAAAAGGAGGAAGATAGTAAACAAACTGTTGGACAACAAATAATCCTCTAGAAACGTCTTTAGCGAGCATGAGAGTTAACAACTAACAACTTGATAAAAAGTAACTTCCATGAAAGCATAATTCCTACACATAGCTGATTAAGTCATTTTATAATCCATGGACTAATAGTTCCAAGTCCAAATTTAAAAACAAACAAGATACTTGAGATTAATAGTTTTATTCTAAGTGTAACTTTGCAAACAAACATAACCCTTGGGATTATAATTCATGTCTTGGGATTATAATATTTGCAAACAAACGTGGCCTAGGGTTTTTCTTATTCTTATATAAACAGTTGTAATCCATCATTATTAATTATTGAATGATTGCTATTATTGAATTTTAAGTATTGTGCTTGTGGCTTTTAGCCTAAGTATCTTCTTTGAATCCCTTTATTCTTTCCACCATCCTTGTCCTACATCAATCCCCCTCCCCCCTCCCCAAAGGCATAAGTAATAAGATCCTCTTAATACACTGTTTGCTTAGAAGAAGAAAAGAAAAGGATATCCTCCCTTGATATGCATACACAACTACTCTACATAAACATTCAGACGTCTAATAGAAATAGAAATAGAAACAAGAGGTTGCATCAAAAGTTTAAGCCAGTAAAAAATGAAATGGTAGATAATGTTTACTTAGAACCACTTCATTGACATACTTGCACAAATGGGTCAATTATCCAGACGAAGATGGTAAAATCATCTTTGCAAGAAATAATCTAAAATGTTCAGTAATGGCTCCCATTTAAGAATCCTAAAACCTAAATACACTTCAACATAGATTGAGAATGAAAGATGAAAGGACGCCTCTAATACTCACTGAGACATTTGATTCATCGGGTCCTCCGACATCTGCTGAAGCTGCTCATACTTGTGTTCAAGAATTAAGGCAACTTCACAGTTCATTAAACACTTGGCCTTCAAGAACTCTGACAAAATAAACAATCAATGAAAATGTCAAATTGTATCACCAGGTAAATGTTGTCATGCATGAGAACAAAACTTAGACCAAGTCACCTCTACACAAGCTCTTTTATAAAGAAGAACAAGAGAAAAACACAAAATTTGTATAAAGTATAAACTTTCCTCACCAATATTTCACGAATATATGCCCGAAAATTCTGGAACACAAACTGAAGTACTAGTAATGTATCCCTTATCCCAAGAATCAGACAACAGAGTTGGCTTTTACTTATACCCACTTACACAAAATAGATCCATTTTCCTAAAACTCACATAAACCAATGAAAATGTTCAAGTAAAATATTCTTCTTTTTAAATTTATAAGTAAATATTTTTAAGCAAATAACTGAACAATGCATTCTATCACCAGTAGGTCCAATGCAAGTGCTTCGTCATCTTTCTTTTCCCTTTAATTGTATAATCTATACACACAGAGACAGACGCACGCACGTGCACAGACACAGAAGCACATATATACTCCTCTGTTCCAAAATATAAGATTCATTTTGATTTTTAAAAAGTCAGTTTAGACATTTTCAAATTCACAATTGATATGATACATTCAAAATTTTAAGACAATAAATATTATAATTATTAGCACATTTAAGATAATTTACAATATTTATCATTTTTTAAAGTTAAATAAAAACGTCCCAACTTAACTTTCAAAAAGTCAATAATGGACTTATATTTTGGAATAAAGGAATTATATTACATTTTCGAAATAGAACGAATAATTACCATCTCCAATTTTCAGCTCAGCAGCATTTTCTTCCTCTTCTCCAGACATATTAACGCTTGGTACCTATCAGCAAATAAAAGGGAAATAAAAATTTAACCTTGTAGATAAATCGAAGTGCAAATATGCTATTTCAGAATTCTACATATATTTAACCCTAATTACAAGTTCTGCTGCCATTCTATTGAAATAGTAAATTTGCACCTTTGTTTTAAATAAAAAAATTGATTAGGAAAGAAGAATAGTGAAATTTAAAACAAAGTCCCCCCCCCCCCCCCCCCCCCCCCCCCCCCCCCCCCCCCCCCCCGCAAATTGCAGTGATAACCTATACTTGTAATGGGTCCAAAATTCCTAAAACAGGATACAAATTATAAATTAGGGTTTGTAATTTGCTAAACATACAAGAAAATTTAATTGAAGAATTGAGATTGCTCCTACCTGAAGGAGAAATTATATATAAGTAGACAAGGATCGTTGTAGGGAGAGGAGTGGGGTTCGCTTACCTCAATATCAACCGATGAGGAAAGAGAATGAAAGTGGCCAGGCAGACTTATATACTGATTTTTCTTTCCTATAGGACATAGGATCATAGGAGTATATTTTTGGGGCAATTTTTTTTATTTATTTTTTTTATATAAAAGAATCATATAAATTAGAATTTTATAAAATATCTACTTTTATAATATAGAACTTTTATAAATTCACTAGGTGAGAAATTTAAAATAATCTTTAAGTCTTACATAAAAGAAAATGATTGAAACTTGTACATTTCAAACGAGAATCAAATTTGAAACTGAACTCATTGTTTCTGAGTTTTAAATTAAAAGGATGAAAAAAAAACAGAAGAAGAATTTATATTTTTTTCGTCCAATTCTCTTATTTTTATGTTTTTTAATATATAAAAGAAAATAAAATTATAAAATCTTAATCACTTTTCTTGTCATTTTTTTTATTTATAATTTCTATCAATTTTTTGGTGCATTTTTTTTTTAAAACTCAGTAACAAGTACAACACATGTTTTTGTATTTTGTATTTTTATTTTTAAAATCCAACTAAAATGTTATTGACAATGCATTTAATAATAACAAAACAAGTCTTTTTTATTAATATAATAAATATTAATAATTTGAATCTTGTTGACATTCGAAGAGGTCATGATTCGAATTTTGTTAACTGAAATAAAAGGTCCAATAAAAAACAACTCTAGAAGGCACAACAATGATGAACAGGGTAAATAAATTATTTGTCCATTTAGGACATTCAAAAAGATTTGTAAACGAGCATAATCAAAGAACAAATATAATTGAGGGGTGTTGATATATGCATACTTTAAAATAATAGTTGCACACTCATATATGTTTAAAAAAACTATATTACCCTTAATATATCTAAAATAAAGTAATTATTTACTCTTTTATTTATTTTGCCTTAATTTTATTGTACATCATATTTATAAATAAGATAGAAAGTGTATACACTTAGTCAAAACTTAATTTTTAATTATATATATATATATATATATATATATATATATATATATATGGTAAAAATGTAGGTACACAGCTGTGTACCTACACAGTATGATTTTATCGATAGTTTTTATGGCTTTGACAATGGTATTATCAAAAAAACTATCGCCATAGTCATTAAATCTGTTGTCATAGCCCTACCATGTAAGTAAACAGCTGTATACCTATATATATCCCTATATATATATATAATTGAATTAATATATTAAATCTGTTATCTTTTTACAATTTTACTTAATAACATTCTTTTTTTGTTTGAGATATTTTATAATATAATTTATAAATTCTTTGAATAAAGAGTAGAACACATAAAATATTAGAAAAAAAAGATTTATAAGGGTAAACCTTCGTGTTCTACCAAGGCTTCTTGGCTCAAGTGGTAAAACAACTATTCAAAGGCTCTTGAGTCCAAGAGGTCGGGGGATTCATTCATGCCTTGGCAGGAATGTTAAGATTTTAGCTGAACTTAGCAAAAAAAAAAAAAAAAAAACTTCGTATTTTTAAGACATGATATATAATTTAGCTTGCTATTTTATTAAAGTACTCATAATATAATTTATTAGTTCATTTAATTCAAAAGATTTTATTTACTTGAAATAAATTTACAAAAATTTAAAATTCAACAAAAATAGAAAATTATTTAGGCTTGTTTTTTAATAGTTCAATTAAAATAAATAAATGCTAAAAGTGTTATTTGATTTCTCATTAATTAAGAATAATATTTTTTTTTAATAAATAAAAATGTATATCAATTAATTTAAAGTGTGCATGTATTGCTACTCTAATTGAGATGTGAGCAAGAATGACCGAACTTCCCATGCCCCAATTGCTGCTCAAATCTGACAGGTCCAATATATTGTAGAGTTCATTATTGGCCCCAAGTACACTGTTCACCTTCTTAAGGTTGAATCAGCCCAGCCTAGATCAACCCAAATATTTAATTGCTTTTTTTGATTTTCTCTCTCTCTCTCTCTCTCTCTCTCTCTCTCTCTCTCTCTCTCTCTCTCTCATTATTTTACCATTTAAATAAATAGTTAATAAATGCCATTCAATTGGAAATGAAGTCGTTGCGACAGAAAGTTTCATAATAAAAAGTTTCCTACTTTAGTTTATTTATTTTATTGAGTTAAATGCTTAATATTAAACATTAATCTGGTCCAGTTGATTGTAATGCTTCAAGTATTATTTATTTATTTATTAACCAGTCAGACGTATGTTCATATATAAACATAGGATATCATATTCTAGTCGTATGTTTTATACTAGTATAATTTATAAATACGATAATTATTATTCTATGGTTAGTTGTGTAATTCGAAAATAAATAGATTAAAAATTTAATAACTTATTTTTTTTTATAATAAAGTTGAATTTTAAACATGACCATATATATATATATATATATATATATATATATATATATATATATACCATATGACAGCGCGTGTAATTAATTTAATTTAAACAGAATAAATGAAATAAAAGAAGATGACCGGTGTAATCAAATGATTCTTCTTTCTTTATATATATACATTGGTGGAAGGTTTACAAGATAAATGGAAGACAGAAGTATGGAAGTCTTCTACTTCATCTTACTAGAAGAAGGAAGCAACAAGCTTCTTCTTCGTTTACTAGAGAGAGAAGGTAGAGAGAAGGCAGAGCGAACCTCCTAGTGAGGCTGTTCTGCTTAGAACAAAACCTATCGAACTCTAACACTTGAGTTCGTTTAAATAGAAAACTGAAAAGTAAATTATTATTGAATCACGCAGGATTCACTATTACATTTACTGGAGTAAAAATACAAAGTAAAAGTAATTTACTAAAGTAAGAAACATTTTACATTTACTAAAGTGAAAGTAAAAGTAAAAGCAAAAGTAAAAGTTAAAAGTAGATTCCTTTAACTTTATTTTACGCTGATTGACTGGGGGACAACATCTGCTTTTGCTTTATGCTGTCTGGTGACTTTGTCAGATGCATGCGCATCTGATGATGACTGTGGGGCCCGTGGGGCCAGCTGATGATGACTGTGGGGCCCGTGGGGCCAAGTCGTCTGACTGGAGGTCCGACTCCTTCTGCCCTTCTGGTCCGACTCCTTCTGGTGCCGGAGGGTTCTGTTGATCTTCTTCTCAGATAGATCACCATCCCCATACTAGAGAGAAAAGGAAGGAAGCAACAAGCTTCTTCTTCGTTTACTAGAGAGAGAAGGTTTTGTTCTAAGCAGAACAGCCTCACTAGGAGGTTCGCTCTGCCTTCTCTCTACCTTTTCTCTCTAGTATGGGGATGGTGATCTATCTGAGAAGAAGATCAACAGAACCCTCCGGCACCGGAAGGAGTCGGACCAGAAGGGCAGAAGGAGTCGGACCTCCAGTCAGACGACTTGGCCCCACGGGCCCCACAGTCATCATCAGCTGGCCCCACGGGCCCCACAGTCATCATCAGATGCGCATGCATCTGACAAAGTCACCAGACAGCATAAAGCAAAAGCAGATGTTGTCCCCCAGTCAATCAGCGTAAAATAAAGTTAAAGGAATCTACTTTTAACTTTTACTTTTGCTTTTACTTTTACTTTCACTTTAGTAAATGTAAAATGTTTCTTACTTTAGTAAATTAAAGTATGGGGATGGTGATCTATCTGAGAAGAAGATCAACAGAACCCTCCGGCACTGGAAGGAGTCGGACCAGAAGGGCAGAAGGAGTCGGACCTCCAGTCAGACGACTTGGCCCCACGGGCCCCACAGTCATCATCAGCTGGCCCCACGGGCCCCACAGTCATTTCTCTCTGCGCCTCCAGTCATTTCTCTCTGCGCCTTCTTGGTATCAGAGCCAAGTTATGTTTATGTGCTATCAGTGTTTTGATTTTCTATTCATATTTATCCATCTATGCTTCTACTATCTACGTCTGTTCCTCTATCCTTTGATCACCTTCCTTACAGTAGACCACCTTGATGTTTTCCGAAGCAGTCGTAAGTCTCTTGGATTGAGCAGTGATTCTGCAATTACAGGAATGATCACTACGGTCTGTGTCTACATATGTAAGTGGGTCTGTATCTTAGATATAGTGGTAGCAGCAGATAACTAAGGCAAAAGATGTGTTTATATGATTGTTATTTCATTTCATTACTTAGTACATATTCATTTCTTGATCTCTATTCCTTTTATTTTAGTAGTGGCTTCTTTTGAAGTATCACATGTAACGAGAATCCACCTTTGTGGCTCCTAAATCCCTCAACTAAGGATTTAGTATCTCGGATTTCTATCAATCCTCCTTGTGCAGAATAGAAGACCAGCCTTATAGAATGGGTTTTTCAAAAATTATTATGAATCGTTTATTCAGATCTAATTCTTTAGTCAGTTCTAGATCTTCTTTATCTTCTATTCCTGACATAGTGAACCAAGAAGAACATAGTTATGAAAACCTTAGTCAAGATTTGGGAAACTGGAATATCCCCAGTATTTCTCCCAAAGAAATTTATCAGTCTACCTTTTTAGATAATTTCAAGTCAGACTATAGTGTTAAAACTATTGAAAAAATTTATGCTATTAATAAAGATCATGAAACTTGTAGTTTGCTCACTACAGAAGTCATCGACAAACAACGAAGAAAAGGGTACAACTTTATCCATATCGGATTAATTCAAGTTGCTGTTAACCCTTTAAGTATTAAAGGAATAAATTCAAGTATCTTGTTGTGTCTTAGAGATGCTAGATACTTAAACTTTCATCCAAGTATCTTAGGAATAATGGAATCTAGTTTGCACAATGGACCCGTCCATTTTAACTGCTTTCCAGATTTTACATTAAGCCTAAGTGACCCTCATTTATTAAAAGCTTTAACTCTAAATATTAAAACTGCTGGTGAGATTACTCAGATGATTGAAGGATCTCAAGCTTTAGCTTTAATATACAGAATTTATTATAAAACTATGAAAACTAATTTAAATGTAAAAGCTTTAAGTAAAAGTCCTAAAGACAAAACAATTTTAATTCAGAGTAGTACCAGTGATGCTAATATTCAGGTCCCAAAGACTATTCTTTGGAAAGATGTGACTCTTCCGAGTCAATGGATATTAGATAACGAAGTACCTCAAAGACCAGTTATAAATGAAGTTATTAACTTTGATAATGTTAAACAATACTTAGATGGTACTGTTAGAATAAGTTTTGATGATTCAAGGCTTAGACGACCACTAATTATTGAAGACATTACCAGTCAATCTTCCTCCCACAGTAGAAAAGATTCTGATTTGTTAGGAAAGGCTAATTTACCTAATGTAAAATTAAAAGGAACTTTTACCGAAGGACAGACAAGTCATCCCTGTTATGACAAGTTTGAACCCGTCAATCAGCCTGAGGATGATGAATCCCAGAATTTATCTCCTACCCAGTTTGATTTTGGACCTAAACCAGTTCATCATCAACTTAGAATAATTAAAAAAGAGTTTGAAATTAATGATCACTTTTTGATCCATGATTTTAACTCAAAAGAAAATAAGCCTAAAAGACATCTCTTTCGTGCTAGACATAGCGAAGATGAGAGAGAAAAAATAGTTAAAAAATGGAGAAGATTTGTAACTAAAGAAAAAATAAACATTACATTCTATAATTGGTACGATACCTATTATGGAAAATGCAATGTTATAACTAAACACAAATGGACTAAAGAAGATAAATCTACTGTGTCTTCCAGTCACCCTCCTTTAGAATCATTAATTATTACAGTTAAAGATACCACTGTTATTGCTAGTCCTTTTAAGGAACCAGAAGGTAATAATAACAAAAGAATTATTGAACAGAACAATTTTACTAACCAGTACCTTGCTTCTATAGGTAAACAGTTAGATAAAATTGAAGAAAAGTTTGATAATAATTTAAACACCCAATTAAGTAAACCTGAGAAACCTTTACTTAGTCTCCCTGAAAAGAGAGTTGGATTGAGTTTACCTACCTCAGACAAAGAACTTGCTAAAACCATTGACAAACTTATCAAAAAGCTTGATAAGCCTGAATCTAGTGAAACTAGAATGTTAGCAGTCATTGATCAAATCCAAGATCAAAGTCAATCAGATACATCATCTGATGATTCTGAACTTGATGAAACAATCAATCAGTTTAGTAAACTAACCTTTAAAACTCCGAATCCTACTAGTACTACAAAAAATTGGTATACTAGACCAACCCCTCCAGACTTACAGTTTGAAGAAATGAATCTAGATAATCAATTTTCTGTTTCTGCTAATAAGATTTATGAATGGAATATTGATGGTTTTAGTGAGCAACAGATTTTAAACAAGTTAAATCATATGTCTATGGTTGCAAATAATTATTTGACTAATTTCCCTGAAATAAGTCAAGCTGGTATTGTTGAGTTATTGGCTACTGGATTTACCAGAACACTTAGAAGTTGGTGGGAGAATCACCTTACTGAAACTTCTAAGCATTCTATAATTCATGCTATTCAGGTAGATAATGATGGTAATCCACTAGTTAATGAAGTCTTAGGTATTGGCCCCCCTGACGGTGTCAATACTCTTATTTATACTATAATCAAGCATTTTATTGGTACTCCTAGCAACATTACTGATAGAATCCATGACCAACTTAGTAACCTTAATTGTCCTACCTTAAGTGACTTTCCGTGGTATAAAGATGTGTTTATTAACAGAGTTATGATGCGTGAAGATAATAACAAATCCTTTTGGAAAGAAAAATTCATAAATGGTTTACCTAGTTTATTTGCACATAAAATCAGAGAAGAGTTATCTAAAACCTTAGGTTTTATTGATTATGATAATTTAACCTATGGTGATATTGTAAGTCAAATTCAAAAAACAGGTCTAAAAATGTGTATTGATTTTAAACTTAGTAAGCAAGCTAATAAAGATAAAAACAAAGCTAAATATGAATTGGGAACTTTCTGTGAACAATATGGTTTGCCGCCTGTTGCCCCTTCTAGAAGAAAACATATTAAACACCATAAAAAAGATAATTACAAACCTAGAAGAAAACATAAAAGTTATGATAATAAAAATGATTATTATAAAAAACAGTCACCTTATAAGAGAAAAACTTATAAAAAACCTTCTTATAACCCTAAGAAGAAAAATTACAAGAAATTTGATAAAAGCAAAGTTATTTGTCACAATTGTGGTAAGCCAGGTCATTATAAAAATGAATGCAAAGTAAAAGAAAAACTTAAACAATTAAAAATTACTGATGAAGATACTGAACAAATTCTAGAAGTAATGAGAATAGAAAATCATTCTAGTGAGGAAAACTATGATGATACATTTTCTGATTCCTCTGATAATTCTAGTAGCAGTAATAATCCAGATGTCACCCTTGGATGTGTGGATAGTTGCTGTAATAAAAAACTTAATGTTATTAGCAAGGTTAATGTTCTTACTGCTAATGAAGAAGAACAAAACTTACTTATAGAATTAATAGGTAAAATTACTGACCCTAAATTAAAGAAAAGATATACTAAACAATTAAAATATTTATTAATAAAAGATAATCCTGCTGATAAGCTTAATAAGGTTAAATAAAAGCCTGTTTTTAGCCTTAATAAAACTCTTGAAAGATTTAAGAACCCTGTTAAAGAAATTACTTTACTAGAATTACATTCTGAAGTAAAAAATATGAAGAAAGAAATTTCTGAGTTGAAACAAGAAATTGAAAAGATTAAAATAAGTAATATTATTGCTGTCAATGAGAGCAGTAGCGATGAAGAAGAAGAGGAACCCACTTCACCTAAAGATTTTAAGGATGAAGCTGAAACTTCAAATTTTCAGTACGAATTAATTGAACAAGGTAATTCTTTAAAAATTTTAAAAGATATTACTATTCAAAAATGGTATATTAATATAACATTAGTTATTAATAAAACCTTTACTCTGGAACTTCCTCCTCTTGTTGATACAGGTGCAGACCTTAACTGTATTCAAGAAGGATTGATTCCTACAAGATTTTATGAAAAAACTAGTGAAAGACTTAGCTCCGCTAACGGTAGTCAAATGGAAATAAAATATAAATTGCCTAAAGTTCATATTTGTCAAGATAATGTTTGTTTTAAAACATCTTTTGTTTTAATCAGAAACATGACTGACAAAATAATTTTAGGATTACCATTTATTTATTTATTATATCCTTTTACTACTACTACCAAGGGATTGTCTAGTAATCACCTTGGGCAGAAGGTCACTGTAAGACCCCGAATTTTATGAAATACAAAATTTAATTTTTCTTCATATATATTTTTTTTTGAAACAGTAAGTGGTTAAATCGATAAAGTTAAAAGTTAAGGATGTTATGTGCAAATTTTATTTTGTCGGACAATATTCGCTTTGTCGGGGAATATTCGTTTGGTCGGGGAATATTCGTGTCGTACGACGGCGCCGAAATAACAAATTATTTGTGGACCCCACAACGGAATATTTGTCGGATATAGAAAACGACAGAAATAACCTTTTTAAATAAAAATAGTCAACGGAACTGTTAAAATACCGGTGATAAAAGAATAGTAGCATACGGTAGTTATTGGTATTTTCTGTAGCACTCAGTACTCTACAGTAACACACGGTATTGCGTAGTGTCTCATATTATTGGTCTGATAATTGACACCGTAACTGTTACGCATCATTTCATCGATAATTGTCACTGCATAATATTTTATATTATCAATTCAATAATTGTTGTTACACAGTATTTTGCATTATTGATTTAATAATTGTCATTACATTGTATTTTATATCATTGAGTCAATAATTGTTGTTGCACTGTTTTTAAAATTATTGAACCTAATAATTGTCACAGTAACATATGCACAGTAATTCACATTATTGAATCAATAATTGTCATTACACAGTAACGTATGCTTTATTTTACATTATTGTTATCTCTATTATGATGTTATTTAAACAGTTGTATTTCATTAATTTATTGACTTGATATCTAAGAGCTAACTATACTGTATTTATAACAATTAGTCATAATAATTGAATTGATAAAGTTATTTGTTTATAATATAAAGTTAGGTGATTATTAGGTGATATGAAATGAATGGTGTAGATTAAAGTGTGAATTATTGTTGAATAATTGAATTGATAAAGTTATTTGTTTATAATATAAAGTTAGGTTATATGAAATGAATGGTGTAGATTAAAGTGTGAATTATTGTTGAATAATTGAATTGATTTGTTTATAATATAAAGTTAGGTGATATGAAATGAATGGTGTAGATTAAGGATAATATAAAATTTGAAATGGATGGTGTAGATTAAAAGATGATCTTTAAATGAATGGTTTGGATTAAATTAAATTTTTTTGGTTATGATAAGATTTTTGGCTATAAATAGAGGACTTAACTTAAGAAATTTTTCATAACATTCTTACATACATTTTCTTCCACTCTCTAAACACTTCTTTGTGTAAGTTCTCTCTAAGTGTTCTTAAGTCATTCCTAGTTTTGAAATCTTTTGCATTCTTCTTTGAATTCCCGAGTGGAATTTTCTTATGTACAGTAACTCTTTCGAAAAATCATAGTAAATTCATTATTTATCAGAATTTAATGAATTGAAAGCCTGTCTCTTCAGTTTTTCGTCCTCTACAACTTTGAAGAAGGAAGAAAAGTCATCTGAAATCATCTTCATGCCTTAAAATACTAAAAACCGTAACCTATTGTGATTTTCGTCACTATTTTTAGTCTTAGTTTTGAAAATTCATAACTCATTCATATTAACTCCGAATTGAGTGATTCTTGAGTCTATGCCGTCTATCTTTCCGAGAGTAACATTATTTTAAAAACATAAAGAGATTTTAAAAACTCTAGAAGACTCAAAAGTCAGATTCTTTACTGCTACAAACAAGGAAGGATTTGTTCGGCTATAAACTTGTTTCACAATATTACGGTAAGGAATATCATTCTTTTCACACTCTTAAATTTATTACGGTAAGGAATATCATTCTTTTCACACTCTTAAATTTATTACGGTAAGGAATGTCATCTTCTTTCATCTTCTATTATTAAAACTTACTACGGTAAGGGATACCATCTTTTTCATCTTCCATTATTCAAACGTACTATGGTAAGGGATTATCATTATTTGATTCTCGATAATAATATTGTTTTTCCTTACTCATAAGACGTGCCTTTTATTTCCATGTATTAAATTGTGGGAATAACCTTACGGAGCGGATTGCCGCCTGTTGGTGAATAACCTTTCGTATTCATTCATTATTAATCTCTGAGAATAACCTTACGGAGCGGATTGCCGCCTGTTTGGTGAATAACTCTTTGTACTCAAATTCTATTAAATTGTGGGAATAACCTTACGGAGCGGATTGCCGTCTGTTGGTGAATAACCCTTTGTATTAATTTCCTTCACCTTTTGTTAATCAAACCTGCTACGGTAAGGGATATTATTTTCTTTCATACTCCTAAATCGAAATTTATTATGGAACTATTGCTTCTATAATTCCTGAAAATATTATATGTTCCATAATAGTTGAACTTCATTATTTCAACTGAACCTTCCTATTTACGTGAACCTTTCTATTGAATTGTAACCGTTATTCTGAACTGTGGATCTTGAATATCATTTTTAAATTTCACTCCACATCATGTTGACAATTTGGACATTATTTGAATCTGTACAAAGTAAACTTCCGATACTTATTGTTATCCTATTTCTTCTGTTCATCATTTATATCATTCTAATCATCCAAAAATCAAGCTGTTGTGAATATCTGTGGCCGGGGGCACAGATGTGATATATTTGTTGAACAGATGATAGGTTAAAGGCGATACATCTGTTCGGTGTCTTTTATGGCACGTGGTGAAAGTTCTCTTTGGCCCGTAGTGCATAGATGAACTGTTGTTTGGTATGATTATCACCAAAGGCTGAATCTGGTATAATCATGACCGTTGGTGCTATATTAAATATCTTTGGCCCGTAGTGCAAAGATGAATTGTTGATTTGCATGATTATGATCAGGAACTGTGAATTTTTATCATGACTAATGGTATTTCAGATGATAAAAGTTGATGATGTTTTTACGAAAAAGAGAAGCGAGTGGACATTATAATCTGCATTATTCTTCTAATAGATTGCTCATTCCGCTGCTATTATTGATCTGAACATTGTTTAAGAATTTAACTGCAGTTTTTGATATAAACCTTGTATTCTATTGTATTCTATCAAGAACTCAACTGTTGAAGGCTAATGATAATTTATTCGTCATTATCTTAGTCATGATATTTCTTACTGGGCTATTTGAGCTCACCCTTTCTTTTGTTCCATTGTTTTTCAACAGGAAATGAAAACATAACAGGGTCTAGCCGGGGAATGGAGTGAGGGTCCGAGGAATAGTTATCATAGTCTTCACGTTTTGTAAAATAGTGTGGCAATAATAGTGAAGACTTAGTTGTGTATTATTATACACTGTATTGTAGTACGTTGTGCTTTGTTGTAATAATTTTGTTGTAGTCTTTTGACGACTCAAGTTTGGGCTGTGTGGGCCCAGATTTGGGGGCGTCACAGTTGGCATCAGAGCTTGGGGATATGGTCTTTAATGGAGATCTGGGGTAGAACTAGGAGGGGAGAGACGAATAGAATCAGTCACTAGTATGTCCTACCTAAATTAGATTTTGTTATCTAACGAATTGATTTGAATGTAGGAACAGGAAGTGATGAGTCAGTTTGTTTGAACTAACAATTATTTTGTGACCACAGTTTAGTATGGCATCTGAAAATCAGGAGGATAACTATGAAATGCCTGGTACGTCAATTTCGGGGACGAAATTTCATAAGGAGGGGAGGTTGTAAGACCCCGAATTTTATAAAATACAAAATTTAATTTTTCTTCATATATTTTTTTTTTTTGAAACAGTAAGTGGTTAAATCGATAAAGTTAAAAGTTAAGGATGTTATGTGCAAATTTTATTTTGTCGGACAATATTCGCTTTGTCGGGGAATATTCGTTTGGTCGGGGAATATTCGTGTCGTACGACGGCGCCGAAATAACAAATTATTGGTGGACCCCACAACGGAATATTTGTCGGATATAGAAAACGACAGAAATAACCTTTTTAAATAAAAATAGTCAACGGAATTGTTAAAATACCGGTGATAAAAGAATAGTAGCATACGGTAGTTATTGGTATTTTCTGTAGCACTCGGTACTCTACAGTAACACACGGTATTGCATAGTGTCTCATATTATTGGTCTGATAATTGACACCGTAACTGTTACGCATCATTTCATCGATAATTGTCACTGCATAATATTTTATATTATCAATTCAATAATTGTTGTTACACAGTATTTTGCATTATTGATTTAATAATTGTCATTACATTGTATTTTATATCATTGAGTCAATAATTGTTGTTGCACTGTTTTTAAAATTATTGAACCTAATAATTGTCACAGTAACATATGCACAGTAATTCACATTATTGAATCAATAATTGTCATTACACAGTAACGTATGCTTTATTTTACATTATTGTTATCTCTATTATGATGTTATTTAAACAGTTGTATTTCATTAATTTATTGACTTGATATCTAAGAGCTAACTACACTGTATTTATAACAATTAGTCATAATAATTGAATTGATAAAGTTATTTGTTTATAATATAAAGTTAGGTGATTATTAGGTGATATGAAATGAATGGTGTAGATTAAAGTGTGAATTATTGTTGCATAATTGAATTGATAAAGTTATTTGTTTATAATATAAAGTTAGGTTATATGAAATGAATGGTGTAGATTAAAGTGTGAATTATTGTTGAATAATTGAATTGATTTGTTTATAATATAAAGTTAGGTGATATGAAATGAATGGTGTAAATTAAGGATAATATAAAATTTGAAATGGATGGTGTAGATTAAAAGATGATCTTTAAATGAATGGTTTGGATTAAATTAAATTTTTTTGGTTATGATAAGATTTTTGGCTATAAATAGAGGACTTAACTTAAGAAATTTTTCATAACATTCTTACATACATTTTCTTCCACTCTCTAAACACTTCTTTGTGTAAGTTCTCTCTAAGTGTTCTTAAGTCATTCCTAGTTTTGAAATCTTTTGCATTCTTCTTTGAATTCCCGAGTGGAATTTTCTTATGTACAGTAACTCTTTCGAAAAATCATAGTAAATTCATTATTTATCAGAATTTAATGAATTGAAAGCCTGTCTCTTCAGTTTTTCGTCCTCTACAACTTTGAAGAAGGAAGAAAAGTCATCTGAAATCATCTTCATGCCTTAAAATACTAAAAACCGTAACCTATTGTGATTTTCGTCACTATTTTTAGTCTTAGTTTTGAAAATTCATAACTCATTCATATTAACTCCGAATTGAGTGATTCTTGAGTCTATGCCGTCTATCTTTCCGAGAGTAACATTATTTTAAAAACATAAAGAGATTTTAAAAACTCTAGAAGACTCAAAAGTCAGATTCTTTACTGCTACAAACAAGGAAGGATTTGTTCGGCTATAAACTTGTTTCACAATATTACGGTAAGGAATATCATTCTTTTCACACTCTTAAATTTATTACGGTAAGGAATATCATTCTTTTCACACTCTTAAATTTATTACGGTAAGGAATGTCATCTTCTTTCATCTTCTATTATTAAAACTTACTACGGTAAGGGATACCATCTTTTTCATCTTCCATTATTCAAACGTACTATGGTAAGGGATTATCATTATTTGATTCTCGATAATAATATTGTTTTTCCTTACTCATAAGACGTGCCTTTTATTTCCATGTATTAAATTGTGGGAATAACCTTACGGAGCGGATTGCCGCCTGTTGGTGAATAACCTTTCGTATTCATTCATTATTAATCTCTGAGAATAACCTTACGGAGCGGATTGCCGCCTGTTTGGTGAATAACTCTTTGTACTCAAATTCTATTAAATTGTGGGAATAACCTTACGGAGCGGATTGCCGTCTGTTGGTGAATAACCCTTTGTATTAATTTCCTTCACCTTTTGTTAATCAAACCTGCTACGGTAAGGGATATTATTTTCTTTCATACTCCTAAATCGAAATTTATTATGGAACTATTGCTTCTATAATTCCTGAAAATATTATATGTTCCATAATAGTTGAACTTCATTATTTCAACTGAACCTTCCTATTTACGTGAACCTTTCTATTGAATTGTAACCGTTATTCTGAACTGTGGATCTTGAATATCATTTTTAAATTTCACTCCACATCATGTTGACAATTTGGACATTATTTGAATCTGTACAAAGTAAACTTCCGATACTTATTGTTATCCTATTTCTTCTGTTCATCATTTATATCATTCTAATCATCCAAAAATCAAGCTGTTGTGAATATCTGTGGCCGGGGGCACAGATGTGATATATTTGTTGAACAGATGATAGGTTAAAGGCGATACATCTGTTCGGTGTCTTTTATGGCACGTGGTGAAAGTTCTCTTTGGCCCGTAGTGCATAGATGAACTGTTGTTTGGTATGATTATCACCAAAGGCTGAATCTGGTATAATCATGACCGTTGGTGCTATATTAAATATCTTTGGCCCGTAGTGCAAAGATGAACTGTTGATTTGCATGATTATGATCAGGAACTGTGAATTTTTATCATGACTAATGGTATTTCAGATGATAAAAGTTGATGATGTTTTTACGAAAAAGAGAAGCGAGTGGACATTATAATCTGCATTATTCTTCTAATAGATTGCTCATTCCGCTGCTATTATTGATCTGAACATTGTTTAAGAATTTAACTGCAGTTTTTGATATAAACCTTGTATTCTATTGTATTCTATCAAGAACTCAACTGTTGAAGGCTAATGATAATTTATTCGTCATTATCTTAGTCATGATATTTCTTACTGGGCTATTTGAGCTCACCCTTTCTTTTGTTCCATTGTTTTTCAACAGGAAATGAAAACATAACAGGGTCTAGCCGGGGAATGGAGTGAGGGTCCGAGGAATAGTTATCATAGTCTTCACGTTTTGTAAAATAGTGTGGCAATAATAGTGAAGACTTAGTTGTGTATTATTATACACTGTATTGTAGTACGTTGTGCTTTGTTGTAATAATTTTGTTGTAGTCTTTTGACGACTCAAGTTTGGGCTGTGTGGGCCCAGATTTGGGGGCGTCACAGTTGGCATCAGAGCTTGGGGATATGGTCTTTAATGGAGATCTGGGGTAGAACTAGGAGGGGAGAGACGAATAGAATCAGTCACTAGTATGTCCTACCTAAATTAGATTTTGTTATCTAACGAATTGATTTGAATGTAGGAACAGGAAGTGATGAGTCAGTTTGTTTGAACTAACAATTATTTTGTGACCACAGTTTAGTATGGCATCTGAAAATCAGGAGGATAACTATGAAATGCCTGGTACGTCAATTTCGGGGACGAAATTTCATAAGGAGGGGAGGTTGTAAGACCCCGAATTTTATAAAATACAAAATTTAATTTTTCTTCATATATTTTTTTTTTTTGAAACAGTAAGTGGTTAAATCGATAAAGTTAAAAGTTAAGGATGTTATGTGCAAATTTTATTTTGTCGGACAATATTCGCTTTGTCGGGGAATATTCGTTTGGTCGGGGAATATTCGTGTCGTACGACGGCGCCGAAATAACAAATTATTGGTGGACCCCACAACGGAATATTTGTCGGATATAGAAAACGACAGAAATAACCTTTTTAAATAAAAATAGTCAACGGAATTGTTAAAATACCGGTGATAAAAGAATAGTAGCATACGGTAGTTATTGGTATTTTCTGTAGCACTCGGTACTCTACAGTAACACACGGTATTGCATAGTGTCTCATATTATTGGTCTGATAATTGACACCGTAACTGTTACGCATCATTTCATCGATAATTGTCACTGCATAATATTTTATATTATCAATTCAATAATTGTTGTTACACAGTATTTTGCATTATTGATTTAATAATTGTCATTACATTGTATTTTATATCATTGAGTCAATAATTGTTGTTGCACTGTTTTTAAAATTATTGAACCTAATAATTGTCACAGTAACATATGCACAGTAATTCACATTATTGAATCAATAATTGTCATTACACAGTAACGTATGCTTTATTTTACATTATTGTTATCTCTATTATGATGTTATTTAAACAGTTGTATTTCATTAATTTATTGACTTGATATCTAAGAGCTAACTACACTGTATTTATAACAATTAGTCATAATAATTGAATTGATAAAGTTATTTGTTTATAATATAAAGTTAGGTGATTATTAGGTGATATGAAATGAATGGTGTAGATTAAAGTGTGAATTATTGTTGCATAATTGAATTGATAAAGTTATTTGTTTATAATATAAAGTTAGGTTATATGAAATGAATGGTGTAGATTAAAGTGTGAATTATTGTTGAATAATTGAATTGATTTGTTTATAATATAAAGTTAGGTGATATGAAATGAATGGTGTAAATTAAGGATAATATAAAATTTGAAATGGATGGTGTAGATTAAAAGATGATCTTTAAATGAATGGTTTGGATTAAATTAAAAATTTTTGGTTATGATAAGATTTTTGGCTATAAATAGAGGACTTAACTTAAGAAATTTTTCATAACATTCTTACATACATTTTCTTCCACTCTCTAAACACTTCTTTGTGTAAGTTCTCTCTAAGTGTTCTTAAGTCATTCCTAGTTTTGAAATCTTTTGCATTCTTCTTTGAATTCCCGAGTGGAATTTTCTTATGTACAGTAACTCTTTCGAAAAATCATAGTAAATTCATTATTTATCAGAATTTAATGAATTGAAAGCCTGTCTCTTCAGTTTTTCGTCCTCTACAACTTTGAAGAAGGAAGAAAAGTCATCTGAAATCATCTTCATGCCTTAAAATACTAAAAACCGTAACCTATTGTGATTTTCGTCACTATTTTTAGTCTTAGTTTTGAAAATTCATAACTCATTCATATTAACTCCGAATTGAGTGATTCTTGAGTCTATGCCGTCTATCTTTCCGAGAGTAACATTATTTTAAAAACATAAAGAGATTTTAAAAACTCTAGAAGACTCAAAAGTCAGATTCTTTACTGCTACAAACAAGGAAGGATTTGTTCGGCTATAAACTTGTTTCACAATATTACGGTAAGGAATATCATTCTTTTCACACTCTTAAATTTATTACGGTAAGGAATATCATTCTTTTCACACTCTTAAATTTATTACGGTAAGGAATGTCATCTTCTTTCATCTTCTATTATTAAAACTTACTACGGTAAGGGATACCATCTTTTTCATCTTCCATTATTCAAACGTACTATGGTAAGGGATTATCATTATTTGATTCTCGATAATAATATTGTTTTTCCTTACTCATAAGACGTGCCTTTTATTTCCATGTATTAAATTGTGGGAATAACCTTACGGAGCGGATTGCCGCCTGTTGGTGAATAACCTTTCGTATTCATTCATTATTAATCTCTGAGAATAACCTTACGGAGCGGATTGCCGCCTGTTTGGTGAATAACTCTTTGTACTCAAATTCTATTAAATTGTGGGAATAACCTTACGGAGCGGATTGCCGTCTGTTGGTGAATAACCCTTTGTATTAATTTCCTTCACCTTTTGTTAATCAAACCTGCTACGGTAAGGGATATTATTTTCTTTCATACTCCTAAATCGAAATTTATTATGGAACTATTGCTTCTATAATTCCTGAAAATATTATATGTTCCATAATAGTTGAACTTCATTATTTCAACTGAACCTTCCTATTTACGTGAACCTTTCTATTGAATTGTAACCGTTATTCTGAACTGTGGATCTTGAATATCATTTTTAAATTTCACTCCACATCATGTTGACAATTTGGACATTATTTGAATCTGTACAAAGTAAACTTCCGATACTTATTGTTATCCTATTTCTTCTGTTCATCATTTATATCATTCTAATCATCCAAAAATCAAGCTGTTGTGAATATCTGTGGCCGGGGGCACAGATGTGATATATTTGTTGAACAGATGATAGGTTAAAGGCGATACATCTGTTCGGTGTCTTTTATGGCACGTGGTGAAAGTTCTCTTTGGCCCGTAGTGCATAGATGAACTGTTGTTTGGTATGATTATCACCAAAGGCTGAATCTGGTATAATCATGACCGTTGGTGCTATATTAAATATCTTTGGCCCGTAGTGCAAAGATGAACTGTTGATTTGCATGATTATGATCAGGAACTGTGAATTTTTATCATGACTAATGGTATTTCAGATGATAAAAGTTGATGATGTTTTTACGAAAAAGAGAAGCGAGTGGACATTATAATCTGCATTATTCTTCTAATAGATTGCTCATTCCGCTGCTATTATTGATCTGAACATTGTTTAAGAATTTAACTGCAGTTTTTGATATAAACCTTGTATTCTATTGTATTCTATCAAGAACTCAACTGTTGAAGGCTAATGATAATTTATTCGTCATTATCTTAGTCATGATATTTCTTACTGGGCTATTTGAGCTCACCCTTTCTTTTGTTCCATTGTTTTTCAACAGGAAATGAAAACATAACAGGGTCTAGCCGGGGAATGGAGTGAGGGTCTGAGGAATAGTTATCATAGTCTTTACGTTTTGTAAAATAGTGTGGCAATAATAGTGAAGACTTAGTTGTGTATTATTATACACTGTATTGTAGTACGTTGTGCTTTGTTGTAATAATTTTGTTGTAGTCTTTTGACGACTCAAGTTTGGGCTGTGTGGGCCCAGATTTGGGGGCGTCACAGTCACCTTTAGATTCATTACTGAACCTAAAGAGAGAGACCTTAGGAGTATTCAAGAACAGTCTATTGCTAAACATTTGAATATTTTAAATAGTAAAACTCAGCACTTAAGTTATTTAAAAAATGAAATCAATTATAAAAGAGTAGAGGAGCAATTAAAAAATCCTGAAGTCCAAAGAAAAATAAAAATTTTTCAGGATCTTTTAAATAAAAATGTTTGTTCCAATTTACCTCATGCTTTTTGGCACAGAAAAAATCATATTGTTAGGCTACCTTATGCTAAGTAATTTAAGGAACATTTAATTCCTACTAAGGCTAGACCTATACAAATGAATCATGAGTTAATGGAATTCTGTAAAAAAGAAATTGATGATTTACTTGCCAAAGGCTTAATTAGAAAAAGTAAATCCCCCTGGTCTTGCCCTGCTTTCTATGTCAATAAGAATTCTGAGATAGAAAGAGGTGTTCCCAAACTTATTATTAATTACAAACCTTTAAATAAGGTTTTAGAATGAATTAGGTATCCATTACCAAATAAAAAAGATTTAATTAGTAGACTAAGTCAAGCTGTTGTCTTTAGTAAATTCGACCTTAAGAGTGAATTTTGGCAAATCCAGATTCATGAGGAAGATAGGTATAAGACAGCCTTTACCACACCTTTTGGTCACTATGAATGGAATGTCATGCCATTTGGCCTTAAGAATGCCCCTAGTGAATTTCAGAATATTATGAATGATATTTTGAACCCTTTTGGTCATTTTGCAATTGTTTATATTGATGATGTTCTAATTTTTTCAAACTCTATTGAAGAACATTGAAAACACCTAAATTCATTCTTTAGAACTATTCAGACTAATGGTTTAGTTCTATCCCAGTTAAAATATAGTTTGTTCCAAACTCAAGTAAAATTCCTTGGCCTCAATATCCAGTATGGTTATATTTACCCCATTCATAGAGCTATCCAATTTGCTAGTAAATTCCCGGATGTCATTACTGACAAAAATCAACTTCAAAGATTTTTAGGCTCTCTAAATTATATTAGTGAGTTCTATAAAAATCTGCGAATTATATGTAAACCTCTTTTTGATAGACTAAACATTAATCCCCCTCCTTGGACAGATATTCATACTTCTGTTGTCCAAGAATTAAAAGAGCATGTTAAGACTCTTCCTTGTCTAGGAATTGCTAATCCTACAGCTTTCAAATAGTTGAAATTGATGCCTCTGAAATTGGCTTTGGAGGTATTCTAAAGCAAAAATTAACCTCTACTTCTTCTGAGCAAATTGTTTGTTTTTACTCTCATGCTTGGAATCCAACTCAGCTCAATTATTCAACTATTAAAAAGGAAATTTTATCTTTAGTTTCATGCATTAATAAATTTCAAAGTGATTTATTAAATCAAAAATTTCTAGTCAGAATTGATTGCAAATTTGCAAAATATGTTTTAGAAAAAGATGTTGAAAATATTGCCTTTAAACAAATTTTTGCTAGATGGCAAACTATTTTATCTATTTTTAATTTTGATATAGAATATATTAAAGGAAGTCAAAACTCTATCTCATATTTTCTGACTAGAGAATTTATCCAAACAGGTACTAAAAATGAGTGAGCGAGAGAAACAGAAGAAAGATCGTGGTAAAGCTCCTGCCTCCGGGCAGCCTAGTAAAACTCCTGTCTTAGGACAGTCTGGTAAGGGAACTATGGTTCCAATTCCTTATCCAAGTTATACAGTTAGACCTCCTACCACCCAATTCCAGGTTTTAGGCCATATTCCTAAACCCTATAGCTCAGCCCTTGCAAGTCAACTTAAACCATATGATCCTTTTGAATCCCAAGCCCCATCCCAGATTCAAAAGACCAGTCAATTCAAACCCACTTCCCAATATATTCCTAATTATGAAGTTAACCTCTTCTATGTTGAGCCTTATATGGACTCAAAAGATGACCCAATTAAACTTGCTTCCCAGTTTTTCCCTCCGGGTTGGCATTTCGCCCCTCCGGCTCCTTACAAGACACTTACTTATTATAAAAATATTTTAATAAAAACTGACTCTGTCAATATTAAACCCAGTTTTGATAAAAATGACAACTCAAAAATTATTTTTCACTCTCTTTATATTAAAAAAATAATTTCGGGGGAGGATTGGGAGAATCACCGTTATACCAATCGTCTTTCTGATTTAAGAGTTATTGAGGAAGGTCTCGAATCCTCTTTTAGTAACTATTTTTGTTATTTTGATTATATGGATGCTTGGCATAAGATCTTTCTTTACCAGAGCTCCAATTTCAGTCACTCTTGGTTCATCCAGTTTGACCACAAATTCAAAAGTCAGATCCCAATTTGGTTCACCCTTTGGTGGTCCAGATATGACCTTTCTACAGAAGTTAACCCTGAGTCTCTTCGTACTCAGATTAATCATTTTAGTAATAAATCTCCATATAACCCTAAAATGGAAGGTATCCCAGTACTGCTCTGTTTTTCTAGTAAATATAAAATTCCTTGGATTCTGAAATGGCAGTATAACCTTCCTGCTTCTTCTCAACCTCCATCAGTTACCAGAATCTTTTTTATTAAATGGTGGGATAAATTTGACATTGATCGAATTACCCAGCAAGTTCAAAAGGAGTTTCCTCCTACTCCTATTACTCCAGTTAAATTGGAAAATGTTGGCTCCTCCGGCAAATCCAAAGTTAAAGGTTCCAGTTCCGGTTCCTCTGTTGCTGCTACTATAGCAGGAGTAAAAGAATTCAATACTGCCGAGCTAAACTTACTAGCTAAGGCAATTCATGAAAGAGTTAATACCATTAAGGAAGAAGATTCTTCATCTTCCTCAAAGTCATCTCAAGGCTCAGTGAACCAGGATCCTTACGGCACCATTGATCTCCAAGATGCTCAGGATCCTTTTGCCTAGTCATCGTGACTATGGTTCCTATTCAGCTCCCGTGAGCTCACAAGTAATTTCCGGCCCTTGCCGACAGTCAGATTCCTTTCCACATGCTGTGGACCCCAGTCATCAGTGCCCGCGCACTCATTTTAAGCATCCAATGCTTTCTGGCCCCTGCTTTTGCACGCCGAGTCAAAAGAATATTGTTTTTCCTCCTTTTGTAAAAGCAAATAGTAAAAGTTGTCTGTTTTAGTCAAAAGTGTCTACTGTTCAGCAATAGTAAAGTATCTGTAATCATTCTACTTTTGTTAAAGTAATTACCAGTCTGTAACAGTAAAGATTCCCAAATAATTGTACGCAGCTCACTCCTTACTCTATAAAAGGAAGGCTTGCATTCAGAGTTAGGGGACTTCACCTTAGGCAGAAACCAGAGAAACTTCGTAAGACTCAGAGAAGACGATTCATAATTAATATTTATTATAAATTAAAAATATACAAATACCATCTAATAATTGCAATATATATACCTATGATGGCATCTCTCATTACACTAGAAGGATGACTGGATGGGCTATAAACCCAAAGATCTCATCTATTGTCAAATAGCATTTCAATGAATCACAACTTTCTTTATCTTTATCATCCTAATTGCACGTACTTAGTTTCTCTTGCCTCATACTTATATATTTTCGTGCAATATCATCAAAACTTTCATGAGCTTTACTCATTTTCTTCTCTTTTCCAAGCCCTAGCCACCGTTGGAAAATCCAAACTATTTTTTTGCCAACACGTGGCGTAAGAATATTGCCCTACTAGCATCATCCATAGCCTTAAAAAATTCTGTTATTGGTGAAACCTAATACAAACTTTAATTTAGAGAATTGTAATTAAAGCGATGCAAAAAGTAATTGGGCTTATTCGTGAAGCGGAGGGCCGGTAAGTCTGGAGTGATAATTTTGTATTTTTGGGTTAGATTAGGGTTTTATATATATATATATATTGTGTTATACAAGTAGCGGATTCTACAATTGTAAGATGCATGAAAATTTTAAAATATAGTAAAACCGTTCGCCGTAGACTAATCCAATGTTTAGACATAAATGACCATAGACTAATTCAACGTTTAGAGATAAATTTTGTATTTTGTGTAATTGTTTTCTATTATTTTCATTGCGTTATTATTTTCTAACAAATGCAACTTTGAGGAATCCAATTTGGAGTGCAACGGGGTCGAAACTAGTGAACGAAACATAGAACTTTGAAACAAATCTTGAAAGCCAATTATTAGGCCTTGCTTGGAGAAATGTTCAAGAACTGGGATATAATTATCCCTTTCTCCATAGACTTGATTCCCAATAAATTAACAGAGTTAAGCTCTAAGGTGTCGAGAGTTGATCAACACAATAAAGATTAAGATTTTTTTGATTTGGTTCAATTAATACAAAAAACATATTTCACACTTTGCTGGAGTACGTATTATCTATGATATTTTTTTGTTACAGCAATTATGTGTGCCATATCACGAGTTAAGGTACGTATATATGAATGTGTTGAAGGAGACCCCCCCCCCCCCCCCCCCCCCCCCCCCCCCCCCCTAATTTCTTGTTTAGAGTAATGAAGAATACTTTGGCGTTTAAATAAAAAAAGATAAAACTTAGCTAATTTCTATTAATACAAGTAGAATACAAATGACATACATATCAATGACGAATCCATATTAACTATTAATCGATCATATATACCCTTATTTATTTTCACTAGCCATCATAGAAAATGATAATTAGCCATGCATCGATATCTTAACGAATAAAAAGTAGCTAGGTATCTCAACCAATCCACTCCACTTCATGCAAATACATGGTTTGTCAAATGGTTTCATCGCATCATACCACTCCACTTCGCACCGCTATGCCAACTAGGCACAAGGTCACAGCTCACTCAACATATTGGAGTACTGGATTAATTAACATTAATTAAAAAAATAATCATTCCAAAATAATTGCAATAATATGCTGAATGATTAACGCCAATCATTTAAATTAAGCAACATTCACTCGTTTACAGATGAACAAGTGTTAATCCTTTGGGAATTTCCAAGCTAAATGCCAGTTACGACAAACAGTAAATACTAAAATACTAATAGTACTTTTAGCAGCGGTATGCATAATGTGTTACCCATGTTTAACTAACAACCATGTGTGTTAATTATCTTCTTGGTTTAATCTAAAAACTGAGATACATTAACATTATATATATTATACACATTCCATATTTATATCACATATACATAGTACAACTATATTACAACGAAGTACATATAATACAAAGTCTTGGAGCTTCTTAATTATAAATTTGTAGTTGGAATAGTAAAATTAAAATTATGCCCAAATAAGATGGATTATTAGGCCGTTAATCATGCCCGTCTCCTGGAAACCATAACCTTTAATCCATGCTTCATATGGAGAAGGATAGAATTAACAGGAGCTACAGGATGGCCCTTAACAACTTCAATATTGTAGTTGTATATAATAGCAGCTGCCACAGCCTTCATTTTAGCAAACCCTAATTTTTTTCCCGGACAAATCCTTGGTCCTGAACTAAATGCTACAAACTTGTTTGATGCCTCAAATTTTATTCCTCCTTTTTCTGATATCCATCTCTCTGGCTTGAACTCCAAGCAATCTTCTCCCCATATCGACTTCATCCTTCCCGTCGCATAAGAACAAAGCACGATTTTTGTGTTTGGATTTACGCGATGTCCACTCGGAAGAATGTCGAATTCAACAGCCACCCTTCTTTGCAAAGGGATCGGAGGAAATAGCCTAAGTGTCTCAAGTAATGTAGCGTGTAGATAAACAAGTTTGTCTAGCTCTTCTACGTCAAATGTTTGACTTTCTTCACATTTATTGATACATTTTTCTTTTATTTCTTCTCGGATTTTAGATTCAACTAAAGGGTTTTTTGAAATGAGCCAGAAAAGCCACGTCAGAGCGGCACTACTCGTGCCCCGACCCACAAACATGAGACCTACAATTGTGTCTCGCATAACACTATAGGAATTATGTCCCATATTATCAGTCAAGTAGTATCTTAATGCATCAAAACCCTCTTGATCTTCATTTGGTTTAACAAGCTCCTTCATTTGCTCTTTCTTCATGGCTATATATTTTGCGGCTATATCATCTAGGATTTCCTTAGCCTTACTCATCTTCTTTTCTGCCCCAATCCCAAGCCACCTTTGTATCCTCCAAATTGTTTCAGGCAAAACAAAGCGCATAAATAACGCTTCCCCTGCATTTTGCACAGCTTTTATGAAAGGAACTTGTGGAAATCTAGTGCAAAGCGAGCCAGGATTATAACCAGTCACCATCATACACGTAGCATCACACATAAGCCTTTCGAATAAATCTTGCAAGTCCACAATTAGGCCTTGTTTGGAAACATGGTCAAGAACCGGAATTAGGCCATTCTCCAACCTCTCCTTGTTAATCCTCAGAGAAGCCTGGTGGAACCGCTGGTTACCAAAAAGCCCATGAGCCATTTTCCTATCCTTTTTCCATTCATCAAGGTCGGAATTGAATAGCATGTCTCCGAGAATATCAAAAATCCTTTTGTTCTCGGGTCCTTTTGGATAATTCGAGAAATTATTGCTCATTACATAGTGCAAATTTGCAGGATTGCTAGTGACTAACATATTGTAATTAGCAAGCAAACCGCCTTTTACTTGAAAAGTGCCATTGCCACGTTGTAACATTTCGAAGAATTTGTCATAAATTCTATGGAAATGAAAGAGTACCATGGATAGCATTTCAAGGAGGAGCTTATATTTATGGCATAAATGGCAAAGATAAAGAAAGATGATGAGAAATGCAACCATAGGTGTACCAAGTTCCATATTGATTGATTTGTTGGTAGAGGATTATTATGCCTCTAGGTAGACCTCCTTTTATACTAGTAGTTTGTACTTGGTCAATGGCTAATAAGTTCATACCATGTGCATTTAAATAGTTGTGCATATATATGAGCTGTAATGCATGGTAATTTCAGCGTGGAAATATCATTTCCTTTATTTTTCTTTTAGACAGAATTAAATTTTTGTAAATTTGTAGCACAAGTTTAATTCTTTAGCTAATTTCTTTCGGTCGTTTTCTCCAGGATTGTATTACTTTTGTATATCATAAGGAGATATTTAATTTGGTAATCCTTTGATTGAAGCCTGCGTAGGCTGCATCAATTCTGAAATAAGGAAAAAATAATATACAAATCAAACGACAAATTAAAGACATTACGCAAATGTATAAATCATTTGTCCCATAATAAACGTTATAATTTAATTTAAATGGTCAAATTGATCATTTTAAAAATAAATAATTAAAAATATTTATATAAAATTTTCAAATTACGAAACTTTACATTAATAGTACATTCTTCGTAATTTATTATAATCATAATATCTCAACGTATATCGTGAATATTTTTAAAGATTTATTAATTTTAAAAATAGTTAATTTGACCATGAAAGTCAAATTAAGACTTTTATTATGGGATGGAGTGAGTATTATTTAATACGGATCCCACAAGTAAACACTATTGCTTATGCATTTAATTTTGCCTCAATCTAAATAACTCAGATTTGTCAAACCACAAATTGAAGCAACTAAGACTATATTCTGCATGCATGCATGTTCACAGAAAACGAGTGGTACAAAACCTCAACAATAATATTCGTCAAATTAATATATATGTATATATATATATATACTCCTTCCCTCAGGATAGTGAGAATTGAATATATCTTAATTACTTTAACATCTTTACTCTCTTTTAATCAAATTAGATTTGCTATAACACACTTGGACATATGATTGTTTTTTTCAAGACCAAGAGAGAGAGAGAAGCAAAATGCCACTACGTACGAATAATAAATTTCCCACATAAGCGAAATGCATCCGATGAAATTATCAGTGAGAATTTACGGATCGATAGTTTCTGGCATCTCTTCTTATTCTCTTTCTAATCAACAAAAAAAATAAATCAATTACTTGCTACATAAGTAATGATATTTTAGTGATTTTGTTGTCTGAAAATATGAATGCATGCCTAATAACAAAAATGCATTTCTAATTTTAAAATGTATGTGAATTTTTTAATTTGCGACGGCAGCTAATTTTGGATGGTGTAATGGATAGTTTGAAATAATAAACTATAGTCAGCGGTCCATATATATATATATTTAACTGGTCAGATTAGATAGATGTCAATTTCGATTTCACATAATTGAGTTGATATTTACTCCTTAATTACGTGTAGGAAAAATTATATATGTTTCTTCTAATGCACGTCATTGATGTGATTCGATTTGCGTAGTTATTAGTTTTCGTTATATATTGATTCTTGTGAAGTGTAAAAGAAGACAGGTGACTCGAGGGTAGTTCATACGGTGTAAAACTTATAAATTTATACTTAGTAACTCCGTAGGATTATATATTTAACATTATGAATATTTTTATTTTTTATATTCATGAATTTTATTAAATGAAATATTTCCCTAAAATAAAACTTTTTATAAATGGATGTTTACGATTCTCGTTTTGAACTATGATATAATGGGGAGGACTGCCGTAAATAATAAGTATAGGTGTATAACATTCGAACATAATATTTAAATATTATATTTATTTTAATTATTAAAAAATGAGATATAATATTAAAATTTATATTTTATTTTATTTTTTAATAATTAAAATAAATATAATATTTAATTTTATATTTAAATATTGTGTATTAAATTTGTCCGCCGAATATTTAGCATGAACTCTGTTGCATCTTTTGACTTAATAGTCGTGTGTTTTTGGCATATAATAAAAAAAAATGTTGCCTATTGACCTATTAATTTATACAATGCCCAATATCGGCGGGCGGCTTATACTAGATCACGCTGAGCTATTTGTGCTCTGCAAATTATATCCTAAGATATTATGCACTATTACACTAATCTTAAATTCAAGGAAACTTAAGAAAGAGGTTATTAGATATGAAGAATCTAAGAAAAAATTACATTTCTTAATATGATTTGATTTTGATCAGGGTGGAGTCAAAAAATTAAATTGAACTGGGTTGATAAGTCTATTTCAATTTAAAATTAGACTGATCAAAGTTATTTTAACTTAAAATTACTTAATTATATAATATATCTAATAAAAAAAATAATTGGGGCGGACTATAGCCGGTGAAACCAACTAGTAGTTCCACCCCTGATTTTGATATTACATAACAAAAGAAAAATTCATTTTTTTATTCAATGTTTTAAATATTAGACATACATAATTGAATTCTTTTGATAAATGAAATTGTCTGAATTGGAAAGAAATATTCTCTCCGTTCTCAAATATAAGACCATTATTGACTTTTAAAAATCAGTTCGAGATATTCTTAAACTTAAAATTGACACAAATTCCTTTAATTTTAGTCAATAGAATGATGAAATTATGAACTTTTTAAAAAATATTATTAGTTATAAGATTTATTGTTTCGTAACTTTTTTATAAATCATCTACATTAAGGGCCCAAAAATATTTTAAATTAACTTTTAAAAATCAATAATAATCTTATAATTTAAAACAAATATAGTATTTATAAGTGCTTACAAGGGGAATACCCATGAAGTCATGAACAACCAACAATAAAATGAAAAAGAAAACCAAACAGACTACTCCCCCATCTAAAATTAGGTTATACAGTTTTATTTTAATTCGTTTCAAAATAAGAGTTACGTTTTTATTACAGAATTATAAAATAATATGATATTTTTAATTTATTATTACTATCGTTTTTAAAATCACACCATTGCCATCTTAACTATTCTTAGGGTACATTTGAATCATTAATTAAGTTCGTCGTTCTAAAACTGTATAAAAGAAATGGAAAAAAATGATTATTTAAAAAATGTCTACCAAACCACAACCAGGGCAACATAAATAACCCAAAAAGAAAATTAAAAACAAAAACATAACATAATATATATATATCTAAATAAACGAAGGTAAGCACTACAATTAATTAAACCAAGAACTTTTACAATAAAATTGCAATCCCTAATTAAGTGTAACAAAAAAAGTAGATGTAAATTAAACCCACAACCCGAAAGCTCCAAAATATAATTAAGGGGAAGCATTACAAATTAATATATATTTCTACGCAACACGCATGTTAAATTAATATATCACAATCTAAGAGTTGATAATTTTAAGAGCCACCAAAGTAGAAAATCAAATAACGTTTTCAAAAAAAAAAAAAAAAGGAAACAAAGTGGAAAACTACGTCTTGCACTCGTAAGTAAATGATACGGACGCAGGTCCAGCTTTTGTTATTCATGCAACTTCCAAGCTAAAGAAATGTTGAAAATTTAGGATAATTATACATGTACGGTGTCACTGTGGTTTGTGACTACTCGTAAGTTGAATCAATCCGACGACGACTCATGCCAAATATATATATAGCAAGACTCATAAATAAATAAATACATTGCGTATTGATGGGTAGATAAAGACCTTAAATTAGTGTTTATATATATATATATATAGTTGAATTGCAAAGTTGGAGATAATTAAAAAGGAAAAAGGTGACAAGTGTATATACTTTTCATGCATCATGCACAATTAGTCAATTACGTACTAACTTGTTTACATAATCACGTAGTGAGTGAACGAATGCATGTGAAGCCACCTACTACCCCTTCTCTAAGCACTTTTTTATTATTATTAATCATATAAAAGCGTTTAAATATCAAAATTTGTGGATAAATAACGTTAAAAATTAACGAATTTATATTTATTTTTTGTTTTAAACACGCAAACAAGAAAGACCAATTTTTTTTTTTAATTAAACATCAAAAGTCTTTTACTTTTTTTTCATGGTATAGCCAAGTCTGACCGTTTGTTTTAAATGACATGGTTTTTCAAATCAATTTTTAAACGAGAAATACTGACGAGCATAATTAATTTCCAACAACAATTTGAATATGATGAAGAGTGATGGTGTGGATCAATTTGAAAAAATTGAGTATATTATTTTGAAGAAAATAGCTTTCTTGATATATATATTTGTGAGAGGATGAAGAAGATAGAACATGAAGGAGATGAACAGCTTGTGGTTACCGTGGTGGTGTCAATGGAAACTATGGTGATGGCTGGGGGCCTTGGGTTTTCCTTTCATTTTTTTTTTGGGATTCTTTTACAAAATATCTTTGGCCTTTTCTTTCTAATTTTTTATTTAAAATTTAAAACTATAACATTATAAATCCAAGTAAGCTGCGCCATGCCATTTTGTTGCAGTGAAAAATAAAATAAAATGTCGCGTATTAAAGTTTTAATAGTCAACTCACGATGATAGTTTTTAGTGAAAAAATAGATTCTTTCTCTTGACTTTAATATTTAATTAAAAAAAATTATACTCAATTATTTAAAATAAAAATATAAGAATAAATTCGTTAATTTTTAGTATATTTCTCAATCGGAGTAGCAGTGATTTCTCAAGTTTTTGAGCTAAAGCTTCAGGGACACATTCACTAATTAAAGAGATGGATAGTCTTACTTTGAAATCTTCCTATGATTTGGACGGAGTATTGTTTTTTGGAAAATGATATATATGTCAATAAATTTCATAGTGAAATTGGATTACAACTAAAATGTTAACCCCATTTTAGTTGGGATTAATATATATTTTGGTCATTATACTATAGGTCGATTTTTATTGTAATTATTGACTCTTTTTTTTGTTACAAAAATATTATTATACTCATAAAAAATTATAAAATAATCATTCCTCAACTTTTCGTCGAAAAATGTAACGAAAATTCTTGACCGTGCATGTCACTAATAAGATTTAATCGCTGATGTAGCTGTCTATTATTGATGATGTAGTAATTTTTGCCATGTGTATCATCACGTGCTCTCCACATGACACTTATCAATTCATCCCATCCACCAAAATTCTTGTTGTTCTTCACTTTTTCCAAACCTCTAACCCAAATCAAAATTACAAACCCCTATCCCCAAATTTGTAGCCCCAAATCAGAGACCCAATATCTAGTTTGAATATCCCTCAGCTCTTTCTCTCCAAACGAAAGCCCAATATTTCATCCCTCAGGGTTTCATTTTTGTTGTATTTGTTTGTTTATGTATGATTTTATTTGTAAAATAACACAATGAAAAAGTCTGTCTAAAATCGAGAAACCATTGTGGAGTTTTCAACTTGAGCCCAAAAAAATATGAAATTTATTTTTTTCAAAATGATCTGCACCCTTTTGATTTACGAATCTTATGTTTCTGGTGAGAAATTTTATACTTTTGTTCTATAAAAACAGAGGAGTTGCATGGAAGAAAATGGAGGACAGAGGTTTATGCCTTGTTTGGCTCAATAATCTACACAAAACTACACTCATTCGTCTCTTAATGTTATTATCTCCCTCTAAAATCATTAATAAAAAAATATTTAAGGTTTAATATGAATTTAGTTAGTATGAAGTTGGGCATTCAAGACCATTAGTCAATTGATGACTTCAGCGCTTAACACGTCATTCTCGAAAAAAATGGAGAGTCGGAATATGGTATTGATTTTTGAATTTTTCCGTCCAAAAAATTTCCCGCCCTCATCCTAACCCTTTATTTTTTTCGAGAATGACGTGTCGGGCATCAAAACCATCAATTGACCGATGGTCTTGAACGCCCAACTTCATGCTAACCAAATCCGTTTAATATGTATGTAGTTTTTTGTTTTTTTGGAATAATTAGATCAAGTTTCTAATGACTATGAACAACGATATTCTGATTATCCAAAAAAATTAGGAAGGCAAGTGTACAACACTGAGAATGGATTTTTTGGTTTTTGTTTAAGGAGATTTTTATTATTATTTTTTTGCGCAATGAATACGTTTATTGCTGCTGTTTTTTATTTTTCCAAATATGTAAACACAAATGGAGAATGATGAATGATGTCTATGGTCAAACCGAGGCTACATCTTCTGCTATAGAGAGAGCAAGACAGGTCGAAGAAAATCTTTGTACAAATTTTCCCAGCTTTGTGAAGCTTATGATCTAATCTTGTTTGTTGCTCTGTGTGGATTAATTCGTATTTTCCCAAATCCTGAACCTCCTTTCTCTCCCATCTTAAAAAGAAAATAAATCCTACATATATATCCTGAGAGAGACAAAATAATGGATATAGATCTATCTAGAGAGATGGTGGGATTTTGGAAGTAGATATGACGAGTTTGTTGGTAGCGGTTGTGCGGTGGTGGGTGAGTGGCGGGTGTTGGTGATGACTATTGATGAGTGGGTGATGGTGAACTAGGGTAGGAGATGGTGGTGTTGAGTTTGGGGTTTTGTGTTTTTAATTTTAGGAAGGGAAGAGGATGATTGTTAAATGTCTATATTATCTTTCATTGATTTTATTAAGATTAAAAGATTCACGTAAACTTGGTCCCACGTGTTACATGAGTAACACCTGTCAACCGTTAGTCTATTCCGTAATTTTGGTCATTTTTTTTGACATAATTTTAACGAATGATCATTTTGTAACTTTTTATGACTATAATAATGCGTTTGTAACAAAAAAAAAAAAAAAAAAGGTCGATAACCACAATGAAAATCGACCCTTAGTACAGTAACCAAAATATATATTAACCCACTAAAATAAAACTCTGAGAGATAAAATAGAACAATAGTGTCTAGATCCCATTTTAATTTTTATCTATCTCATGTATTTACATACATCGATAATTTTTATCGATAAAAATTTATTGTCATATATAACAACACTATTATTTTTGACCTTGCTCTTATTGTGCTTCTAGTTGGATCTAGTTGTGTTTAATGAGTTTTTCCAAGTTGTTTTATGTTTTGGAATTTTGTAGGTTTTGAGTTGTTGGGATTAACTTATATTTTTACGGGTTTAACTAATGGTCACTACAACAGTGTAGTTGAGATCTCGCTCCATAGTAAGTAAGCAGCTTTCTCAGCTCACTGGTGAATTGGTGTGATTTGTAAGGGGCAACGATCTTAGAAGTAAAGTGTAAAGTATAATTGAATTTGAAAATTTATTAATAATCCGTTCATAAATTTTACTAATATTTTGTGTTTGAACCTATGTTATAGTATTTATGATTTTTTTAGTTACTAGTAGTTTAATATGTGTGGATCATTGTAGAGTGTATACGACATTTAATTAATACATCAGACAAACAAAATTAACCAAATTAATGAATCTATTGCGTGTTCTTATTTTTCTGTTCTTCTATAATTTTTTGTGAGATTGTTAATAATTCTAACATGGGTCTTATGATATTGGACTATACTTATTATATATATATATATATATATATATATATATATATATATATTAAGTCTAGACATAATTTTTACTTTTGTATTTGTGTAATCAGTAATATGTTCATTCATTTTCCATTCCACGTCCATCATCTTCATTACTGGATTATCTAACCAAAGAGAAAAAGGACAAAATCAAATGACAAAATTATTGACAACCACTAATAATTCTACTAGACTAAAATTAAATCCTGGGCGGAAAAGTTACAATTACGTACATTAATTATTTTGTTAATCTAAATAATACTAATAATAATAATAATAATAATAAACAACTTTATGAAGTTCAAAATGTGAAAATTAAGATGCCAGAGATCTTTGAATCTTTCATTCCTCTTGAGCTACAAAAGCTAATCTCAGTCGTCGGATGTTAACTTTTGTTTATTTACGGTCAGTTTATCAAAATGTTAATCGCAAAATAATTTTTATACATGTTTATTAATTTCATAACTAATTTGAATTATAATTAATGTAAAATTATAATTGATAAAATAAAATAAAAATATATAAATCAGTGTTTAACATCTTTCTATGTATATTAAAATTGTTTAGTAATAAAAGAACTTGTATAGAAATTAGAAAGGTTGCACATACCACATGTAGTCACTCGCGTAGTTAAGAAGGGACGGGAGGGGCTACGACCCCCCTTTCTACCCTTACCTTTACTATTGCCCTAAACTCCAACCTTATTCACTTACTTCGTACGTTTCGTATTATAAAATTATTATTAATTTTATAAAAATTAATTTAAAATATTTTTAAATTTAAATTTGACATAAAGAAAAATTCTCATCGAGAGCGAAGTAAAGGAATGGACGGGATCATGATGCAATCGACCTTTACCTTAACAGTAATAGAGATAACTTAGCTGTAGACAAAAGTAAAACCCGAAACAGATTATATATAATAATAAATAGAATCGTTTTGATTGATTGATTGCTTGTGACAACTTATCGATGCTCGTTATCGGTGAAGTCTCTCAAACCAGAAATTTCTCACAAATAATGATCATTCAAATAAAGAAAATAAGGAATGTGAATGGACTGTATAGTATAATAGGGGTAAGCTGTTCAAGCCAATCTAAGCCAGTTTATGAGTGCATGAGTTCAGGCGTAGGATCTCTTCAATTGATCTAATAGCTTGTTCGTTATGATTAATTTATATTTTAATAATAATAATATATTTTATAGCTAATAATACTTTTTTAATTAATTTATGATATTTATAATTTTACTGATATAAACTAAATGAATACATATTAATTTTGAGTTTAAAATTGACTTTTAAAAAATCAATAATAATCTTATAAATTAAAACGGATAGAGTATAATATAGTATATAATTTTTTTACTAATATTAATATTGACCCCCTCCCTCATTGTATACATATTTTTAGTACTAGTCTCATATATTAAGAATATAAATTTATATTAGATTATACCTAAAATAATATAAGAATTTTATTTTCAAATTTTAATACATTTCAAAGTCTAATTATAATTTTCAAATACAAGTTAATAGTAAAAAAATTAACTTAACTTTAAAGTCAAATAAATAAGATTAATATTATGACTAATGTTAGATGTTTCAAATTTTATCTCTAAAATTAAATATATAATTAAAAACACAAATTTAATTTCGTTTCACCGTTTTTGGGTTTCACAATTTTTTTGTTCAATTTTTCTATTCATATTAGCATAAATACTATTTAAATTTGTATCAATTAAATACTATCCAAATGTAAAAATCAAGGTTCTAAAAGGCGCTAGGCGGAAAACAGGTGGCCGGAGGGGGCCTAACGCCTAAAGGGTCTGGGCGGGGCCTAGGCGAGATTTTTTATTTTAAGTCAATTTTAATATTTATCTTACATTTATCCAAACAAAACAATAATATAATAAAAAATAATCTATAATAAAGATAATAAAAGCTTTTGCTTAAAGTTCAAACACATATCCATATTACTAATGTCAAAGTTCAAATAGAAACATGCAATTATTTAAAGTTCAAACACAAACAAATAATAAAAAATACAAACTAATAATCCTCATATCCATATCCCTCTATATCTCTCTCTAACTTTTCTTCTCCATATCTTTTCAAGATAATGTCTCCATCGGGCTCACACTCATATTCCTTATTTCCCTCTTTTTCCGTGTCATCATTAAACAAAAAAATTTCTTCATGGAGTTCTCTTACTCTAACATTTCTACTATTTTTCCAAGGCTCTATCATGCTATCCATTTCGAATGTTTTACCAACCGTTTTCCAAGTAAGGCCCGAACAACCCTCAACTTCTTCATCTATTCCTACAACGTCGTTTTGTAGCTTGGTTATTAAAATTAAAAAAAAAAACAATTACAGCCCTAAATTTTTTTCTTAGGCCCCGCCTAATTTCTCCGTCTTGCCCACCCAGTCCCGTATAATTTCTTAGAGAAATTTTGTTTCCTCCTTGGGTATATGCGAGGCGTTAGGCGGCCTAGGCGTGGTGCCAAGGGGGGCCTAGTGCCTAGGCGGGGATTAATCGGACCTAGGCAGAAATTTTTAGAACACTGATAAAAATATTTCTATCTCTAATATAAATAGAAAAAAAAAAGGAACAATTTTTTTCCTATTCAAATTAGTATAGATACTATACAAATTTATAATAATTAAACATATATTATTCATATTTATAAAATATTCAAAATAAATTAAATCAATCTCTCATAGAAAAAGTAACTTAATTATAAAAGAATTTTTACTTTGGGTTTTACTAATTTAAGTACAATTTTTTTTATTATTTTATATAATAAGACAATATAACACATTATACTAAATATTACCTAAATTTATTAAAACGTGAAATTATATCAAATCACACGATTAATTGTTAAAAAATTATAGTAAATTCATTACTAACTAATTGTCATAACTAAATTAAAATTTATTAGAATTTGATTTCATACTTCTATTCCAATTAAAATTTAAAGTAAATTTTGTTAATATAGAGATTAATATAAAATTTTATTAAAAACTTAAATAAAATTAAAATAATTTTTTTTTATAATCATAACTATATAAATATACATTCTATTCAAATATTTAACTTAATAATTAATCGAAGTAACCTATACTATATAATCCAATATTTATTAATTAATTAAATATTTAATAATCTAATAACTACAATTATTTTCTCAAATTCTTAATTAATATTTATCTATTTAATAATATAATAAATCATTATTTATATTGTTCGTGTTTTGCATGAGATTAATGAGCTTGTTATCTTAAATATACATATTATCATTATATTGGTATGTAATACAATTATTGGGATATATTAAACAAATATAATAATAACATATATATTAATTGAGACACATTTGAGGCCCTTAATTTTATTTTAATATTAAAATACTTTGATATAGATGAATTCATATATATGTTAAAATTAAAAATATATAAAACTTATTACTCCTATAATTATGTATCTGAGAAAATGAAAATCTTAGTAAGCACTTATCACGAAAGGGGGGAATGTACACGTATCCAAGTACTATTATAGCAAAATAAGATATAAGTCTAAGACACCAAAATTTAAAACATATAACAATATAAATTTATAAATAAAAAATAAAATAAAAGAAATAACTTAAACATTTATTATGGGAGTCGGCAAAAAAATATAGGATCCCACCTCGTTACCGACAAAGAGTTTGAAATGTTCAAACTCTGAAGGACGTGTATGCCGACATGCATTATAAAGCCCCCACGTGTCCTCCTTAACTATTGATTTTGCTCAAATATCAGGCCACGTAGTTACAAAACCAAGCATAAAATAGAGTAAATTAGATCTTTGAATTAAGCATTTACATGAGAAATTATCTAATCATGGACAAATTTAGAGGAAAGCTTACGTTGTTTATTTTGTCTCTCATCATACTCTTCCCTCAAATCATCTCCACAGTTGCATCCGAGCAACACAAACAGTACATTTCTGATAGAGCTAGAGAAATGTATTCTTTAGTAAGAACATCCTCGTTAAGTTCTTGGGATAAAGTTCGATCTCTTGTCAATCAAGTGCAGAAACAGTATTTTCCTCCAGATTTAGAGTAAGTTTTGTAATTCATTCATTTATAAAATCTGCAAATAGTAAGGATGTATCCTTTTTTTGTTGTTAATTTAGACCGAAATTTAAATACATTAACACACTCATGCCCATACTGCCGATGTTTGATCTCACATCCTTTGCTTTGCATGGCGCTACCATGCGGGCCAAAGGCTTCGGTGGTGTAAGGATGTGTTTATTTTGACAGAGCAAAATAATAGTAATCGAATTATGACGCGAAACTAAAATATTGTGTCATTGATCTTTTTGTCAGACAAAACAATTGACAAGTATAACTCTTTTTGTGTCCCCTTGCCTAATATTGAAATATTGGATTTTTCAGTTTTAGGCCTAGGGACGAAGGTCATTCTACTAGCGGCGGTGGCAGCAACGGTGATGGGGCTAAAGAAAGGATGTGGGAGGCGGCGGGGAAGAGTTTCAGTGCAAGCAAAGCAGCGGTGGAAGAATCTGCAAAGTCTGCAAAATCCACTAAAGAAAGGATGCAGGAGGCGGCGGGGAAGAGTTTCGGTGCAAGCAAAGTGGCGGTGGAAGAATCTGCAAAATCGGCGGCCGATGTGGTGGGGAAGGCAGTGCATAAGACAACAGAGAAGATGAAGGATTGTGTTGGGGATGCTTCTTGTCATACAGAGCTTTGAACTACACAATAATACTGTTTTCTCTGTAGATCAAGTTTTTGTAGTTTAAAAACTCATTTTTCTTGATTGAGTTTTTCCAGCATGTAAGATGGTTAGTGATCTTATGAAAATCTACCCAAAAAATCACTGTTGTTGATTTAATTTTGGCCATCTGATTGATTTGATGTTGGCAAAGAACATGGAGATGCTACAGAGATCACCAGCAAAAGGACAATCAATTGACTTGAGATAGAACGAGCAGAACCTACTTAAAATTAAGTAAATAATGAATAACACCGGGGAGTGGACAAGAAGTAAAAATTATGATACAAATTTATAAATGCTCTTTCCGTTTCAAAAAATATAAGAAATCGTTGATTTATAAAAGTTATTTTGTAATTTTTTTAAAATTTAAAACTGATGTAGATCCATTTAAAATTTAAAACTACTTCTTTGCTCATCAGCACGCATCCTCTTAATTCTGAATGCTTGCCCTGCAACAATGGCCGGAATAGCTGCCCCTAACAGGGACCAGCATACCTCAACCATTACTACCACACCAATAAGACGCTTTGCCTTCCTCTCGTCCTATAACAGGGACCAGCATACCTCAACCATTACTACTACACCAATAATAAGCTTTGCCTTCCTCTCTTCTTATGTACTCTATAGATCGGAAGGATAAAGAATTAGTTGTCCAATAATTCTACTTTAGGATTGTTAGAGAGATTTCCAAACTAATTAAATTTCTTATTCCGGTGACTAAATCAGCTATTGTTGTTCATTAAGTAGAACTGGCCATGTACCAAACAAGATGTAAACGCCACTTAATGCTGACAATATAAAGATCAGTCAATTAACATGTATGTATGTACTACTTTGAACAAACACAAACCAGCCTCCATTTGAGGCATAGGTAGATCTAAGCATGCACAACAGGCCTGGCCCGGCCCAGCCTGGGCCTGCCAGGCCTTGACCGTTGACCAGGCCGGGCCGGGCCTGACGCTCAAAAAGGGGACCTGTTGAGGCCTGCAGGCCAGACCAGGCTTTGGGCCAAGCCAGGGCAGTCCGATTCGATTCATTCAAACATTTTTTTTAGTAATTTTAAATATTATTCAAACACCAATTAAAATTTTAAACCTAATTGATGTATTAATTAAAAGTAATGTATTACAAGTTACAGCTTTCAAATTACAATAATGAAAATTATATTTTTTATTATTATTTTGCAAATGACTTTTTAGTTACGCTAAGTATCTATTAAAATAAAGATGCAATGAAAGATCTGTAAGAAATGTAGGTTGCTAGCTAGGTAAGGAAAATCCTTATATATTACACTAGTCAATGTGTTTTCATGGATTTCTTTATTTGTATATAAACAAACATGCATGAATGAACGTATTAAAATACGTCAATTTTATTTTATTTATTGAATGAGTTGTTACAAAGATGAAGTTTTCGTCTGCAGTGGGAGAATTGAAATAGCGAATAAAGAAAATTTACAGACTGGACCAAGCTTTTGGTGAACCAGGCCAGGCCAGACCCAAGGCCAGGCCCAGGCCAGGCCAGGCCGGGCTTTTTGGCAGGCCAGGTCAGGTCGGATCTGAGCCAAAAAACTATGGCCTGTTCGTGGCCTTCAGACCAGGCCGAGCCAGACCGGGCTTTGACCAGGTCAGGCCCAGACCGGATCAAGGCCGGGCCGCAGGACATTTGTGCATCACTAGGTAGATCCAAAGCCTTCTTTTTTATAAACTAAATTTTTAAAAAAAAAATTAGAAAGCAAGCGTTGTTGAAAAAGAAGGGCATCTCTATTTAGCTACAAGAGAATGCAAGCATTTTTTTTAACTGCAGTATGTAGAAGATACTCCACTAGATAATTTGCATGCCACTATCTGAATAAGGCCAATATGTTAAAGCTACTCATATAAGAGAAGTAAGCACCGTCAAGAGATCCTTTCAGTGATAGCAAAAATCACGATTCTCAAATGCTATGGATAACTCCTAGAAATGTTCAACAGAACAAGATCGACAATCATGTGTAGTAAATAAGTAATTCCACACTTTTTGAGGCAATGGAAATTGATGCGACTTTTCCCAACCAATTTCCGGTTAAGATAAGCAGCTCCATGTTGTAATTTTACTTAAAGTGCAGCAAACAATGCTACAAATATATACGTTCTTGTAATTCAATTAAAAAATAAAAAGTAAATACACATTCTTCTTAACGAAAATAAAGATCATCACTTGATTTAACAGCCACCAAATGGAAAAATAAACTAAGCAATCCGAGGAATAAAAAAGAAAGAAAAAAAAAGAAAAGAAAAGGGCTACCCTATTATTTCCTTTTCATTTTTATACTTCGTTCATTTTACTTTTTTCTTTACCATAAACAAGCTTATTAGGAGCCCAATCATAAAAAGTTTTCGTAATTGATTCTTTTATATCAAAGGGTCACTTTTGACCTCTAAAAAATCATCAATGCCTAAAATAAATTTTGGCTGTAAGCTATGGGCAAAGCTCCCTCAATGAGTTTGGTCGACCATATGGAAGGAACAGTTGATATTTTGAGGGCAAGGACAGAATAAAAATGAAAAATCATATCCTATTTCTGTCGTTTTCTTTTTCTTTTTCAGGCTTAATGAAGTTTATCCAGGCTATATAATTTCATTCATATATGTTATATACAAGCAGCAATAGATACTGACAACACCCATATGCATAATAAATGAGAGCTATAATCAAGCGTAATTTGAAATAAAAAAAACCCAATAGCTTATAATTTGATTTAAGCATCCACAAATTCAATTCCACAATAAGGATTTAGTTGAATTTCAATGAGAGAAAAAATATAGAGAGAGAATTGAAAATTTGAGACAGGAATCTGTAAAAGTATCACCTGAATCAAATGAAGACTGGCTGATCTTGTAATAAGTGGTGGAATGAGCAGCAAATGTGAAGGATTTAAGCAGATTCCACACCCAAATTGGTTTTTCTTGCTTTCTGGTGATGCTGAGTTGTGGGTTTAAGACGCAATCGGTTTTTACTCCAACTCTCCGATTTCTGGGTGGGTGTGTATTATTGACCTGAAACTCTCAACTTGCTCAATTTATTAGCCCGAGTCATGGGGTGATGTATTGGCCCATTGGACATAATACTTTAATTTGTTTTTCTCGACCAAGAGTGATAGGCTAGTGCTAAAGGTTTTCAAAAGTTCAAGTCTATTCGTCAATAACAAGTCATAAATTTATCAATCGCACTTCAAATCATTAAAAATTATGTTTTCCTTAGGTTCCCTAATTTCACTTCTAGCTCTTTTTTCAGGCTCTCTTAGACCATTACACTTTATTTCTGATTTTTAAAATAGACAAGAATATTTGTTTTTTTGACAGAAAACCAGAGTATTTTTTTGTCAAATTCTTGTATTTCTGAATTTTTTAATAAATAAAAAAGAAAATAAATGAATAGAAAGTTTAACCACTTTTTCTATCAAAATTTTTCATCCAAAATTAGCTTGATTTGAAAAGAAAAAAAAAAGGATAAGTAACATTTTTATAATTATCATATTATCTTCAATTTATAGTATAATAATTTTTAAATTAAAAGTCGTGTCCCCAATTTCTTTTTATTACGTATCTACTAAACGTATGGTGAGAGATTTCTTCTTCTTCTTTGTCTTCAAACTGTCGCAACTTCTCTTTGCTTCAAATCAGTCGCAATCAACTTTGCAAGGTAAATTAACCTCCATATGATATTTTATACCTGCATCGGCAAATCTCATGTTGTAAATTTTAACATTTATTTGAAAATGTGTATTTGATTATGGAATATGATTTTGATTAAACTTTTATCTTTGCATATTTTTGATTCATAGTTCATTAGTTATAACTATAATTGATATCACATGTAATAGAAGGGTAAATTTATAAAAATGTTAATTTTCTTTTATTTTCATCGAAACTCAGAAACAGAAGAAAAGAAAACTTTTAAGTTTTTTTTATTAAAAACTCAAAAACAATACAAAGAATTTTTTTTTAAATTTTTTATTCTTTTATTTTATGTTATAATTAAGTTTTCTATTCTTTTCTTTTCCGTTCAAAATTCAGAAACAAAGTATTAAGATTAAAGTGTATCCCTAAATTTATTATACTATAATAATGTAGACTTTCAATAAATAAATAAATAAATAAAATGTTTCTCTCAATTTGAGAAAATTAAAATGAAATTTTTGGAATCAAACTTGACAAAAAATCTCAAATAAGGATATTCCCCCTTTATCAACAAATTTATGTATCAATTACATTAAAATTTCATTTAAAAATATAATATATAAATATATTTTAAGCAAGTATTTAATATCGTGTCAGAAAAGGATATTTTAGAGGACAAAAGTAGGAAAATATTATCTGATTTTTTTCAAGCAGAAGTACTTTTTATTTTTTTATTCCGGTTAGTTGGGGGTAATTGTAGTTGATGTATACGAAAATTGGTCACATATGAGTCGAGTACAAATCATGTATCATAACTCATATTGGTAAACAATTCACATCTATAAATTCTGGGAAACAGACCTAACAAAAATTCTCGAATTATATTTACAGACATGGATAAACGCAACTGAATTATTTGCAGCCTCAATCCATTTGTTTAAACACCCGCTACATTTTCGTATTTTAGAGTTTCTAATACATTCATGCATGCATGCATAACTATTAACAACTTTTTTTTTCTCAAAGTTCTTGACAAAATTAATATTTTTCTTAAAAGAATTTATCTCACGTTTAGGTTAAACATCAATCATTATACACTAGAAAGACAACACGATACTCTCGTTGAGTGAAAGAACGATATCAGTTTACAAGTGTAATACGCCGTCCGTTTCAAATTATAAGACTAATATCGACTTTTTAAAAGTTAATTTTAAATATTCTTCAACTCAAATTTAATGTAAATCATTTAACTTCTAAAAATAATAAATCTTATAATTAGTAATATTTTTACGTAGTTTATGATATTCATAATTATATTGACACAAACTAACCAAATTTTTGTCAATTTTAAGTTTGAAAGTGTTTGAAATTCACTTTTAAAAATTCAATATTAGTCTTATAATTTAAAATGGAGGGAGTATAAAATAAAATGCCAAAAAATGACCTATTACTGCTCTCCTCTTCGTAGAAGTATTTCTTTTGGAGATGTAGATGAGCAATTATCAGACATTAATATCTGTACGCTTTGATCTGGCGGCACTGCTATACTCGTGGGCAGCCGTCATGGCAAATCTTGGGATGCCTGTATAGTCGTCGGGTGTCGACATGGGCTGCTGAGGATAAAGTGTGGGCGGTGGCGTGAGATTGTGTTGAGCTGGAAGCGGAGGGATTGCATTGTACTTGTAAGGATCACCTACAAGACTGCAATTTTAGCAGAAATTTAATTAGATGATAGTAGTCTCACAAATAGGATTTAGGGAAAAATAGAAATGATAATTATGATATCAAAAAACCAATATGTTAAAAGATCGAATCTGAATCATAATAGCATTTGGTATGTATTGCATTAGAACTTCCGAGTATGAGAAATTTCTAAACCACGTAGTCTCTAAAGTGGCAAGTTCAAATTCATTCCACTCTCCACCCTTGCAAAGCCTTCATACATAGATCATTAAGCAATATTTCAGTCAACCATTATTAAATCTTAAAACCACAAATCTTTAGGAAATATTTTCAAAGAAGAGAGATGATATCAGATCCATTTATATTCCCAAAACCCAGATTTACTGTTTTCTGGATTCTGTACAAATCAGCAGGGTTTAATAAACTTCTAAATGACTTCCTCCCAGTTACAGTTTTGTTTTGTGTGCTATTTATTTTTTATTATTATTTTTTTTTTGGGGGGGGGGGGGGGGGGGGTTATGCATGCAGATACAGATATGTGGGTGCAAACATATATTTAACACATATCCCCCGTATATACATACATACATGCATGTTTATCTATGTATTCAAACTCAGGTTTAATGCTAGTTTCTTACAAACACAGATATGATGATCTTTTCAAGATTGTGTGGGTCCTGCTTTGGAAGTTTGATTAGCAAGTCATTTGACACTTGTTCAAGACAGCTTTTACAGATTATAAGTGTGTGGGTATGCCTCACAGGCAGAGTATGCATTACCGAATATGGCAAGATGAGCACCAGAATATATCACATTAAATCACCATCCACATGATAACACTGATATGACATCGAGCTCTGATTCTAAAGCAACAGGAACATTTGCATGTAAAAAGTTTGCAAACATACCTTGTACTCTTATATAACCTATCTTCATCACTCGAATTTTCACCCGAGCGCTGTGATGATCTCTGGACTGCGGTGGACCAAGGGCTTGTTGCAGCTGGAACTTCATCTGAAAAATATCTCCTCCTGATCAACTGAAAAGGGATGCTACTAAACTTTAGATGATAGCCCCACATGGATATTAAAATACACAGCACACAATAAAGGACAGAAAAACAGACCATCCGAAAAAACTTCATCACAGCTTCCTTGTCATATCTTGCTTCCTTGGCAGCCTATAAATTTTAAGAAGATCCAGAAGTTTACACAAATTACCAACAGATGGAGAATCAACTATAGAAAAGACCTTATGAACAGAATTTAGCTAGTTGATTAAAATGCATGCTCTTTTTAATTGAAAAGTATATCAATATCACATACATGAGTCTAGTTTTTAATAGTTACGCTTCATTAAAGATAATTGATAATTAGAGACCTACTACTTGTATATTACCAAAGTATATTACATACATATATTTGATTCTATACATAAGTGAGCTTATGTGTGTGTATGGAACTACATCTGGATATGGACTAAATAAGGCCTAAAGTCCATCTATCTTCCATGCCAAATTTTACCAACTGGTAGTACCACTGTACCAGCATATTTCCAACTATTCTTAGACAGCTCAAACAGAATTACGCCAACAGCGTAGAGAATGTTTCATTCCTCAGTCACAATCATTATACTGGGCCTTCCTCTAGCCCTCAAGTGGAAGGAAGTCAAAACCAATAAATTATTGAATTATTCTATAAACATCAAGTAATAAGAGCAGTTTCTTTTAATACTACTAATACGAGTAGTTAAAAAGCCTGAACTGTTTTTTTTCTTTTGCCTGATAAGTAAGATTTAATTCAAAGAGGTACCAAGTAGGAGCCACCCATGACAAGCATAGATACAAAAAGTCAAAGCACCCCACTACACCATATCACACAAGCTCATAAGCCAAGGCTGAACTCCGACAAAAAATCCACAAAAGCATTAGTTGATCTAGAAACATGTTGAACATATGACATAAAAAGTTGAACATGTTGAATGCAACACAAAGCACAATGCACAATCGCTTCCCATCTGCGACAAACAAATATATGACTCGTTGCGTCCCCATGCTTTCTATAATTTATTGCTAGATGAAAATATGTGGTGGCATTCTGGTAAGAGTAAATAAACTTTTTGCCTTAGTTTTGGATGATCTATTAGAAGACATTCTAGATTAGGTATAATGGTATATGTTATTTGTTGATGATATTGTGTTGATTGATGAAACTAGGGCAGGAAATAATGCTAATTGGGGATATAAAAAACTAAAGTAGAATCTAAGGGTTTTAAATTAAGTCTTGAGTACGACAATTTATAGAGTGCAAGCTCAACTATATCAAAGAAGAGAGGCATGAATTGTAAATATGTCAGGACAGGAGGTGTTGAAGAAGAATGTCTTTACATACTTGGGGATCAATTTTACATAAAGGGGGCTGTTGGTAAGAATGTAAGTCACGCGATTATAAGATGAATGAAGCAAGCAATGTGGTGCATCAATTGAGCGTTGTGCAAATGTAAATTCCGACCAAATTGAAGGCAGAGTTTTACAAGACGGCGAGCACTAAGGCCAGCAATGCTATATGAAGATGAATGTTGGGCGATCAAGAAGTAAAATGTGCATAAGATGAGAATTGTTGAAATGGGAGTGTTGAGATGAATGAATGACCATACAAGGTTGGAAAGGATGGGGATAACTGAAAGAATGTAGGGGTGGCATTGATTGAGGAGAAGATGAGGGAACATTGGCTCAGATGGTTTGGTCACATGCAACATCCAACTATAGATGAACTGATGAGAAGAAGAGTATTGTATCACTGGGAAGATATTCTCTCTCTCTCTCTACATGTGCAACTCCATCCTTTCTGCAAATTCATAGATTGTCGCCGTTTAAATTTGTCTTACCATTTTTTTTTTCCAGCTCTTCTCCTGGTAATTCTCATGCTTGAAATTCTTTTTTTACCTGTTATATTCATACTCAGACTCTTGAATTATTTGTTTGTGGTACTTTGATCCTTTTCTGGCATCATATGCAAACAAATGTTTGGGTGGGAGCTATTGGGAGGTTGACATGGTTCTAAATCCTTCTAATAATTGGGGGCAGAGCAGGAGGGGCGGGGATGGGGTGGGACTTTCATAGGTAGGTAGGGGATTGGGAGCTTTCACACCAAACCCCACCATGTTGCAACGCCTGTTTCTATTTTTAATTTTAAATTATTCTTTTTTTATTTTGTTTTATCTTCTTAACTTTCTACTTATCTTTCCTTTTTTGCTTACATACTACCCCAACTAGTTTGGAATATAAGGAAACAAAATCATTGTTCAAAAGACATGTTAATTAAAAATTCATCTAAAGAACAAAAAGACAGATTAAATAAGAAAATTCTCTTCATCCCCCCAACCACAAAAAAAATAGGCATGCTTCCATTAAAATACAGAATTACATCAGCAGCCACTACTCAGTGTAATATTAAAAGTGCTACGTTAGAACTTCCAGGTCCAAAGTTTAACGCCATATCACAAACTGATATCTTAGGACACTCGGCATTGAATCTCTCAGCTTTTGGGAGATCCCAACTCCATTAAAATAAGACATTAAAGCTACGTTTGTTTGCAAAATTTATGTGTGGGATAGGACTAATTTTACTAATTTATTATCACTTCACACTATTTTATTCTACGATTAGTCCGGCATGTTTTGTCATTTCCGTTATTTAAATTGTCCGAAGTGATAATAAATTAGTTCTTTTTTGGATTAGTTTATAAGCTTCAAGTCAAACCTTACCGCTAAAAGGCCTGCACTTCCAGGAAAGCTCTCAGTCAATGGAAGTTCGTCACTTGACGAAAGCAAACCCTGCTTCTCTACCCACTGGCGAGCAGCATCAACAAGATTGCCACTGCTTCCTCTCGTACCTTCTTTTGCAGCAATATCTGCTTTGTTACCAATAACAATGTATGGGACAGGAAGGCCACCTGGACCTCCAGACCCTAAAGGAGCTGAAAATGTTCCAGTTGCTGTAATCTCAGCAGCCCACTTCTGCAGACTTGTTTTTGTCCTTCTCTGTGAGAGATCATGAACAAAAATAATGCCTGCCAATGAATTTCAGCCAGAACACTAATTACAATTGCAAGTCTCACAGTTAACCACATAAAGGTCAAAATAGAGCAATATGAAACAAATAATCAGGCTCAAAAGGTTTCAATCAACTAACTTTCAAGTGCAGATTAGGCACCATATAAAAAGGTTCATCTCTCACCATTAATTTGTGAATAGAAAAGAGACCGGCAATCTTTGTATCGCTCATGTCCTGAAACATCCCAAAGTTCAATAAAAAACTCTCTCTCAGTGTCACCTTTAATGCTATTTGAAGAGCTACCAGAAGTTCCATAAGTAGTATGCTGGATAACAGAACCAAGGAAATTTTAATGAAGATTTAAATAACAAAGGTATAAATTTGTACATAAGAAAGAAATAAAGGCTTACTTTCACACCAACACTACACCCGATTGTTTGAGGAGGGCGTGCAGTGGAAGAACCTTTCATAATCAGATGTACAAAAGAAGTTTTCCCCACACCTACCAGAAAGATACATATTGAGATTAACTAAAATTAATATGATAGAAAGCCTCTGAGTAAAGTGTGCTCAACATCAAAAACATAAGAGTATGTTTTCCGTTTTTTGTTTTCCATTTTCCTCTGCATATCTACGACACGATCAAGGTGCACATGTAGGCATTTTCGGTTTAGTGAGTGTTGAAGCCAAGACATCTTTCTATTTGATTTGATCCATTGCTCGGTTCTAAGGTCAAAAATAAATTTTAAGAAACCTTCTTATTGATAAGTAAAAATTCTGACCCAAAAAAAATGTACCAATCCTACAAGTTATATTAACAAGAAGAAAAATACAAATAATAATATTTGTAACAAAATTGGAATTTGAGTGGAACTCCATGTTATGCAATTAGGAGGATGTTTATAGATGTAAAGCAAATAGCAGCTAGACCAAGTAAACAGCATGAACAAGATAACAAGAGTAGACAACATCTTCCAGGTCATTCAAACTGATTTGAACACACACTATTAGTCATAAGTTACACCAGCAAAGCCGTAAATGTCTTTTCCAATATTTTACATGATGTGTTATCATTAAGTGAATATTAATTCAATATCCAATCCCTATCTCTTGATCTCCTCAGCTGTGTATGAAGAACACAGTAACGTAAAACACGAGTCGAGTCTGCATCATATATGCTCAAAAGGTTTATACCAATTTCTTATCCCTAGCGGGTGTCAAATTGGTGGACGTTGTGCATAGTTATTAAGGCGATAAGTCGAGGCGAGGCGACAGTCAGGAGCTTAAACGCTTAGGCGACTAGTCGCCCACAAGTTGACAAGTCGTTAACAATGTAAATTAAAATTATATATATATTTAATATTTATATGAATATTGATATTGATATATTTATTTTTTTAATGATTTATCATATTCATAATGCAGGTTATAAGTCAAAATGAATAACTTTATTATAGCTATAATTTTTTGAACTTGTACCAACTTCAAATACGAATTTAAAGCATTAAAGTGTTTATTGTAATTTTTTATTGGAAAGTGTTCACCATTTTTCACATGCCATTTACTTTACCATCACTTGCCATTTACTTTACCTTTTTTATTGAAAAGTATTCAGTATTCACCATTTACCACCTGCTTCAAATTTTTATTGAAAAGAGTTTCTTGCATCTTTATCAAAGCATTCAGTAAATGGAATACAAAGTGGTTGTTGACAAGACATCACTCAAGGTTAACACAGTGGACAAGTGTTTGAAAATTACTAAAACAACTCAGTGTGTGTGACGTGTTAAAAGTTATACAAAATTAAATAACTTATAAAAATATTAAAATTAAAAGTTAAAATTATATTGATTATATTAAATATATCTAATTTTCATGAACAATAAATAAAATATATTATAATATAAGTAAGAAATAAACATTATATTATACTAACATAGTAAAATATAATAAATGACAAAAATATATAATACTAGTTTATTATGCTACATATATACCTTTAATATTTATTGATCATGTATATAATATTAATATAAACTATGTGATATAGTTTACTATATACATAATATATAATACTTACTACATTTAGTGGTATAGAGGACAGCATTACTAGTTTGGTCGAGTGTTGAGTTTACTGAAAGTGTCAAGTGTCTCATTTACATGAATAGAATAACATGGGCCACATGTCTTCTTTTAACTACTGGGTCTTGGTAGTGGGTAACAAAAAATAGACAAAGAATAAATCAATAAACCCATTCAGTTCTCTCTCTCCTCCTCTTAAACTACCAGTGATACAGCGACGAAGAATCGAAGTACAAAAGTCATAGCTCTCTCTTAAGGTTGCGCATGAGCAGTGAAGTCTCTCTCTTAGTTTGATTCGAAGCTCGTTAGCTAGGTAGCAAACAGATCGTTCTCTCCCTCTCTTAGGGTTCAAAACCCATTCAGTGCAAAGCCTAAAGTGTACGCCTTCCTTGGTAGACGTCCAAGTCATCGGCTAGGCGATCCAAGGCGACGACTACCTAGCCAAAGCGCTCGCCTTTGTAGCATTCACCAAGTCATGGCAACGCCTTGCAACTTCTGAACCGCTTAGACGCCTTAGCGTTGCCTAGTCATCGACTAGGCGACGACTTGACAAGCATGTTGCTGTGCTTTCTGAACTACTTTTAGGTCCAGAGGATATTAATTGTGCTCTATTTTGTTCGCATGTGCAACATGAGGAAACAACTAGTTGTCAAGTTTCTCTAAACAATTGACATCAATAATATTTTATGAGCATTCAGTTGGAGCTCAAGGTTATGGAAACCTAGAATAAGAGTGAGAGTGATTAAAGGCGGCAAAGCTCAGGAATAGCCATCTTAAAAACTTGAAAGAGTCTACTGTCCAGACTCCAGAGCACCGCTATACTTAGCTAACATAAATTTAAGAAGTAATATACAGTTCAATAATATATAGCCCTCTCCATGGTGACAGCATCATGATCATGAGATCATTACTTGCTCCATCTACTTAAGCTGTTAAAGATTGAGTGCACACATACACATACATACATACATACATACATATATATATATATATATATATATACATACATACATACATACATACATACATACATACATACATATATATATATATATATATATGAAGCTCAGGGAAATGAAACATAGTACAACACACCAACTGAATGAAATGAATAAACCTATGTGGGAAGACTTGAATTAAGGCATTAAAATCAGATATCAATTATCATGTAGATGTTGCTCCAAAAGTTTTAACCTTTAACAGTTCGAATATAGGCTCAATAACATAAAAAATAAATCACTCTCTAATAGTGACCATACACACCCCAATCCACTAGTTAGAGTTTCAGAAAATATTGAAGATTTTTTATAGTAGGGAATATAAACAGATATCAACAAAAGATGCACAAAAATACTTATTCTTCTAGCTCAAAATTTATGTTAGCTGTGTTCTCACACCAAATGCTTTTTAATAACATTAAAAATTTAAGCAATCAATACAAATTGTTCCATGAGCAAATAATAACATAAAAGAAAGAAAGAAATTACAAGAAATTTCCCGGGATGCTATTATGTGGAGAAATCCATCTAGAAAGCCTCGTCCGAATGAAACATGAGAAGTTATAAATGTAAAATAAGTTGGCCACAGATTATTGGAACAGACACAAAGATTTAACAGGTGGTTCAATTAATTAACAAAAGTATGAGCATAAACAAAAGATGGACATTTTGTTCCCTCTATCTGACACAACAAAATAGGAGAACATGGAATCCCTACCTTAAGCCTTCAGAAACTTTATAAAATATTAAAAAAGAGGTTGATTAACTAATTCGAAGCCATTTGGGAGTAAACTAGTAAAGTGAGAGATTGACTCTAGATCGACAAATAATAGCCCTCCTCAGGGTTCTTCAATTTATGCATGGCGAAAAGTAGCATTGGAATGGTCTTAACTCCTGAATATTCAAAAATGAAAGTTGTGATTGGAAGTGTAAGGGTCATTTTAGAGGTGTACATGCTAAACCTCCTAGGTGGTAATGGTATGTGTGTGGATTCATCTCTACTGACTAACCATTTCAATAAAATTAGAACTCATAGATATATGCTTTGCTCGTCGAAACTAAATACTAATTATTGTTACAATATATTTAATAGCCTTATAAGCACCTCATATATTTTTAGTATTTCTTATGATTTTATAATTAAAGTTTATATTTACATCGTTTGGGGATCAGATAGATACTGACAAACCCAGCATTATTTGGAACACAGTTCATTTTGGTTTGTAGAACCAATACAGATATACAGTACGCCACATAATTAAAACGCAATTCTTATACTGAGTGCTTATAGTTAAAAAAATTCTTAGAATTTAAATGTTATAAATCTAAGTGTTATAGAAGATATTTAGTTGAATTAATAAGTTAATTGTTTTCTAAATAATGTTGTACAAATATGATTATTGAGCAACCAATACTAAGCAAGAATATTGATGTTTGCGCAATTATAGAAAAAATAACAAAGAAAATTTTAGTTACGCTAAATTTAGAGCATTGATATGTAAGAGTATCATGTTTGGGTAGCAATTACTAATATGCGATTCACTAGGTCAAGTATCCAGTAACTCTCATAAACCACCTTCTATGCATCAGAACAACACATTACAATTTCCCTTCTCTGCTAAAAAAAATCCATTACAATTTAAAGATATTTTGTGACAAAATTTAATGAATTCTCATGTGTACTTCTCATTTGCAGAACAATAGGAACAAATGACAACTTTTCAGAGGTACAAACATAAACTTACCACTTCTCTATTACTCTTTTGTGCTTCCCTTGGATATGTTTATTCGGCTCTGGGATACAACCCAATTTTACTAATCTTTACTACCCTCGAAGTTAAACATTCTAAATCATATTTTATAGGTTGTATCTACAGAGACAGCCTTATTGTCCAAATACCAGAGGCCTTTAAGACATTACATGCAGAAATAAGGCTTTAGTAATGTAGGTTTTATTTTTATGGGTAAGTCAAAAGTGAGTATCATGCTCTACTGATTGATATGCCATTCTTAACAAAACAACTTCACTTGCCAAAAGTAAATAATTGATCAAAACTTTTCCAACATTCAGACATTACATTTAAGTATCAGTTTTCTACTAAACATTGCAGAACAGAAGATTAAAAAACAAAACGAAATCAAAACAAAAGTGATAAGCTAAATGTAAAACTTCAAGCAACTGAAAGAACATACTTTTATGATAATAAAATACCTGAATCACCCACAACAAGCACTCGAACCTGCCCGCGAGGCAGCCCGCCATTCTGCTCCTTGTTCTCCCTTTCATTTCCCCTCCAAAACATGGTTTCCTTCAAATCCTCAGCCACAATCACCAATCAACGAAACCAAAAGCGCTAAAAAGAAACCCCAGAAATTCCTTATCACGTTCAATCAAGTCCCACTAAACATCCTCGTTCTCCATACAAATCAACATCTTCCCAAATTGGGTCTCCCAGATATCGATTCAAAATCCATATTACATCATAACCTAATCAAAATCTAAGCTAACTAAAAGAACCCAACAATCAACATTAAAACGTTCGCATAAACTAATACCCAACTTCTATAATGACATCAGTTATGGATCTAACAGGAAGTATTGAATTGAGTTCGCTTCAAATTCGCAATTTGTGTATCTCAGAGAAATAAGAACTGGATCTCTCTCCAAATTTGGCGTAGCTAGGCACGAACCAACAAGATCTGGAAATTATCACCTGCCTTCAACTCCTTGTACAGATCAACTCCTTTTTCCCTATGTTCTTTTTCTTGAAGAAGGAGGATGATTTGATGTTAAGGATATTATTTACGCTGTGTTTGTGAGTAACAAAAAAAAAGAAATTTAAATTTTTTAAGAGAAAAGCAAGTGAATAAAAAAAAATTAAGATATTTTAGTAAATTTTTAATTTTGAGAGGAAATTTTTTTAAAATCTTTCTCCATCTCTTTCTTTTCTTTTTTCAAAAAGCTTACAGAGAAGGAATTTTTTATTTTTTTCTTAAATTTTCTTCCTCTTTTTTTTTTCCCCCCTTTTTTAAAACTCACAAACACAATATTAATGAAAATTGGTGCTTCATCGCTGTAACACTATGTTACTGAGTTGGATCGGAAAAAAATAAAAATAAATGTAAAACTCAAGTTTTTAATTTAATTTTTTAATTAAAAAGAAAAAAGATAACAAATGGATGAAAATCTTGGACAATTTTCTTGTCAAAATTTTCTCCCAGATCTTTCGCTTCAAAAATAGTAAATTTGAATGAAAAATTAAATAATATAAAATTAATTTTTATAATCTCTATTATACCATTTGTATTATATAAAACATAATAAAACTAATTTAAGGGTAAAATAGTGTTCTAAACGTAAAACTTAAAAAAAAAAATCTTTTCTTTTAAAAAATCATTTCATATGAAAAGTTATAAATCTTTTATTCTTTTCTTGTTTTTTTATCAAATATAATTTTTTTACTCTTTTCTTTTCTGTTCAAAACTCATAAACATATTATACAAAAAAATAAAAAAAATACTCAGAAACATATTGTTACCTTCAGAAGGTTGATGACAGTGTTAGGGGTCTTATAAATCCAATGGGCCTAGTAGTATGGAAGTTAATTGATGTTTTAGTCCTGTAGTCGATTTTTATTGTGATTATCGATTTTTTTTATTTAAACATATTATTATATTTAAAAAACATTTTAATCGAGTAATTTTGAAAAAATTCGTTCGATTAATTTAATGATTTGTCTAGGTTACTAACGTTTGTTACATGCATGATGATATTAGTAGCAAATGTGGCGTGTGGGGCCCACTTTTTAGATAAAATAAAAATAAAAATTATTTAGAAAAAACTGCAATTAAATAAACTTTCATCACCTCCTACACCCAAATCAACTTGATCAATGAATTCGAATTGATTTTCCACTCCTAAATCAGATAACTGTTAAGTGTTAAAATTGGTCAGGAAGCTCTCTCACTATTCGTTGTTTTAAATTTTACAGAGAAGTCTCCATCGATCACCTGTAAGTTAATTTTCTCTTGATTTTGTTCAAATTTTCATTATAGAAATGGTCTAAAAAATAAATTCCCCTCTTTTCTCTAATTCCGGTGAAAATGTAGATCCTTCGACACTAAGATCCACAAGAGTTGAAATTGATGCAATGACAAGATTTGTACCTTTTTTTTATATTTTTTTTAGTTTCCATGTTTTTAAATCACATTTTGTATCTGTACCTGTTTTAAATCCCAACAATAACACATACATATAAACTAACTTACGATGTATAACTGTTTTCAATCCCAACAATAACACCTACATATAAACTAACTTACGATGTATAATAAATATAAGTTAAACAATTACAATGGTGTCAGGATAAAAGTAAGTCTAACAATGATGTACAATATAAGTTAAATGATAATGTACAATGTAAATATGATGTATAACAAAGATAAGTTCAATTATTAGAATGATTAAAATGATGTACAGATATAAGCCTCCATCAGTATGGTAACCACCATCCGTACCACTTCGTCGTGTATCGCGACAAACTGTTCCAGAGAGATACTCGTACTCTCGACAGTGACCCCAACTGCAATATTCTGAGCAAGCTGATGAAGGCGCGCACGACTAGGCAAGTCCTGATGATGGAATATCGGATTCGTACTAAACGTCTTCGACACCGCTGTCATGACCCTCTAGAATAACTCATTGTCCAAGTCAGTTTCCGTATGAGATGGTCCAACGTGTGCTCTCAAACGTTGACATAGGGTATAGCCTGCGAAAATATAAATAATTTTAATACTAATTTATGAAGCGGTATAAATTATGAAATAACGAAAAACATAATAAAATGATTGCCTCCGGATGATGTACATGTTGGTACCCTCAATAGCCACATCACTCGATACATGCTCGTACTGCTATTGGGGGATCCTGAGATGCGACCCAAAGAGTCATCTCTTCATCCCGAGGTAAGCTAATCTCGGGCAGAGGGATGATAGAATCTAATGCCTCTAAATCTTCCCTAACAGCCCGCAACTCAGCTGTATGGTACTGGTGACTCTAAAATTGATCATGTAATTTATTGTTTATATGCTACTTAATTAAATCTTTTTATTAATTACCTAATATTAAAATTTATTTATGACAAGAACAAATATTATCAGTATAGTTAATGTTCTGGGAGATATAATAGAGTCCTTAGGCATATGATGTGACGCCCCCAAATCTAGGTCCACACAGCCCAAACTTGAGTTGTTAAAAGACTACAACAAAATTATTACAAAGTAGTACAACGTTCAACAATACAGTGTATAATAATACACAACTAAGTCTTCACTATTATTGTCACACTATTTTACAACACGTGAAGACTATAATAGATATCCCTCGGACTCTCACTCCATTCCCCGGCTAGACCCAGCTACATTCTCATCTCCTGTTGAAAAACAATGGAACAAAAGAAAGGGTGAGCTCAAATAGCCCAGTAAGAAATATCATGACTAAGATAATGATGAATAAATTATCATTAGTCTTTAACAGTTGAGTTCTTGATAGAATACAATAGACTACAAGGTTTATATCAAAAACTGCAGTTAAATTCTTGAACAATGTTCAGATCAATAATAGCAGCGGAATGAGCAATCTATTAGAAGAATAATGCAGACTATAATGTCCACTCGCTTCTCTTTTTAGTAAAAACATCATCAACTTTTATCATCTGAAATACCATTAGTCATGATAATAAAAATTCACAGTTCCTGGTCATAATCATGCAAATCAACAGTTCATCTTTGCATTACAGGTCAAAGATATTCAATATAGCACCAGCGGTCATGATTATACCAGATTCAGCCTTTGGTCATAATCATACCAAACAACAGTTCATCTATGCACTGCAGGCCAAAGAGAACTTTCAATATAATACCAATGGTCATGATTATACCAGATTCAGCCTTTGGTCATAATCATACCAATCAACAATTCATCTTTGCACTACAGGCCAAAGAGAACATTCACCACGTGCCATAAAAGACACCGAACAGATGTATCGCCTTTAACCTAGTATATCGCCTTTAACCTATCATCTGTTCAACAATTATATCACATCTGTACCCCCGGCCACAGATATTCACAACAGCTTGATTCTTGATGATTAATACAAATAACAGTGATACAAATGATGAACAGAAGAACATGATAAACAATAAGTATCAGAAGTTTACTTTGTGCAGATTCAAACAATATCCAAATTGTCAACATGATGAGTGAAATTTAAAAATGATATTCAAGATCCACAGTTCAGAATAACGGTTACAGTTCAATAGAAAGGTTCAGAAAATAGGAAGGTTCAGTTGAAATAATGAGGTTCAACTATTATGGAACATATAATATTTTCAGGAATTATAAAAGCAATAGTTCTATAATAAGTTTCGATTTAGGAGTATGAAAGAAAATAATATCCCTTACCGTAGCAGGTTTGATTAACAAAAGGTGAAAGAAATTAATATCCCATAGTAAGTTTGAATAATGGAAGATGAAAAAAATGGTATCCCTTATGAGTATAAAGGAAAATGATATCACTTACGAATATGGAATAAAAGTGTCATGTGATAATTCGTGTAGACAAATTATTTTCACACGAGACAAATAAAAAGGGTTATTCACCAACAGGCGGTAATCCGCGCCGTAAGGTTATTCCCATCAATTTGAATACGAAGAGTTATTCACCAAACATGCGGTAATCCGCGCCGTAAGGTTATTCCCATCAATTTGAATACGAAGAGTTATTCACCAAACAGACGGTAATCAGCGCCGTAAGATTATTCTCAGAGATTAATAAGGAATGAATACAAAAGGTTATTCACCAACAGGTGGTAATCCGCACCGTAAGGTTATTCCCACAATTTAATACATGGAAATAAATGACACAAGAAAGAAACGATATTATTTTCGAGAATCAAAGAATGATAATCCCTTCCAGTAAGAAAGAAAATAATATCCATTTATGATGATGAAAAGAATGATACCCCTTACCGTAGTAAGTTAGAATATGAAAGAAGATAATATTCCTTACCTTAACACGTGACTGGATTGGGAAGCTGTCGCAAGCAACCAAAAATAAAATCTTACTTTGAAAAAAATATTAATGTAGTAGTGAAAGTAAGAGTCGAACCCACAGAGAGTGAATTGTTTTAATAAATCTAATGTTTTCAAAAATATCTAATTAAATAGGGGGTTTTTGAAATTAATTATTAAAATTCAAATAAACAAATAAAACTAAATAATAAATAATAAATATGAGAAAAATAAATTAAAACAAACTTCAGTTCCTTAGTTAAGTATCCCCTTCTTTTAATTAACAAATTAATCAAGTTATTATTATCTTTTCCTTCAATTGAAATTAATAATCCTAGATAACCGACAATCGCCAAGCTACCCGAAATCCTCCTTAAATTATAAATCTAATGCAGCAATCGCTCACAAAAGACCATAACTATCATACAACCTAGAACTATCAGTCTAGATTTAATATAACAGTTGCATTAAAAATTAGAGAATTAGATTATTCCAAGCAACAATCTCAACATCGCGGACCATTTAACTTGCCATCTTGATAATCATAATAATATTCAAAAGTTTGTCCACAATCAAATATTATTAATTACTACTTATGATCAGATAAAATATCGTTTGCTTAATATCAAATCTTAATCTAGCATATGATAAATTATTGATTAATCTAACAGGCCATTATCAAATTAATCAAGCAAATATCATAAAACAATTAAAACAGACCATCAAGAATAAATCTCATGCATGAAGGAATAAATAATAAAACTCAATTAAAACATTAATTAAAAATAAGGTTCAACATCCCTTTGGAACTGAAAAAATAAAATTAATCAAACATAATAAAAATAATACCTACTAGTTGAAAAATTCTCTCCAAGAAATTAGGAGAAAGAACTCCCAAATGAATAATGAAAGATTGGCCCTCTATTTATAGACCTCTAACTTGTCCAAACCCTAATAGGATTTATAAATAAAAATAAAAGAAAAAGAAAAATAATTATTATCCTAACCCTAGTTGGAATAAAAATCCAATTTGGAATCAAAAAGTAGCAAAAATCCCAAAAAATCCCGTTTTGGACAAATTCTGCGCCAGCCAAACAAGCCTTACACGTGCCAGTTGACCAAGTCCACGCGGAAGCTGACGTCACCGCTCGCCGCGCATTGCGCGGTTTTTTATTTTTTTCTGTAACCTTCAACAAAACGACATCGTTTCCTGCTCTCGGCGCCTGCTTTGTCTGCTTCTCTTCGCGCATTGCGCGAACGTCTGTACGCATGCCAAAATGACGTCGTCTCCTCTCCGGTTCTGAAGTCTTCCGCGCATTGCGCGAACATCTGTGTTCCGGCTAATTACCATTATGCCCTTCCGCGTCTTTTCTTCTTATTTACCTTTTTGCCATCCGTGTTGGTTATTTACCAAAATTGCCATTAAACTTTGCGGATTTTCCATATTTGCCCCCAAACTTTGTTTTTCCTACAAAATAAAATATAAAAATAAATAAAAATAATATAAAAATACTAAAAATCCTAAAAACACATAATAATAAATAAAACACCTAAAATACTAAAAATAAATAAAAACACATAAATAAAAAGAAATATAAAAATAGTATAAAATTACCTAAATTAACATAAATTAACTAAAATCCTATAAAACCTATTAAAACCAAAATAAGCTAAATAATTAAATATTTAATCACACAATAAATATAAAAACTAAGTATTAGGGCATAAAAATATCATATAATTTAGTCCTATCATGAATATTGATTTAAATGAGGTTGATCAACCTATATATTTATAATAAAATTAGTAATTACCACATATAAATTTCAAGGTGTATGATAATTCATATATTATGAACTATCAAAATTATATATATTTAACATAATTTTTGTAGTATAATATAACAACTTTAAAATAGTTTTTAAAGTAATATTTCAAAATAAATCTTCCAAATAAAGCTTTTAAAAATGAATCTTCTCAAAGAAGAGTCTTCTAAAGGAAGATTTGTGAATACCGTGAAAAATAGGAATTTATAAAATTACAACTCTTTAATAAAAGACTTACTTGAAAAATTCCTGCACTCCTTTTGGCTTTCAAACACTCAAAATAGCCTTACTATTCTCAGAGAAAACTCATAAAATTCTTATAGAAAATTTTTATGTTTTAGGTGTGATTTTTCTATTCAGCTGAACAAGCTATTTATAGGAGAAAAGAAGTTACTATGCGTGGTAGGTGGCTGCACGCCAATACTGAATTCAGGCAGCAGCACGCGGGCTGCGCGAAAATTTTTCTTCAGCACGTTTCTGTGAAAATTTTCTTCCAGTGGGCCCTACCCTACCCCACATGTTTTCTTACTATTCACGTTACTATTCACGTTACTATTTCAAATAGTAAAAATTAATTATTTTATTTTTTATTTATTTATTTATTTATTCTTCCTGTGAGTCCAACATATAAAATAATGTTACCACAATAATGTAAGAAACACGTTACATATTTTTATTAATTTAATAATATAAATTATAGTATATTTGCTACCGTGACAATTATTAGGTTCAATAATTTTAAAAATAGTGCAGCAACAATTATTGAGTCAATGATATGAAATACAGAATTATTGAATCAATAATGCAAAATACTGTGTAACAACAATTATTGAATTAATAATATAAAATATTATGCAGTGACAATTATTGATGAAATGATGCACAACAGTTACGGTGTCAATTATCAGACCAATAATATGAGACACTGTGCAATACCGTGTGCTACTGTAGAGTACCGTGTGCTACAGAAAATACCATAATTTACCGTATGCTACTATTCTTTTATCACCGGTATTTTAACAGTTCCGTTGACTATTTTTATATAAAAATGTTACTTTTGTCGTTTTCTATATCCGACAAATATTCCGTTGTGGGGTCCACCAATAATTAGTTATTTCGGCGCCGTCGTACGGCCCGAATATTCCCCGACAAAACAAATATTCCCCGACAAAACGAATATTGTTCGACAAAACAAAAATTTGCACATAACGTCCTTAACTTTCAATTTCGTCAATTTAACCATTTACTGTTCCATGAAAAAAAAAATATATGAAGAAAAATTAAATTTTATATTTCATAAAATTCGGGGTCTTACATATGAGTTCTATCCAAAAACTCAATCATGGTGGGAGGTCGACCAAGTTCGTTCGCATGGCCTAATAAATACATTAATATATCATTTATTTAGTCTATTTATAACAATATTAAACTAGACAACTATACACACATACGTACCGACTTTAACTCCTCGAATGACTGCGAACTAGTAACATATACTACTTGGAGCTTGGTTCGATTCTTCTTCATCTGCTTGGACTTCTTCTTGAAGTCATCAGCATCCCAATATATATATATGGTCTCCCATAGTCTCCTATGCTGCATCAGATACAATCTAGGGTTGATAATCGCATATAGAAGTATCGGGCTGCTCCTCAACAACTCGTGCAGCCCTCTGCCTGGACTCGTACAACCAGTCGACATAATTCTTCGCGAGATGAGTTATAATGATAGAGTCATCGGGCAATTGAGACACGCCCTACTCATATCTATAATAAATCTACACAAAAATAGTAATATATCAGAAAAAGTAGAACATTGTGTAACTACTACTTATGTTTTCCATCGTACAATGGGACCCCAAATTCAAATAACATCTTGTGAAAGGTAGCTGCCGTGTCATTTGGCTCTTATTGAGCATTAGTTGACGAATATTGGTTTGTACCCCAATCAATATTGTTAGGGTTATAAGTATCGACCAACATCTCCACAACATCATAATTATCGTCATCTGGTTGGCATACACTATATCTTCTGTTGATTCCCCGTGATGAATCCGTGTGGAATACCTATCTATAAACTCATGTGAAAACAAGTCAAATTTGATGCCGTCAGGTTTTTTCCAAATTAAGTTTTTACACTTGATGCACGGGCATCTCATCTTTCCGTTTGGATTGTTGTATGCTCATTTACAAACTTCAAAATTTTGTCCACCCCATCACGGTACTCAGCAACTAATCTCCTCCTATTAAGCAGTAACTTATGGTACAACCAACTCTGGTATGATACTTTAATTGAACAAAAAACACTATCAGACCAAGGTTAGTGCATGCGCTCCATAAATGAATCCTATATATCTTCATCTTCGGTTTAAAGGGGATCATACTTCTATCCCGTTCCTAAATGCGTCTCCTTATTAGTGCCAACACCTTGAGCACGTTTCTTCTATTTTTAGGAAATTTCAACAACACCTCCCCATGGTCTCCAAGTACACAAAATAGACCATATCAATTTAGTCTAAGTATTCATTCGGAGAACATATAAATACACCAGCCAAAAAAATCCTCAAAACAGAAGGGAAAAAAACGTACTCAAACGATTGGCATCGACCTAAGTAAGAAACATAATATCCAGAAACAGTCCTAGATTAGGGACTAGTCAGTATTCACTCTTAGTGAATGAATATCCAACGAATTTCTAAACTCCTAACCAAACTACGTGTACATGTGATTTGATTTAACTAGGGTTATTCGATATTCACTCATTAAAAGTGAATATCAAACGGATTTCTAAGGTACAAAGTAAATTTGATTTTGTTTGATTTTTATTTATTTTATTATATTTTATTATTTAATTATATTCAATTTAATTTAATTTATTATACTTTATTATATTATATTTACTTTATTTTAATTTAATTTACTTTATTATTTTATTTATTTTATTAAATAATTTTAATTCAATTTCATTTATTATAATATTATATTATATTATTTATAATTTTATTTTATTTTATTTATTTTATTTATCTTATTATATTAAATTATATTACATTATATTTTATATTTTTTGCTTTATTTTATAAGTAAATTATATTATATTATATTTTAATATTATATTTTATTATATTATTTACAATTTTTTATTTTATTTTTATTATATTTCTCTTATTTTATTTTATTTAAATTAAATTATTTTATATTTTATCTTATATATTTTTGTTATTTTGTTTTATTTTATAAATAAATTATATTATAATTTAATATTTTTAAATATTATATTTTACTTTAGTATTACTAAATTAAGTAAATGCTACTTAGACTTTTTTATAGTTGCAAATTAAGTCCTAATTTACTTTTAATATTTAAGTATTAATTTGTTTATTCTCTTCTATAAGTTCCACGAAAATTTCGTCGGAAATAAAGGGTTAACCCCTAGTTGGCAACTATCAAGTCTTGAAGCAAAGACAGTATAACAGTATAACAAAGCAAAGCAATATGTTGCTACTAAAATCTGAATCCGAAGGCAGTATAACATTATAAGGCAATATGTTGCTACTGAAATCTGAAAATATACAAGTATCCAAGTTCAATCAACACAAGTATCCTTCAAATTACATATTAATTTATCCAAAGGCAGTAGTATATCATGCACATTTATGTTGCTTCTCAAATGCCAAGGCATAAAACCATACTAGTACCATTCCAAGGCAGTGGTACACTACTCGAAATAGTAACCATACATCTTAGAAATCTGATTAATTTTCTCAATTAACATGAAATGTACACTACTCTGAGCTTCAGATTCAACACTACCAGTACAGTTATTTCAGATCTTTATAATGATGTACAATTTGAACCATTGGGATTATAGAAAAGGGAAGGGGGGGGGGGGGGGGGGGGAACATGAAAAAGAAACATTTTTTAGAGCATCAAATATGAGACAAATGAATCAAACAAAAACCCAGAAATATTAAACAAAAAAAATAAGTGCAGAATCGTATGGAGAAAGACCTGGTTGAGCACAGTATGGAGAGAGAGAGAGAGAGAGTAAAATCGGAGGAGGTCATGAGGAGGCTCGGAGGAGGGAGAAGATGGTCTGAGGAGGAGGCTAGGAGAGGGAGATGACAGCCGGAGGAGGGAGAAGACGAGCTGAGGGAGAGCAGCTGCGCTTCTTCTTTCTTTTGTTTTCTGTCAAATGCGGCGCTGTTACGTTAAAGCAATACGTTAAAAGATGAAATTTATTTTCGACAAAATATTCCGTGAAGTATAAATTAATAAATTTCGCGCGACAGGAATGTTGGCGCCAAATGCATTTACCAATTCTGATAGAATTCTGTTTCCACGAATTATTTTGTAAAAATTAATTTATTTATTTATGACAAATTTAATTTAGTTAAAAATATTTTTGTCCAAAATATTTACTCTTCTTATAGTGTACACCAAAATCAACTTTCATCATAAAAATATTTAAATACCAATTTAAAATTAATAAATTCTGTATAAACGCTTTATAAATAAATAAAAAATTATAATTTTCCTATCTTCATTATTTTCAAATGAAACTCATAAATTCCAAAAACCATTATACCATTCATCATCATCATCTGTTGATTAAATCCAAAAATTTCAAAACTCAAAAATCCATAAACCATTGATCTTCAAATGATAGTCTATTCAACTAACAAAAATATGTCTAACATCACAATCCAAACTAAACATCACAATCCAACCTCACAAGTTTCAGATATACAATGACGAAATAAATCAAAGAGGGGAGAGAATGTATATTCGGAGGCCTATGTGCTTACTAGTGTAATTGCAAGATCGGGTTATTGACTGCTTGTTTCTGCCGCCTTCTTCCTACACCTCAATCGATCCATCATGCCGCCACAAGTTTCAGTAGGAGAAGAATTAGATTTTAAGATCTTGGCTACTTATCTACGTATATAATTTTATATATTTTTTAATATAAAATGTGGACCCTGATGTCTACATCATTTTAACGTTAGCCACATAAATTTTTCTCAGTATTTTGAACTGAATGTCAAGTAATAACCATTTTATAATTTTTTTTAATATAATAATGCATTTGTAATTAAAAAAAAAAAAAAGAATTACCGCAATGAAAATATAATTGATTCTTAGTACAGTGACAAAAACATCAATTAATTTAACGGTATGACCATCATCGGATGTATTTCCCTAGCACCGGTTCTTTTATTTTAAAAAAAAAAATTAATATATGTAATAACCTAGGTAGCTATAACGAAAAATCTACTTGATGAGTATTCTTAGATCAAAAATTAAAAAATCGCCCCAAAATTCTCGGATCCAATTTTTTTTAATTATTAATTGCTTAATACAAATTAAGTGACAACAACTGTTGTTGCTTTACTAATTATGCATAATAGGATATTATGGTTATTTTTAAAAAAATGTTGAGGTTAATTTTGTCTCAAAATTTTTAATCCCAAATAGTGTGGATTATAATTCCGGGTTAAACATGGTATTAAATAATCCCCCATATTAAACTATTTGATAATCTTCGAACTAATAGTTTCAAGTTCAAATTTAAAAATAAACTAAACACTTGAGATTATAGCCTATCCTAACTATAATCATTACAAACGCACGTAGCCTTAGTGTTTCTAGTACAATCTTACTGGTATTACTTGTGTCATAGAAATTATTAATGTTGCAGAGAAAAAGTTTTAATTATAAAATTTATAAATTAAGAATTTATTTTATTTTATGTTTATTTAAAAAATAAATTAATAGCTTAATAGTAATATTACAATAATAAAAATATAATAACAAATTTAAGTATACTGTATCTTTTATGTTATTATCGATAAAAAAAATCTCTGAAGCAAAAATTTATATAAAATTCTTTTTGTAAAACTGAAAGAGTATTAATTTACTATTAATTACTAGTCACCTTGATACAAATCACTGGTGTAAAGAATGTGCCTTTTCTTATGCCATATATATATATATATATATATATATATATATATATATGGGTCCTCTTAACATATGCCCTAAGGGCATATGTTAAGTACGGAAAATAAGAAATGGGACCAACTAAATATTATTTGTTTATATATTTGCACTGAATTCAATACATGAGATCCACTAGTATATTATTTTTTTATACATTGAATTTAGTATAAATGTATAAACAAATAATATTTAGTGGGTCCCATCTCTTATTTAACATGTGTCCTTAGGGCACATATTGCTGGTCGAAATCGGAACGGTTTATTTAGTATTAAAGTTCCGACATCGAGTTCATTTGAATGAACAATAACGCGCAAACATACGCGGTCAACAAGTAATAAAGTGAAAGTAAAGTATCGATCCCACGAGGAATTAGTTCTAACAATTTCTCAAATATCGAGCCTATCAAGTCGATCTTAGTACAAACATTTGATTGAATGAAGGAAGTGGAATGTAAATGGAGATAATGCAAATTAACATTTAAAGTACTAAAACGGTAAAGATAGATGAACCTATGATTACGTTTTCTTCCAATACTTCATTTAAATCTCCTCACTCTCCCTATTTGGTCTTACGGTCACAATGACTGGTTAACCGAGAATACAAAAGTATTTACATGCCTCTTTTGAAGGACATATAAACATACCAAATCCAAACCTATCCCATTCGACATAATTCAGACAAGGACACACAAGCTAAGCATTTCACTATATGTCTATGAGAAATAGCAATGCAAGAATTTGAAGCACGTATTCTCACATTGGTTACATGTGACACATAGGTATATGTCTATCCTACGCACAAATTATGCATACGCTCGTAAGAACACATAGCATAACACATGTTATCACATTCGGGTCAAAACGCTATAATCTGTTTTCCAATTTCATATAGGTTACCAAATTAACCACTTGTCCAAGCAATTAAACATGATAAACTAAATGTGATAACCCAATTCATATGGTGCCATCCAAGAGACAACAAACCATAGCCAACGAAGCACAAAGATATGCAAAATACAAGACAAACTTCGTTTAGACATTTTATCGAACACTTGGAAAGCACAATGAAATCCTTCTTTCAAAGAACTCACAAATGCATTAACAACCAAATAAGAAAGAGAGATTCAATTAAACTACGTACTAGATAACCAACACAATCATAAATTCCATGCTCAAGCCATAACAAATGAGTAATACCACATCCAACATGCATACAACATACACATAGCTAAATGAGAGCAAACATAAATCACAATGGCTAAACATGTTATAGATTCAATACCCAACATAGATACAAGATCAATGGATAGATATTAATCCATATTTGTTCCAAAAAGTAATCAACAACAATGGAAATACAAATTAAAGGAAAGAAGAAGAAGATAGTTGTCACCCATCTCCAAACTCCAAGCATTCAATCCATAGCTTCCTTAGATGTTGCATTTCATTCCTAAGCTCCATGGAAGGTGGCTCTCTTCATCCTTTGGCCTCCAAGATCGCCTCTAGCCGCCTCCTAAAGAAGAAGAAATGAGATTAAAATGTTTAGGGCTGCAGTTTTTCCTTTTTAAAACTGATTATGCGCGTATGAACAGTGCACCGCCGCGGCGGTCAAAGGCACCGCCGCGGCGGTCAAACTTTCTGCTAAATTCAGGTTTTGTACCACCGCTGCAGCGCTCATACATTCTGCCCAGAAATGACCATTTTTTGACTGCTGCATTCTCTGTGACGCCCCAAAATTTCCCGTGCTAGCCACGCCGGATCCCGCTCGTTAGACGTACAACCTTGTACTTAAATCCACAATATATCTCAATAATATAGTTGATAAAACTCATTAAATTTAAACTTTTACACATAATTCTTTAGTCATTTGTCTCAGAATCGCAATCTTTACATAAATCTTTGAACAACTTAGATCATATAGATAAATATATATCATGACCTAATTTAATACAAAAGATATGCTGATTAATTGCCCTTAACTTTACAATTATCTTTTAAGTCTATTTATCATTCAAAACTTATTTCAACCATTCACTCTTACACATAATTAAACAACACCTCGCTTTGATACACAACATATTTAAATGTTAAACTAACATTTCATTACAGTTTATACCTTTTGGTAACACTGTTTACCCCCAAAGGGTTTATCAAATGTATCTATATCTCCTGGGATAGTGCATAACATTTCCTGTCCTTGATCTTTATTGGAACCTCATATGTCTCGCACGTAGCTAAAAATATTTATTTAAGCAAGAATGAGCAACTACGTTGCTCAGCAAGTTTAACAGTTACACATAACACATAATTCATGCATCATATCTGCTTATCAATATATCCATGTATGACATTTTATACATGTAGATGGGCTAAAATATAATTCATGATCTGTATTAACATGCTTGTCACTTTACAATTTATACCGTTCACAAATAACAGCTAAATCAACTTATCAGTTGAACAACAACAGTTTAATCACATTATGGCATAAAAGCACATTAACTCATTTTTGCATATAAAAACATGTCACACATAATAACAGTTATCACATAAGAACAAGTTCTGAAAAACTTACCTGGACTACATAACCATTTTACGCCATCCCTTTTTTTTCGTTTTTTGCGCGACCTACACAGTATGTAAGATCAACACTGCACAATATTAGTCAAGGTTTGACTCAATACCTAAATCTTATTTTTAAGATATCTGTTTCCTTTTATCGTCTCATTCATTCAATATGGTTGATTTATTATTCTAGTATTTCATGGACTCGTTGCAATATTTTGATTTAACTCCGTAAACCTTTTGTACTTAACTTCATACTCCCGACATTCATTAATGTCACAGCAGTAACACTTGAACCTTATATTTATTTAGATCGATCCACTACTTAGTTGCTACCGGACCATACTCTCGGTTAAACTTAATCACATGATTAACTTAATTTCATTTGATTACTATTTAGTATAGTAATCAACTAATTACCTTTAGTTATTATTTAATAATAACTAATTATATTTACTCATTATTTAATATTTACATATGTTATTTATCTAGCAATTACATGATCACATAACAAATAATTTGACATACTATCATTAACCCTGTAAAACAATTATTTGATTTTAAGTTAATGACTTAATTAATTTATAGAAATTTTCTTAAGTGAAAAAAACTTATTAAACTATTAAACAATTTATTGTAATTGTTTAATTAGTGAGTTAATGACATTACATTTATTTCATTAAATCAAACTTCCTTTAATCACTATTTAATATTAATTAAATAGTAAGTAATTAAATATCTTTGGTTATTATTTAATAATAAATAATAACTAATTAGGTTTAGTTATCAAATAATAAATAAGTAAATTAGTAAGAAATTAAATATCTTTAGTTATTATTTAATCAAAAATAATAACTAATTAGGTTTATTTAAAATAATTAAATTAGTAAGAATTTAAATATCTTTAGTTATTATTCAATCAAAAATAATAACTAATTAGGTTTATTTATTATTTAAATTTAATTAAATAATAAATAATTAAATAATCAATCTTATTTGCCTTTAATTATTATTTAATAGTAATTAAATAATAAATAATTAATTTATCATCCTTGTTTATTATTTAATATTAATTAAATAATAAATAATTAATTTAATCATAAATTTGGAAAATATAATATTAAACTAACTAGATTAATACCTAAAACATTTAGATATTAATCCTAAATATTTATTATATTTGGAAAATATAATATTAAACTAACTAGATTAATATTTAAAATATTTAAATATTAATCCTAAATATTTATTATATTCTCCAAACACTATCAACATTTATCTTATATTAATATAAGATTTTCCACCAATTTTCATAATTTTCAAACATTCATAGAATTTTCTATGAATTTCCACTATTTTTAAATAACCATAAAAATACAATAAATATCAAAGCTCTCCAATAATTCACCAAATTTTTTCAATAATTCAGAAATAATATCATAACACTACTGTAAAATAATTGTCAGAAAACAAATAATTTTTCTGTAATTAAATTATAATTTTAAATGTGCTGAAACTTCCGAAAATCATAATAATTAGTCCGTTTATCCGAAAATTACGAATCTTATGTTCATTCCACACGAAATTTAATTATCTACAAGTTTCTAGTACAAAGATTCTTCAAATTCTGGCTAAAAAATAACAGAAACCGAACTGCCGGAAAGTTCGCCGGCGGCAACTTTCCGGTCATATTCTCCGGCGATTCAAAAAGTTTTCCGGTGAGTTTCTCACCACTTTTCTACCCAGATCAGTTCTCCAACATCCCATAAATTCAAATATGTAAATAGTTTTAAATAAAGTTATCATTTTCATGTTTTAGTAAACATATTTCATTCCTTTATTAGTTTATAAAAATGAGATTCACACTTAGCAAAATCATATTCTTTTTGGTTTAGTTAGACTGTTAAGATGATATATAACATCATAACTCTCTATCTTATGAATTTCCATTTAATTGGAACATGGTAATTAACACATCTTACAACTTAAGTTCTCTTATGACTTTTAACAAACATATGGCAGACATCAATTTATATTATCACCTTGACATAGTCACAAAAAGCTCCTGCCATATTCTCAACCATATCTCTCTATGGATCCGTCTAATCCACCACAACCACCATAAACTCCCACAAACATAAAAATATTAACATATCAAGCTATCTTTAGAGTTTAATTTCAATAATATTATACCTTTGAGTTCAATAACTTTAGGCTTTACTCTTGATAATTGATTGCTACCACATACCACACAAGCCGCTATCCTCATTCCTTTTTCCCTTCTGCTCCAGCCGTGAGCATCCTCTTTTCTCACTTCCAGTAGAATTCTCTCTCTCTCCCTACTTATTTCTCTATATCCACAATGAGTCGAGTAATCAAAAAGTTTTTCATGAAGTAAAGAAATTTGGTATACAAATAGGAGGTGCCCTTCTTCATTTACCGGACATACATATATACATACATGTATATATTTATGACCTTTGGCAGCCTAGTTTGCCCCTCCTAATAGCTCCATAGTTAGCCCACAATGGGGCTGCCGACACCTACTTGTACAGTCACTTTCCATACTTCACATTGGGTTGTCAAAATGCATTCCTAGAGCTGTCTTCTTAGCTACTTTGACAGGCTATATATATATATATATATATATACACACACGGCTGCTAATAGGTCACCTTTTCACAGCCACCTCTTCACAGCCCACTTGCTGGCCAAATGGAGTATACATATATTGTGACGCCCCCAAATCTGGGCCCACACAGCCCAAACTTGAGTCGTCAAAAGACTACAACAAAATTATTACAACAAAGCACAACGTACTACAATACAGTGTATAATAATACACAACTAAGTCTTCACTATTATTGCCACACTATTTTACAAAACGTGAAGACTATAATAACTATTCCTCAGACCCTCACTCCATTCCCCGGCTAGACCCTGTTATGTTTTCATCTCCTGTTGAAAAACAATGGAACAAAAGAAAGGGTGAGCTCAAATAGCCCAGTAAGAAATATCATGACTAAGATAATGACGAATAAATTATCATTAGCCTTCAACAGTTGAGTTCTTGATAGAATACAAGGTTTATATCAAAAACTGCAGTTAAATTCTTAAACAACGTTCAGATCAATAATAGCAGCGGAATGAGTAATCTATTAGAAGAATAATGCAGACTATAATGTCCACTCGGTTCTCTTTTTAGGAAAAACATCATCAACTTTTATCATCTGAAATATCATTAGTCAAGATAATACAAATTCACAGTTCCTGATCATAATCATGCACATCAACAGTTCATCTTTGTACTACGGGCCAAAGATATTCAATATAGCTCCAACGGTCATGATTATACCAGATTCAGCCTTTGGTCATAATCATACCAAACAACAGTTCATCTTTGCACTACGGGCCAAAGAGAACATTCACCACGTGCCATAAAAGACACCGAACAAATGTATCGCCTTTAACCTATTATATCGCCTTTAACCTATTATATCGTCTTTAACCTATCATCTGTTCAACAAATATATCACATCTGTGCCCCCGGCCACAGATATTCACAACAGCTTGATTTTTGGATGATTAGAATGATATAAATGATGAACAGAAGAAATAGGATAACAATAAGTATCGGAAGTTTACTTTGTACAGATTCAAATAATGTCCAAATTGTCAACATGATGTGGAGTGAAATTTAAAAATGATATTCAAGATCTACAGTTCAGAATAACGGTTACAATTCAATAGAAAGGTTCAGTTGAAATAATGAAGTTCAACTATTATGGAACATATAATATTTTCAGGAATTATAGAAGCAATAGTTCCATAATAAATTTCGATTTAGGAGTATGAAAGAAAATAATATCCCTTACCGTAGCAGGTTTGATTAACAAAAGGTGAAGGAAATTAATACAAAGGGTTATTCACCAACAGGCGGCAATCCGCTCCGTAAGGTTATTCCCACAATTTAATAGAATTTGAGTACAAAGAGTTATTCACCAAACAGGCGGCAATCCGCTCCGTAAGGTTATTCTCAGAGATTAATAATAAATGAATACGAAAGGTTATTCACCAACAGGCGGCAATCCGCTCCGTAAGGTTATTCCCACAATTTAATACATGAAAATAAATGGCACATCTTATGAGTAAGAAAGAAACAATATTATTTTCGAGAATCAAATAATGATAATCCCTTACCATATTACGTTTGAATAATGGAAGATGAAAAAGATGGTATCCCTTACCTCAACACGTGACTGGATATTGATTTAAATGAGGTTGATTAACTTGAACAGTACACGTATACTTATAGATAGATCTTCACGAATACTCAAGATGACTTAAGCACACTTAGAGAGAACTTTCACAAGAAGTATTTAGAGAGAGAAAGAAAGAACAAGTAAGGAAGTTTATGAAAAATCCTTAAGTTAAGGCTTCTATTTATAGCCAAAAATCTTATCATTCATTTAATCTAAACCATTCATTTAAAGATCATCTTTTAATCTACACCATCCATTTCAAATATTATATTATCTTTAATCTACACCATTCATTTCATATCACCTAATAATCACCTAACTTTATATTATAAACAAATCAATTTAATTATTCAACAATAATTCACACTTTAATCTACACCATTCATTTCATATCACCTAATAATCACCTAACTTTATATTATAAACAAATCAATTCAATTATTCAACAATAATTCACACTTTAATCTACACCATTCATTTCATATCACCTAATAATCACCTAACTTTATATTATAAACAAATAACTTTATCAATTCAATTATTATGACTAATTGTTATAAATACAGTATAGTTAGCTCTTAGATATCAAGTCAATAAATTAATGAAATACAACTGTTTAAATAACATCATAATAGAGATAACAATAATGTAAAATAAAGCATACGTTACTGTGTAATGACAATTATTGATTCAATAATGTGAATTACTGTGCATATGTTACTGTGACAATTATTAGGTTCAATAATTTTAAAAACAGTGCAACAACAATTATTGACTCAATGATATAAAATACAGTGTAATGACAATTATTAAATCAATAATGCAAAATACTGTGTAACAACAATTATTGAATTGATAATATAAAATATTATGCAGTGACAATTATCGATGAAATGATGCGTAACAGTTACGGTGTCAATTATCAGACCAATAATATGAGACACTATGCAATACCGTGTGTTACTGTAGAGTACCGTGTGCTACAGAAAATACCATAAACTACCGTATGCTACTATTCTTTTATCACCGGTATTTTAACAGTTCTGTTGACTATTTTTATTTAAAAAGGTTACTTCTGTCGTTTTCTATATCCGACAAATATTCCGTTGTGGGGTCCACCAATAATTTATTATTTCGGCGCCGTCGTACGGCACGAATATTCCCCGACCAAACGAATATTCCCCGACAAAGCGAATATTGTCCGACAAAATAAAATTTGCACATAACATCCTTAACTTTCAATTTTGTTAATTTAACCACTTACTGTTTCAAAAAAAAAAATATATATGAAGAAAAATTAAATTTTGTATTTCATAAAATTCGGGGTCTTACAACCTCCCCTCCTTATGAAATTTCGTCCCCGAAATTGACGTACCTGACATATCGAAGAGGTAAGGATACTTAGATTTCATCTCAGATTCTAGCTCCCAGGTCATTTCCTCAGTATCTTGGTTCCTCCATAAAACCTTAACTTGAGGTATAACCTTTGAGCGTAGGATCTGCTCCTTCTTATCCAGGATCTTAACAGGTACCTCCTCGTATGTTAAATCCTCTGCTATAACGTCTGGTTCTAACTCAATGACGTGGTTTGGGTCCTTCACATATTTACGTAACATAGATATGTGAAAAACGTTATGGATGCGAGACATACTTGGTGGTAGGGCTAGTCTGTAGGCTACGGTTCCTATTCGATCGAGGATTTCAAATGGGCCAATAAATCGAGGGTTGAGCTTTCCTCTCTTTCCGAATCTCGTAACCCCTTTCCATGGAGAAACACGTAAGAATACATGATCTCCGACGTTGAAACTTTCGTCTCTCCGATGAAGATCAGCATAACTCTTTTGTCGTTCTTGTGCGGTCTGTATTCGTTGTCGGATCATTTGGATCTTTTCGGTCGTCAAGCGTACCAACTCGGGTCCCAACAATTTTGCTTCTCCTACCTCATTCCAACATATTGGAGAGCGACACTTCCTTCCATACAATGCCTCGAATGGAGCCATGTCTATGCTTGCTTGGTAACTGTTGTTGTAAGAAAATTCCACCAACGGCAAGTACTTATCCCAACTTCCTTTGAAGTCTAATACACAAAGTCTCAAAAGATCTTCGAGGGTCTGAATCGTCCTTTCCGATTGTCAGTCCGTTTAAGGATGGTATGCAGAACTAAAACGTAGTTCAGTGCCCATAGCTTTTTGTAGACTGATCCAAAAGCGTGAAGTGAATCTAGGATCTCGATCAGAAACTATGGAAACTGGCATGCCATGCAATCTCACGATCTCATTTATGTACATACCGGCAAGATGTTCAAGTGAAAAGTTTTCTCGTATAGGCAAGAAATGAGCAGATTTGGTCAATCTATCTACGATCACCCAAATTGCATCTAAGCCTTGAGAAACTTTTGGAAGACCCGTCACGAAGTCCATATTGATGTGTTCCCACTTCCATTCGGGAACTTCAAGTGATTGTAATGGACCTTTAGGAACTTGATGTTCTGCCTTGACACGTTGACAAGTTAGGCACCTTGAGATAAACTCCGCAATCTCTCTTTTCATATTGTTCCACCAAAATGTATGTCGAAGATCTCGATACATCTTGGTACCTCCTGGGTGGATTGCAAACGGCGTGTTGTGTGCCTCCATCATGATTTTATGCTTTAATTCAGGATCGTTAGGAACACAGAGTCGAGAGTTGACTCGAAGTATTCCTTTCTCGTCGATTCTTGCTTCGGGAATGACACATTCTTGTACTTTCTTTATCATGTTTATCAGTTCCGGATCGGTAGCTTGAGCAGCTTTAATTTTATCGATTAAAGTTGGTTCTACTCGCACGTGAGCAATCTTCGAGTGGGTCCCTGGTGTCTTTAGCTCTATCTCCATCTTTACAAGTCGTACAAAATACACTTTTGTGTTGTCAGCAGTGCACTTGTACTTGCATAAGATTTTCTGCTCAAAGCGTCAGCTACAACGTTCGCCTTTCTCGGGTGATACTGGATTGTGTGGTCATAATCCTTTAACAGCTCAAGCCAACGTCGTTGTCGCATGTTGAGTTCCTTCTGGGTGAAGAAATACTTGAGACTTTTATGATCCGTATAGATATCCACTTTTTCTCCGTACAAGTAGTGTCTCCATATCTTCAACGCGAAAACGACTGCTGCCAACTCTAGATCATGAGTAGGATAATTTTTCTCATAATCTTTGAGTTGTCGAGAGGCGTAGGCTATAACCTTTCCATGTTGCATAAGGACACAGCCTAGACCTTTGCCAGAAGCATCGCTGTAGATAACAAATTCTCCTGATCCTGATGGTATGGTCAGAACAGGAGCTGAAACCAGTCTCTTCTTGAGTTCTTGGAAACTTTTCTCGCATTCCTCGCTCCATATGAATTTTGTGCTTTTCCGAGTAAGCTGCGTTAATGGAGTGGCGATTCGAGAAAATCCTTCTACGAATCTCCGATAATAACCAGCTAGACCCAGAAAACTTCGGACTTCGGTTACTGTTTTGGGTTGTTCCCAATTTAGTACCGTTTCAATCTTCGCAGGATCGACTGATATTCCTTGACTAGAAATCACATGCCCAAGAAACGCGACCTCCTCAAGCCAGAACTCACATTTCTTCAACTTGGCATATAATTTGTTTTCACGGAGCTTTTGTAGTATCAATCTCAGGTGTTGTTCATGATCCTCGCGGCTCTTGGAGTATATGAGGATGTCATCAATAAAGACGACCACAAAATGATCCAAATGTTCCTTGAATATCCGGTTCATCATGTCCATGAAAGCTGCAGGAGCATTAGTTAGTCCAAAATGCATGACTAAGAACTCATAATGCCCATAACGAGTTCTGAAAGCAGTCTTTGGAATGTCCTCAGCTTTAACCTTTAACTGATGATATCCAGAACGGAGATCAATCTTTGAGAAATGTTGAGCGCCTTGCAATTGATCAAACATGTCATCAATCCGAGGTAACGGGTACCTGTTTTTGATGGTGACATGGTTCAATTCTCGGTAGTCAATGCACAATCTCATACTCCCGTCTTTCTTCTTCACAAATAGAACAGGAGCACCCCAAGGTGATGCACTCGGACGAATGAAACCGGTATCCAACAATTCCTGTAGTTGGACTTTTAACTCTTGAAGTTCAATAGGAGCCATTCGGTAGGGAGCTTTGGAAATGGGCTTGGTACCGGGTTCAAGATCAATATAAAAATCAATTTCACGGTTTGGGGGTAAGCCAGGAAGTTCTTCAGGAAAAACGTCAGGAAACTCATTAACAATGGGAATATCATTTAAGTTTGACGTATTTTTGTTCAAATCAGTGACATGAGCTAAAAAGGCTTGACATCCGTTTTTCAATAAACGAATGGCTTTATGGCTAGAAATAACAGTTATAGATTTCAATGGTTTAGTTGCTTGAATTTGCATGACAGGTTGATTAGGAATATGAAAACTAATAATCTTATGAAAACAATCAATTTTAGCATGATGGGTAGTCAACCAATCAATTCCTAAAATCACATCAAATTCATGCATCTCCAAAGAAATAAGGTCAACAGGTAATGTGAGGTTGTTGATTTGAACTAGGCAAGATTTATAGACAGTAGATGTAATGGTCATTTCTCCTAATGGGGTTTCAACTGATAAGTCAAAGTCCAAATTTTCAGGAGTTAAGTTTAAACGCTGAGCACATGCAGGTGAGATAAAAGAATGGGTAGAGCCAGTATCTAACAAAGCGTAGACTTCACGAGAATTTATGAATAGCTTACCGGTTATCACCTCATTCGGTTTCTTGACTGTTATCGTCAAATCGAATCCCGAATACTTCATTCGGATCTTCACGTATTTCAACCATGGGAATACCACTGAATAATTTTCTAGCAAACTGTTTCTCGGATTCATCAACTTCATCAGTAGTAAGGTACAAATGATTTCCATTAAAATAGTATTTTCGATAGACTGCAGTTTCCACGATAGTGACTAACTTAACCTGAATTCCTCTAAATTGTAACGCCCAAAAGTATAGAAACATCATTTTTAAATAATCTTGAAAATCATAGCTGGAACACCATAAATCCCAAAGACTAATATGAAAAGTCCATATATTCTGATCCTTTGTTATAGAGCATAACCAGGTGATATCACTCTCCCAATTAGTGAGTAAATTAAAGGCAATAATTTCCGCAAGTTCGTTACTTCCTTTAATTGCTTCTAAGAATGGATCTGGAACGACTGTAGCAGAGCTTTCACCTTCATCCTTACTGGATAGAACACGCATAATTTTTGCCTTAGGCAAATGATTCAACTCTGAGTTTGTGAGAAGATTATTCGTCGCCTCTTGTTTTGCAGCTACATTTGTTTCGGTAATTTCATAGTTAACCTCCTGATTTCCAGATGCCATAATTAACTGTGGTCACAAAATAAATGTTAGTTCAAATAAACTGACTCATCACTTCATGTTCCTACATTCAAATCGATTCATTAGATAATAAAATCTATTTTAGGTAGGACACACTAGTGACTGATTCTATTCGTCTCTCCCCTCCTAGTTCTACCCCAGATCTCCATTAAAGACCATATCCCTAAGCTCTGATGCCAACTGTGACGCCCCCAAATCTGGGCCCACACAGCCCAAACTTGAGTCGTCAAAAGACTACAACAAAATTATTACAACAAAGCACAACGTACTACAATACAGTGTATATTAATACACAACTAAGTCTTCACTATTATTGCCACACTATTTTACAAAACGTGAAGACTATAATAACTATTCCTCAGACCCTCACTCCATTCCCCGGCTAGACCCTGTTATGTTTTCATCTCCTGTTGAAAAACAATGGAACAAAAGAAAGGGTGAGCTCAAATAGCCCAGTAAGAAATATCATGACTAAGATAATGACGAATAAATTATCATTAGCCTTCAACAGTTGAGTTCTTGATAGAATACAAAGTTTATATCAAAAACTGCAGTTAAATTCTTAAACAACGTTCAGATCAATAATAGCAGCGGAATGAGTAATCTATTAGAAGAATAATGCAGACTATAATGTCCACTCGGTTCTCTTTTTAGGAAAAACATCATCAACTTTTATCATCTGAAATATCATTAGTCAAGATAATACAAATTCACAGTTCCTGATCATAATCATGCACATCAACAGTTCATCTTTGTACTACGGGCCAAAGATATTCAATATAGCTCCAACGGTCATGATTATACCAGATTCAGCCTTTGGTCATAATCATACCAAACAACAGTTCATCTTTGCACTACGGGCCAAAGAGAACATTCACCACGTGCCATAAAAGACACCGAACAGATGTATCGCCTTTAACCTATTATATCGCCTTTAACCTATTATATCGCCTTTAACCTATCATCTGTTCAACAAATATATCACATATGTGCCCCCGGCCACAGATATTCACAACAGCTTGATTTTTGGATGATTAGAATGATATAAATGATGAACAGAAGAAATAGGATAACAATAAGTATCGGAAGTTTACTTTGTACAGATTCAAATAATGTCCAAATTGTCAACATGATGTGGAGTGAAATTTAAAAATGATATTCAAGATCCACAGTTCAGAATAACGGTTACAATTCAATAGGAAGGTTCAGTTGAAATAATGAAGTTCAACTATTATGGAACATATAATATTTTCAGGAATTATAGAAGCAATAGTTCCATAATAAATTTCGATTTAGGAGTATGAAAGAAAATAATATCCCTTACCGTAGCAGGTTTGATTAACAAAAGGTGAAGGAAATTAATACAAAGGGTTATTCACCAACAGGCGGCAATCCGCTCCGTAAGGTTATTCCCACAATTTAATAGAATTTGAGTACAAAGAGTTATTCACCAAACAGGCGGCAATCCGCTCCGTAAGGTTATTCTCAGAGATTAATAATAAATGAATACGAAAGGTTATTCACCAACAGGCGGCAATCCGCTCCGTAAGGTTATTCCCACAATTTAATACATGGAAATAAATGGCACATCTTATGAGTAAGAAAGAAACAATATTATTTTCGAGAATCAAATAATGATAATCCCTTACCATATTACGTTTGAATAATGGAAGATGAAAAAGATGGTATCCCTTACCTCAACACGTGACTGGATATTGATTTAAATGAGGTTGATTAACTTGAACAGTACACGTATACTTATAGATCTTCACGAATACTCAAGATGACTTAAGCACACTTAGAGAGAACTTTCACAAGAAGTATTTAGAGAGAGAAAGAAAGAACAAGTAAGGAAGTTTATGAAAAATCCTTAAGTTAAGGCTTCTATTTATAGCCAAAAATCTTATCATTCATTTAATCTAAACCATTCATTTAAAGATCATCTTTTAATCTACACCATCCATTTCAAATATTATATTATCTTTAATCTACACCATTCATTTCATATCACCTAATAATCACCTAACTTTATATTATAAACAAATCAATTTAATTATTCAACAATAATTCACACTTTAATCTACACCATTCATTTCATATCACCTAATAATCACCTAACTTTATATTATAAACAAATCAATTCAATTATTCAACAATAATTCACACTTTAATCTACACCATTCATTTCATATCACCTAATAATCACCTAACTTTATATTATAAACAAATAACTTTATCAATTCAATTATTATGACTAATTGTTATAAATACAGTATAGTTAGCTCTTAGATATCAAGTCAATAAATTAATGAAATACAACTGTTCAAATAACATCATAATAGAGATAACAATAATGTAAAATAAAGCATACGTTACTGTGTAATGACAATTATTGATTCAATAATGTGAATTACTGTGCATATGTTACTGTGACAATTATTAGGTTCAATAATTTTAAAAACAGTGCAACAACAATTATTGACTCAATGATATAAAATACAGTGTAATGACAATTATTAAATCAATAATACAAAATACTGTGTAACAACAATTATTGAATTGATAATATAAAATATTATGCAGTGACAATTATCGATGAAATGATGCGTAACAGTTACGGTGTCAATTATCAGACCAATAATATGAGACACTATGCAATACCGTGTGTTACTGTAGAGTACCGTGTGCTACAGAAAATACCATAAACTACCGTATGCTACTATTCTTTTATCACCGGTATTTTAACAGTTCCGTTGACTATTTTTATTTAAAAATGTTACTTCTGTCGTTTTCTATATCCGACAAATATTCCGTTGTGGGGTCCACCAATAATTTATTATTTCGGCGCCGTCGTACGGCACGAATATTCCCCGACCAAACGAATATTCCCCGACAAAGCGAATATTGTCCGACAAAATAAAATTTGCACATAACATCCTTAACTTTCAATTTTGTTAATTTAACCACTTACTGTTTCAAAAAAAAAAAATATATATGAAGAAAAATTAAATTTTGTATTTCATAAAATTCGGGGTCTTACATATATTACATACCTCTATGAAATTAATGGTCACTTGTTGCCTATATACATCTATAAGTAATAAGGCATTATTTTCTCTCTATCATCCATAATATAGTTCCCAGGCTTATCCTTTTCGGCATTATTTCACTTAGTCCAATAGCATTATTTGCTCTCTAACTAATATAGTTACCAATATGTATAATTACATTTACCTCAAATATGTATTGTTTATAAATACACATTCTATTAATCTATACATTTATAATTATGTATAAATTCATTTCACTAATTATGAAATAAATTCACAATTTATATTAACACTTTTTGTAAAACGAATCACTATTTTAAAATAATTAATATTCACTTAATTAATTATTTCACACCACTCATTTAATTTATCCAATCAATATTTCATAAATAAATTATCTCTTTCTCTCCATAAATTGTTTCATGCCATTTTATTTAAAATATTAAATATACTAATTTAATATCTTTAACCGTAAATTAAATATTATTTTAATTTACCCATTTTAATCATCCAATATTTATTTAATAAATATTAGTCACTCGCTCCATATTTTTAATTTACATCCATTTAGTATAATATTTAACATTATACTATTATATGTTACATTTAAATTATAGTAACATAGTTCATAACTAAATAAAAGAACATAACTTTCTTTATTCAAAAATCATATATTACCCCACTATTCAATTTGAGCCTTCAATATATTAAATTTATTTAATATATTTACACACTAAATTAGTTAACTCAACTAATTGATTTAATAGTTAAAATAACTATTACATCTCATTATTCCAATATATGTGTTTATATATATATATATATATTTAACTCCTATATATATACATATCTAATTCACCTCAATTTGATATAATATTAAATATTATACCCTTATTTATGTTACATTTTTAATTAGTGTAACATAATCCTCAACATTAACTAAATAAAAGAAAATAACTTTCTTTATTCAATTAATTAAAGTTAACATATTCATCCACTAATAAAGATTAATAAATTACTTTCCTCATTTCATAGTTAATTTATTTCTGTTTGGCATAATATAATATATATTCATTAATTCACTATTTTATTTAAGTGAATTAATTACACTTTTATGAAATTTAATTCATAAAGACTCCATTGCCATTCAAGGCTTACAAATTATATTAATTTGTAGTATAATCTTAATTCAATACCAATTAATTAATATTGATTTAATTAATTTTTCTTGGCTTGGCTCTCATATTTCATTTCCTTGGTTAATTCAAATCAATGAATTCAATAGTTTATTTAACTATAAATTCCCATTTTTTTCAAAATATACGTGTATGTATAATACACATAACCATATTTTCCATAACATAATACAACTTCATAACTAATTCCAATTAATTAATCAATAGTTTTAATTAACTATTAACTTTCCTTTTAAAATAATTGTATATATTTCACATTTAAATATATACATATTTTATCCACCACAGATATCACATATTCCAAAATAAATATATTTTATTCATCTGACCCATTTCGTCTTATAATAAGAATTTTATATGTATTAAATTCTTATAAAATATATTCGAAATTTCGGGTTGTCACAGTCTCCTTCAATGTTTTGGGCATATCTTCTTCATACGAACTCCTATTGAGATGATTCAAGATGTCTCGGAAAGGAGATTCGTAGACCTACAACTTTCATGTTTTACAAAATTGAAGATTCGGAAAGGATCAAGGCCAAAATTGGGCGTGCATTGGCTGCTGCGTAAACGGAGCGCAAAAAATACGAACCGAGCAATTCCAAGCCTTATTCCACCAAACCCTTATTATAATTCATACAAAATGAAATAGAAACACATAAAAATAATACAAAACCACATCCTATACAATGTGGTACAAAAAACACATACAACTAAATCAACACCTAACATATAAATTACGAATAAACTACACAAAAACGACATAGAATACATAAAATACCTAAACATGATATAATTCACCATATTATACAATAACATAAAAACACATATAAAATCACATAAAACACTTAAAGATTCACAAATTATCAAACTTAAATGTATTCAATTCGTAAGTATAAAACTCACTCATCACATATTAAGAAAATCCTATATATATAAATATGTGCAAGTGAAGAATTTTTTTTGCTTTCACATAATTTAAGACCAAAATGATATTGTCAAAACAGTGATAATGCTGTAAAAACAATAAGTGTTATTTAAAATATTAGGTGCCGATAACACAATTACTAAATATCGTAAAATGTATATTTATTTTAACAATGTAATTTTAACAACCTAATTTTTGGTATTTTCAAGAACCTAACTTAAGAAGCATTTTCAACATTAATTGTTCATGCTCATCAAGTCATCAGACCATTTGTTGGGCATAGTACTAGGATTGGTTCATGTTCCTCGCGGACTGCAAGATCAAGGCGACCTAGTAAGCCAATATGTTCGTGGGATCTGAATCAATTGCTTGCCTATATGTATTTATCAAATTATTACTGCATATTAACGGGTGAACTGCCCTGACCCCCGATCAGGAGGCCCCAATTTTTTTTATATATTGTGTGTGTATATATATATATATGAAATTAAAAATATAAATATATAATGATATAGGTATAAAAAAGTAAATTTCAAAGCCCAATAAATTTTTAAGGACTCAACTAAGCCAACTCTAATATAGTGTTAAATAAAGTACAAACTAAACCAATTATAAAAAAATGTTAACCTACGAGATTACTCCTACTACTTTCCTTTCTTTCCCAAACGCTTGCGGACATCTATTTTTCTTTTCTTTTCTTCACTCCTTCTCAATCTACCTTCAAGTATCTCCTAAATTCCTTAATTCTTGCAGAAGAAAAAAGCACTTAAAAGGAGGTAATTTAATTGATGGCTGATGAGTTTTTTTACCTTTCAATTTATATTATATCAGAAATTATATGCGCTAATTTGGCGATTTGCAATTTTATGAGTTCCTAACCATAGTTATAATTTTTTTTTAAATTTATAATTGCAGATTTGCATTGAAGCCATGGAAGAGTTGGGTTAAAATTCGACTTTAAAGTTGAAACTTAAAGTCAGGTTCTACTCTCCTTATCTGTTGTTTGATTTTTACTTCAATTTGGTTTTGTTTTGTTGGTGTAAAGATATTTAGGAAACACTAATTTGGATACAACTTGTACTTTTTTATTTATTTTTACTTATTTTTGGTGAAGACAATATTTTAAAAAGGGTCTATTTTCATTTTTTTTGCCCTGGATCACCAAAATCTACCCTGCGTGTGAACTCACACAAACCCTAATATTGACTACTAGTTTCTCTCTCTCTGACCTCTATTTCTCTCTTTATTTTTTATTTTTTTTAATTTAAAAAATAATGCTACGTAACTATACGTATATTATTGATTTTACTGCACAAATTAATAAGCTAAACTATATAACTAATTAATATTTTTCCCTGATAAATTAAATAATGTTTATCTAATTAATTATTTATTATTTTAAATTAATTTTTAAAAAGACAATACTAATTACTTATTTTAAAATGAAAGAAATATTAATATGTAAAGAGTGTATATATGAGTAACATAAATAAAAAATTTCTCAAGACAAACGGTAGAGAAAAAGTTGTCGGTAAAGCATTCCAAGGCATATATCGTGTACACAAGTTACCACAATATCACATGTTTAATCATCAGCATTGTAGCATGCTAAATTATGATAACACTAGATGTAACTTTATACTTAACTGATATATAATGTATTCCTAAATCTGGGGAATTTTTATATAATTATGAAGAAGTAGGATGAGCTGCAGAATTAGAAGCCTGCAAAGTGAAGCCACCAGGTATCATGAGAGGGACCTCATTGTAATAAACAACACAAGGGCTCTCATGATTGTGCACTCCATCATAAGTTGTTATCACATATGTATTGTCTCGACTGTCCCTTTCTACCCTTTTCTTCACATGGCATCCTCCATTTGAACACTTGAAGTAATTCCTGTGTTCATATATAAATAAATTAATTTTGTTAAACTAACATTCATGCTGAAAACACAAGCTTGTTTGCTAGTATAAGGAGAAGATCACTTCATACAATTATTATCCATAAGTTCATTATTATCCATAAGTTCACTCAGTGAAGGAGCCAGAAAAAGAATTCAGCGGGGTCAAATTATGAGTGTATAATAAATTTAATGGAGTTCGGGAGCAGCGTCCCGAGTCAATTTTTTTGAATAATTTTATACTTTTGGGTTGCATATATAAAACATAAATTTGATTATATGAGATTGAGACTTAAGTAAAAAAATTATAAATTTTCAATTTGACCCCGTATATTAAAAAAATTACAAAATTTTAGTGAGGTCAATTTCTTATATAACATTTAAAAATTTAAAAATTTTCATATATTATAAAAATAAAAATAAAAATTAATAGAATTAATTGACCCCACTGCCTCTTACGTGGCTTCGTCCCTGAGTTCATTTGTGTGTATTTAATTTTGGCTAGCAAGTAGAAAACAATTTATAGGGTTATCCTCAATAGCCCACCATATTGTCAAGTTGTACTTCCGGGCATTCAATCAAGTACTAGTACACAAAAGGTATTGTACAATATATTCTTTTAGAATTCATTTTATTTATCTCATGAACGGTGAATCCTTGGCTAAATCTATATATAGTTAATTTGTTGAACATTTTCTTTTACTCTACAACAAAAGCTTAATTACCTAATTTATCGAAGGAAAAAGGGAAGGGTGGTTTTATCTTGTAGTTGGTGATATCGCTTTATAATTATTAGGTCTCTAATAGTGTGACACTATGTCAAACAATGCTTTTCGTGACAAATGACAAATGAATTGATAGACACAATATTATTAGGACTCGTGCTCAAATTATAATATAAAACCCTTAATTAATTTGTTATAAAAAAAAATTCCACATTATCTTTTCTCCATATTTTATCCCATTCTAGACTAGTCACCTTTGCGACTTTTCTAGTTCCCACTTTTACCCTTTTATGCATGCATGGTGATACATGTGAAAATCAGAATATATATATATACAAAAATATTTTTCAACGAATCCAAAAAAATGAATCAAAGATGAATCAGCTATAACGACGGTTTATAACGTCGGTTTGTCCGTCATAGAAAGTCGACATCTCTGAGCTATGACGACGTTTCAAAGCGTCGTCATAGCTATGTCATTAGCTTTCTATGTTATAACCAGGGCCGGCCCTATGGTATGGGAAAAAAAGCCTGGGCTTTAGGCCCCATCTCAAAGGAAGGCCTCAAATTTTTATATACTATAAATAATTTATGTAAAAAAAATCTTATAAAAATATAAACTCAATCAATCCTTAGGGCCCATAGTCCAATACAAATATTAAATACCTAAAAAAAATTAACATTATAAAAAAAAGCCTCATTAAAATAAAAAAATTTAATATTTACTCCGTCTCAAAATAAAAATCATCTATTGACTTTTGTAATCAAATTAACTATTTTTAAAATTAACAATTAAACATATATATTTAAATTTTCAAAAAAGTAAACATTGAGATTAGTACTAAATTTTATATAGTTTATAATGTTTATAGGAATTTTATACATATATTAAATAATAATAAGATATATTGATTTAAAAAATAATTAATTTGACCATAAAAATCAATAAAAAAACATACTAAATATAAAAGGCCTCATTTAAAATTATCGCTTTAGGCCTCAAATTGTCTTGAGCCACCCCTGGTTATAACGATAGATAAAACCGTCGTTATAGCTAATTCGTTGGAGAGCCAGAGTCTATATATATATATGAAAATGACTCATATCATGTATTATTTGCTATGAATTATTATAGGGTATTCACCATTTATACCCTTTAAAACAAAAATAACAGCCAGAATTAGAAACGTCATCTACTATTAGTAGCGGATTGTAAAAAAATATAGTAATGGACGCTAATTAGAATAAACGTTTGACTTTATTAACTAGGATTTAGGGTTTATAAATCAGAGTTTATGGTTTATTAACTAAGATTAAGAGTTTATTAACTAGAGTTTAGGGTTTATTAACTCAGATTTAAGATTTATTATCCCGGGTTTAGGGTTTATTAACCAAAGGTTAATAAAATTAATAAATCATAAACCCTAGTTAATAAAATCAACCTTTATTCTAATTGGCATCCGTTACTAATAGTAGTGGACGTTTTTCAGTTTCTAATCTTAACCGTTACTTTTGTTTTAAAGGATATAGATGTTGTATGTCTTATAGGAATTTAATAACAAATACATGTTATGCATCAGTCTCTATATATATGTGTGTGTACGCGCGCGCACTCGTATGTATTTATTATAAAACAGATAAATTTACAAACACAAACTTTTTATACAAATTCAAATATAAATTTTATCTACACCATTAAAAAGTAATATTTGACACTAATTTTCGTGTCAAACTCCACTTCTAAATAATTTAAACAAATTTTATACACAAAATATATGTACTTAGACTAATTCTTACAAAACCTAATCAAAGGTCGACAGACGGACGGTATGTGTGTGCATGTGTCTCATTCCTGGTTATCTCATTTAATTTATCGACAGACAGACAGACAGACAGACAGACGATATATAGGCATGGAATGGTTATTGTTCTGTTAGCATCACGAAAAGGTACTGTATATATGCACCACCAAAATCTTGCAACTTGCCTGAATGACATATGAGATATGACCATAAGAAGGCCTACATGCTAGGTTGATGACCACATTAATATACTTTACTAAACGGCCGCCTAAGTTTAACCTGAGACAATTAAATGTTTATGAATATATATATATATATATATATATAGATAATTTTTCAAAGGTCACATTAAATACAAAATAATTTTGATCTATACTTAACAATTTAACCATAGGGCAAAATTTTGAAAACGTGTAAATTTTTATTTGATTTAAGTTTGAAAAACATTATTATTATATTAGTGTAAAATAAGTATATTTTATATATATCTGTTGTAAGTATACACGTACAGAAATATAGATGATAGTAAAAAGCTCCTATGTATCAAGTGGCATATATTTTTTAATATATGTTTGTTGTAAGTATATACATACAGAAATATAGATGATAGTAAAAAGCTCCTATATACCGAGTGGCACATATTTTGGTTTATTATAGACATTTGCTCAAGTAGGCATTTTGTAAAGTAGATCGTGCAATAATGTATGCCGTCGAAAAATGGAACCTAGCAAGCCATGAAACTCTCCGGAAGACCTTCTTAAAATTGCAGTCACACTTGTAATCGGGCAAAATACATATGAGAAAAAACAAATATATGCCAATTAATATATATATATATATATATATGGAGAATGTAAGATAAGGCATGCCTTAGACTTAACAAAGCGATATAGTTTTATCACTAAAGGTTAAGTTTTCTATTATGAGGTTTTATATAAAAAAAATAATTATGAACTATAAATTTTATTCAAAAAATAATTTTTTCACACATAGAGACATGTGTGTGTGTAAGTGTAAGTTTGTGTTGATTAGGAGAGGTATAATTAGTGTTGCAAATGACCTAACTTATACAAGAACATGTTGAACGTCTTAAGTGTCCCGATTGGACTCGTTTCATTAATTAAGTATATATATAAACAAGTTGAGTTGGAATTCAAAATTTAAGATTTTTTACTAAACAAGTTCAGTTTGTACAAAAGTTTAGCTCAACTTCAGACTCAGACTCCATTTGTTTCACGGATTTTTTTTTTCTTTCAGAAAATGATTTTTTGATGAAATTGTTTTCAATGAAAATAACTTGTTTTCTCTTGTTTGGTTGCTAAACAAAAAATAAAATGAAAAAGATTATCATCATCTCTGCTTAAATTAATTAAATAATATTTTTTAGTATACTTTGTCTGCTTTTTTTTTTTTTAATATACGCTGCATTATAGTAAATAAATATTATCAAATTGGAGAGCTTAAAAATGAATAAAAGATATATATGAAGAAAATAATTAATTTAACTAAGAAAATAATAAATTAATTTATTAAAGAGCGATGAAAAAAATAAAGAGAATAAAAGTAGAACTTATTGTTGAGAGATATAGTAGCACATCTTTTTCGGAAAATGACTTTCGGATCCATTCACCATTATAATTTTAAATCTTATTAAGCTATATACAAGACTTTACTTGCCTTGATCATTAAAGTTAACCACCACCTGAGCTTGAACTCTATTGCCAGACTCGTTTTTGCTTAAAAATGGTTATGTTGTAACTGTTCTAGGGTTAATATTTGCTACTCTAGGTATAATATATAGTTGATATTGGCTAGGCACTTCAACAGTGTAAAGCCTTTACATAAGTAAAGACAAAAATCATATATATATATATATATATATATATATATATATGTTGCCGCGCGCACCATGTATGTATATTTCTTAAATGAATAGAACCCTAATTAATTAAGACAGTTATAATCCGTACATACCACTTTTGAACTATACATGGATATAAACAGAAATATACTGAAAGGGTGAGAATGTGTTAATAAATTAATGTTATCTAATCAGATTATATATTAATTAAAGCTTAAATGCATGCATGACCATACAAATAATCCAACAAAGATTATAACGGCTATAATATTAAACAAACGTGTGTTATATCAGTAACTACATCCTCCATTCATTTTAAATTATTTGATCATTAAATGTTTAAAATTTTATTTGAAATATTTATAAATTCAAAATTAAGATAATTTATTAAAAATTATAAAATAATACAGCTTACAATAAATAATATTTTTTAATAATTTATAATATTTATTATTGTATTAATTAAAATTAAAAAATTTATATTAATTTTGAATTTAAAAATCTCTTAAATTAAATTTAAAAAATTAACAATAATTAAATAATATTTAACGGAAGGAATATAATTAATATAGTCCACTAAAACACACACCCACTGAGCACAACTAATAGGGGAGCAGTGATATGATCCTTCTACAATATCCAGCGAAAAAGCACATTTCCTAATTAAGCGGGTAACAATTGACCTTTTAATGGAAAACCATAATGTAAATTCCAATATTCAAATGTCCACAATCTAAGAGCCAGTAATTTTCATGACACCAAAAAGTGAGAAATATAATACCAAAAAGTCATATATATATATATATATATATATATATATATATATATATATGTGTGTGTGTGTGTGTGTGTGTGTGTGTGTGTACCTTGGATTTGGGTTGGTTTTTACCATCTTCTTCCCATACTTTCTCCATTTAAAGCCATCATCCATAATCTCCACATCCGATTTTGTTATGAATGCAATCCTTGATCCCACTTCCATCTTTTTCTTCACCCAATTTTCAGATTTTCTAAGAAAAAAAATTGTTCAGTACTTACGGTAGCTACTAATAAATGCTAGTTAATTTTTTTTGTAAAAACTTTATAGTAAAAAAAACATTCAGAAGAAAAAAAAAAAACTGTAAGGATAGATGGACTTGCATGTTCCTATTTCTTGAACTTGAAGAAGAAAATTCAGGTGATGCACCGGTCAAATATTCCGGCGAAACCACCCCACTTTGTGATATAAAATCACCCTCAGAGCTCTCTTCAAACATGAGGAAATCGGAGATTTCAAAATCCGACACCTCGATATTTTCATTACATGGTTTTTCAAAATCCGACGTGCCGATAAATTCATTAAAATTATAAGCTTCGCCGGCGCAGTTATTAGGACGAGTGCTAGGGTTTAAGTGGTGATCCATTGTCAGGAAGCTGGGGTTGGACATAACCGTAATTAACATAACAAAAAGGGGAGTGGATCAGAGTGAATGAAACTCGACCAGGCAGTTGTTTCATATATATATATATATCGTTATCATTTTTAATTATTATATATATATATATATATATATATAAAAGACAATTCTAAAACATACATCTTAAATAGTATACCTCTCTTAAATAACATACTTTTATTAAAACGACGTCGTTTTAATTTTTTTTTTATAAAATAATATTAAAAGAAGATGTGACAATGTAATATTCTACGGTCTCATTTTTTATTTATTTACGAAAATATCATAAAAAAAAATTCAAAATAATATTATTTTAATAAATATATATTATTTTAAAAAATATACTTTTAAAGTATCTTCTATATATATATATATACACACATAAATGTTTTATATTTATATTAATATGTAGTGCTTATATTTCAGTCTTTTGTTGCCCTCCTTTCATGGACACTTTCTTGTAGATACATTGAAGGTGGCCTTAGGACCAAGTGTCGTTTCACAATTTGACATGATGATATCAGCATGGTGACGTAAGGTATCTTTTTAGGTATTAGGGTTGGGACCACACGTAATAAATCACTATATTAATATTAATTATTATTAAATAATAAAAATTTATATAAAAATTTATGTTATAATTAACTTTATAATAGTTAAGATCAATATAATAATTGATTTTATGATTAAATATTATGTACATAGACTTATTCATTTTTTATTTCTTGTAGAGAGTAATTTTTTTATTTGTTATTTGTAAATTTCAAAAAAAAATTAATGATTTAATTTTTCATATTATCTTTATATTAAATATTTCTCTTTTTTTTTTATAATAAATTTTAGAAAAGTAATATTAATTTTTTTCAATCATTTTGATCAATTAGATAAAGTATTAATCAAATTTCTTATTCTTTGTGTTTTTCTTTCTAAAAGGTCAATTAAATAAGGAGGGAGGGAGTATTTATCTGTTTAATAAGTGAAATGTGCTCCCTTTCTTTTTCATTTGTAGATTTCAATGAGTCATTAATGACTTAATTTCTCCTAGTATCCTTACATTAAATATTAATTTATTTTTTTCTTATTTTGTACAATAAATGTTAAAAGGAAAATATTAAAATTTTATGAGCATTTTAGTCAATCAAATAAAATATTAATTATATTTTTATATTTTCTTCTAAAATGTGAATTAAAAAGTAATAAAAGGAGTACTATATATGGATTGAGAGAGACATATATATTGTAAGACCCCGACTTTTATGAAATACAATTAAAAATTTTCTCATATATATATATATATTTTTTCCTGAAACGGTAAATGGATAAATAAACAAAAATTAAAGTTAAAAATATTTTGTACAAATTTTATCTTGTCGGAGAATATTCGTTTTGTCGAGGAATATTCGTTCTGTCGGGGAATGTTCGATTCGTACGACGACGCCGAAATAACCAAATATTAGTGGACCCCCACAACGAATTATTGTCGGATATAGAAAACGACAACTTTAACCTTTTTAAATAAAAATGGTCAACGGTACTATCATTCTTAACTGTTAATATACCGGTGGTAAAAGAATAGTAAAACACGGTATTGCACAGTAACACACGATATTTCACAGTAGCACACGATATTGTATAGTGTTTCATATTATTGAACTGATAAAGTGGCTATTGTACTATATTCACTTTATTTAACCAATAAGTGTCACATGCATAATAATTAATATTATTGAGCTGATAATTGTCACAGTAGCATATGCACAGTAATTCGCATTACTGAATCAATAATTGTCATTACACAGTAACGTGCTATTTTCTTATTTATTTTCAGCATTATTGTTATCTCTTTTATGATGTTGATTAAATTGTTGTATTCTACTATTAGTTGATTTTTCTGCTTATCTAACTCAGAAAGCCAACTACATTGCATTTATAGCAATTAGTCATAATAATGAATAATTGTGAATTGTTGTTGAATAATTAAATTGATAAAATTATTTATTTTTATTATAATAAATTATATAAAGTTATTCGTTTTTATTATAATAATTTATATAAATTTAATTACTTTATATAAATTATGTAAAGTAAATTATTTTATTATGATAAATTATATAAAGTTATCTGTTTTTATATATAAAGTTAATTGATTTATATAAAGTTAGTTGTTTTATATATAAAGTTAGTTGATTTATAAAGTTAGTTGTTTTATATATAAAGTTAATTGAATGGTATAGATTAAAGGAGATCTGAAATTAATGGTATAGATTAAAGATAATGTAATAATTATAGAATTTGAAATGAATGGTGTAGATTAAAGATGATCTTTAAATGAATGGTTTAGATTAAGGAAATCTTAAAAGATAAAATGAGTGGTATGGATTAAACATTATCTTGAAATATACGGTTTGGATTAAATTAGAAAATCTTGGTTTATGATGAGATTTTTGGCTATAAATAGAGGCCTTAACTTAAGAATTTTTCATAAAAATTTCATTGCTTATTCTTTCTTTCACCCTCTAAATATTATTTTGTGTAAGTTTTCTTTGAGTGTGCTAAAGTCATCTTGAGTATTTGTGAAGATCTGTAAGTGTACGAGTACTGTTCAAGTTGATCAACCTCATTTTTATCAATATCCAGTCACGTGATAATGTAAGGGATACCATCTTTTTCATCTTCCATTATTCAAATTTACTACGGTAAGTGATTATCATTCTTAGATTCTCGAAAATGATATCGTTTCTTTCTTACTCATAAGATGTGTCATTTATTTTCATGTATTAATTTGTGGGAATAACCTGACTACGCGGAATACCGCATGTTTGGTGAATAACCTTTCGTATTCATTCCTTATTAATTTGTGGGAATAACCTTACTACGCAAACTACCGTATGTTTGGTGAATAACCTTTCGTATTCATTCCTTATTAATTTGTGGGAATAACCTGACTACGCGGACTACCGCATGTTTGGTGAATAACCTTCTGTATTCATTCCTTATTAATCTCTGAGAATAACCTGACTACGCGGACTACCGCATGTTTGGTGAATTACTCTTCGTATTCATTTCTTATTTGTCTCTTGTTGGTAAAGTTTTCTGAAATGATTATATATTCTTTAATAGTTTGCGCTTCATCTAATATCATTTCAATTGAGCCTTCCTATTTTTCTAAATCTTTCTATTAAACCTTAACGTTATTCTGAACTGTGGATCTTAAATATCATTCTTGAATTTGAGTCCATATTATGTTGACAATTTGGACATTATTTGAATCTGCACAAAGAAAAAATTATAAACTTTCAATATATATTGATCATACTGTTTCTTCTGATTTATCATTTATATCACTGTTGTTATTCTAATCATCAATAATTATTTTGTTGTGAATATCTATGCCCTGGGACACAAATGATAGGATAAAGGCGATATAATTGTTGTGTCTTTTAGGGCACGTAGTGAATGTTCTCTTTGGTCGGGGGCAAAGAAGAACTGTTGCTTGGTATGATTATGACCAAAGGCTGAATATTGGTATAATCATGACCGTTGGTGATATTTGAATATTTTTGGCCCGTAGTGCAAAGATGAACTGTTGTTTGATATGATTATGACCAAAGACTGAATACTAGTATAATCATGACCATTGGTGATATTTAAATATCTTTGGCCCGTAGTGTAAATATGAACTGTTGTTTGGCATGATTATGACCAAAGACTTAATACTGGTATAATCATGACTGTTTGTAATATATTGAATATCTTTGGCCCGTAGTGCAAAGATGAACTGTTAACTTGCATGATTATGACCAGGAATTGTGAAATTATATTAACATGACCAGTAGTGTTTCAGTGATAAAAGTTAATGATATTTTTCTTAAAAAAAAAACGAGTGGACATCATAGTCTACATTATTCTTTTAATGGATTGTTCATTCCGCTGTTATCATTGATCTAAACTTTGTTCAAGAATTTAACTGCAGTTCTTGATATAAAGCTTATTGTTTATTAGATTCAATTAAGAACTCAACTGTTGAAGGCTAATGATAATTTATTTGTCATTATCTTAGTCATGATATTTTCTTACTGGGCTATTTGAGCTCACCCTTTTCTTTTGTTCCATTGTTTTTCAACAGGAGATTAGAGAGTAGCTGGGTCTAGCCGGGGAATGGAGTGAAGGTCCGAGCGATAGCTATAGTAGTCTTCACATATTGTAAATAGTGTGACAATAATAGTGAAGACTTAATTGTGCATTATCGAGTTCTGTATTTTTGTGTTTTGCACTGGATTGTAATAATTTTGTTGTAGCCTTTTGGCGTCTAAAATTAGGCTGTGTAGGCCCGAATTTGGGGGCGTCACATATATACTATAATATAAAGTCATAAAAGGAGATATCAACCAAATTAGCTCATAAATTAAAATGAGTTAACTCATTTCAATTGATGAGTTAACTCGAATGGTATTAATGAGTTAAGAAAAATGGTATTATTATATTTAATGTGGTATAATATATAACTAAAATTAATTTCACTTGAGTTATGGATGAAAAATAAGAAAAGTTTCTTCTTGAAATATTAAAAGTTATATATAAGTTTACTTAAATAAATGTAATAATTTTCTCTCAATATATAGACATAGAAATATGAAAATTTTCTTCTTAACAATAAATTAATAATTTTTAATCACATAATATTAAAAATAATTAAATTACTTTCAATTGTAGTAGAATATGCTAAACCAAACTATTAACAATGTGACGCCCCAAATCGGGTCCACACCACCCAATTTGAGTCGTCAAAAGATTACAATAAAATTATTACAATACAGTACAATAATACATTATTCAATAATACACAACTAAGTTTTTACTATTATTGGCACACTATTTTAAAATATGATGAAGAATAACAACTATCTCGGACTATCACTTTATTCCTCTTTTCTCCACGTTAGTTCCGGCTACACTCTTATTTCCTGAACAATTGAACAAAAAGAAAATGGTGAGCTCAAATAGCCTAGTAAAGAATATCATGATTAAGAAAATAACGAATAAATTATCATTAGCCTTCAACAGTTGAGTTCTTGATAAAATAATATAAACAACAAATTTTAAATCAACAACTGCAGCTAAGCTCTTGAACAAAGTTTAGATCAACAATTGCAGCGGAATAACAACCATTAGGAGAATCATATAGATCATGATGTCTACTATCTTCTCTTTTTCAAAAAAATCATCATTAACCTTTATCATCTGAAACACCGCTGGTCATGATCACGCCAAACAATAGTTCTTCTTTGTCTCGGGCCAAAGAGAAAATTCATCATATGCTCTAAAAAATACATCACCATTATATCGTTTTTATCTTATCATTTGTGCACCAGGCCATATATATTAACAATAACTTGATTATTGATGATTAGTACAAATAACGGTGATATAAATGACGAACATAAGAAAGAGAATAATAGGATAAACAATAGATATTGAAAGTTTACAATTTTTACTTTGTCAATAGTCAAATAATGTCCAAATTGTCAACATGGTGTAAAGAAAAAGGTGTTCAAATCAAAGAATAATGTCCAAGATTCACAAGTAATAAGTTAAACGGTAAGGTTTACGGTACAAGGAATATTTAATAGTCCACAATGTTCACAATGTTAGAGTTCATGTCCTAGAGGCCAATTATTTGATGTAATTGCTTAACAATTTGATATTATATCTGATTGAATAAATGAATTATTTTATTATGATTTTATTTACTGTGTTATATAAATATTAGCATAATAAAAGTCCTTAGAATAGTGATACGAATTATATAGCTTCAAGTATGTGACTTGAACATGAGATTATATAATTACAATTAGTATCATTGTTCTTAAATGTCCTTAGTCGAGTATCATTGTTAATGGGACAATAATGATGCATTGAGACAAGTATGTGGATTGACTGATGGTCAAATCTCATTGATCATAAATATATGAGATATTGAGTCAATGCATATGTACATGTTAGAGAACAATGTACTGGATAGACCCACCATGAGAATTCTACGTGGAGCATTATGCAAAGTGTCATAAGAAATTCTCATAGTGACAATGATGTAATGATCATTCGACCTGAAATCACTATATTATTACACGAGAATTTATGTACTTTGATATCACCAAAAGTCACATTTAATAGGGTGGACAATAAAGGTGATTATTGGGTACATCATGAATCGTGTGAGGAATATGAGTGATCTATATTGAATTTAACCCTCCTATATATTAAGGCTGATATCCATAGGCCTTATGATTGAGTAGGACTATGAAATGCATGACCATGCTCAAATAGTAATTTGTTTCATATAGTCTACTCATTGATCAAGAAAACTCAGATTAAATTATGAAGAGTATGACATATTCCATGCCTCGAGTTTAATCTAGAATGTGAAGGTTAAAATGATTAAATTACATTGAAACATTGGTCACGAAAATGTTGCATCGAATCACCGATCTTATTATTATTTGGGTAGCAGTGATACATTACTAGATGCCGCTCACTGTTTATAATTTTATAATATGATTTTAAAATTATTGCCAATATAATAATAACCTATAGGGTCATACACTTAGAACGTAATTAAAAAGGAATTAATTTAAATTGTTAGGATTTAAATATGTCAATATGATTGATAGTATTTAAATTATAAATTTAAATTAATAGGATAATTTGTATATATGTATATTAATTAAGTAAGACATAATTAAAATATAATATATATAAATTCGGATTTTATTTTTCTAATTAGGTTTTGGTTAATTCTTTTAACTGCTATATATACATGATATATCAACTGTTTTAAGTACGTGAAAATCAAAACCTAAACCCTAGCCACCTTCAGAAAGAGGCTAGAGAGAAAAACTCAGTAAATCCATATCTAGATCTAGATCTTGGCGGCTAGTACCGCGACTCTCTTTGCTGCAGATCATGGGACGATTCGCGGGGCGTTCGTGTGGATACCGTAGAGACGCAATTCCGTTGGATTGCGTTGAAGATTCGAAGCCGTTCCAGAATCTCATCGTCTCCATTCAGGCTCGGATAATCGGTAAAAATATATCTAAACATCTGAATTAATATGTTTTCGCATAGATCCTGTTTTAGGGTTTCAAACAAAATTTGAAATTCCGCTGCGTTTATTTGTCAAAACCATACACACAGTTTAAGTAAAAATTCATAGGTCAAAAATTCAAGGTCCAATAGTTCACTATTCAAATATAACGATGAAAATTTAATAGAAATATTTATGTCAAAAGATATTAGATGGAACGCAAACTATTAATCATTTTAAGAATTTTACCGAACAATACTTACCATATTAAGTTTAAGAGAATGAAAGAAAATAATATCTCTTACCTTAACGCGTGACTGGACATTATTTTCTATAGAGTTGATCAACATATATTTATATATATATATATATATATATCATTTAATTAGTAACTACCACATATAAATTTCATGGTATATACTAACTCGTATGAAATAATTAAAAGTGATTTGATAGTATAAATTTGTGTAGTAGAGTGGAATATACTTCAAAATAATTTTTGGAGAAGTAAACAATATTTAAAAGTAATATCTTGCAAAGAAAGTTTTTAAAATAAATCTTCTGAAAGAAGAGTCTTCTAAAGAAAGACACTATAAGAAAAAAAACTTATTTTTGACAGAATATATTCCGTCGAAAATAAGCTTTTCTCCAATAAAAAAGGTAAAATTGATGGAATCCGTCGTAAAAAGTGCTATATTGACAACAAAAAAAAATGCCCCTATTCTGACGGAATAGCCTCATTTTCGATGGATTTATTCCCGATGTGATTGTTTATGACCGAATTTTTAATGGACAATTCCGTCGAAAACAAGTTTATTTCTCACGGAATAAAGTTATTTTCGACAGAATTGCCCATAAAAAAAAGTTTATTTTTTGTAGTGAGAGTTGTAAACAATATGTGACGTGTGTGAGTGCTTATATAACTTTCATAGAAAAAGAACTTTACTTGAATAATACCCGTACTTTTATCGATTTTCACAAACACTTAAGATAGCCTTAACTCATTTAGAAAAATCTTACACTAAGAATATTTAGAAAGTGAAAGAAAGAATTAGTAAAAAGGATATGAAAATTTCTTATGTTAAACCCCCTATTTATAGCCAAAACTTAATCAACTATTCCAAAAACACATTTCACGTTTTTTAATCTATATAATTCATTATTTTTCACACTTTAATCTACACTGTCCATTAACTAATCATATGACTCACACCCTAATCACATGATTCACACATGAATCTAATTTAATCTACACCATCCATTAACAAATCACATGATTCACACATTAATCTATACCATTCATTAGCAAATCACATGATTTACACATTAATTTAACTTAATCTACACTATCTATTAGCAAATCACATTACTCATACTTTAAATTATACCATCCATCACACGTTTATCATTTTTAAAGTTCACACTACACATTTAAAGATTATATTATCCATCTTTTATATTATTATATTATTGACTTAATATCACAATTATTTAAATATTCAGTGTTATTCAAATAATGAGTCCGTCTAACTATTTAATATCCGTGACTACTATTGTGACAATTATTGGTTCAACGATACAAGATGTTATGCATTGTGACGATTATTGACTCAATAATATAAAATATTGTGCAATGATAATTATTGATAAAATATTTTGCAGTGGTCACTTTATCAGTTCAATAATATAAAACATCGTGCAAATGTGCTACTATAAAATACCATGTGCTACTATAAAATACCATGAAATACCGTATGTTACTAGTCATTTATCACTCGATATTTAAATAGTTAAAAGTGATAGTACTATTGACCATTTTTATTTAAAAGGGTTAATGATATCGCTTTCTATATCCGACAATATTTTGTTGTGGGGTCCACCCATAACTGATTATTTCGGCAACGGCGTACGAATTGAATATTACTCGACAAAACGAATATTTCTCAACAAACTATAATTTGGACAAAATATCATTAACTTTAATTTTTATTAAATTAATACCTTACCGTTTCAGAATAATATATGATTTTTTTTTAATTTTATTCAATAAAAGTTGGGGTCTTACAACCTCCCCTTCTTATGATATTTCGTTCTCAAAATTGACGTACCTGATATTTCGAAGAGGTGAGGATAATTAGACTTCATTTTAGATTCTAGCTCTTCAGTCATTTCTTCAGTATCTAGTTTCTCCATAAAACCTTGACTTGAGGTATAACTTTTGTACGTAAGATTTGCTCCTTTATATCTAAGATCTTGATAGATCCCCCCTTATACGTTCAATCATCTGTTATCTCATCTGGCTCCAACGCAATGATGTGGTTTGGGTCTTTCACATATTTACGTAACATAGATATATGAAAAAACGTTATGAATGTTGGACATATTTAGCGGTAGAGTTAGTCTGTAGGCCACAGTTCCTATTCGGTCAAGGATTTGAAATGGGTCAATAAATCAAGGATTGAGCTTTTCTCTCTTTTTAAATATCGTAACTCATTTTCATAGAGAAACACGTAAAAATATATGGTCTCCGACATTAAATCTCTCGTCCCTTCGATAAAGATCAGCATAACTCTTTTGCCATTCTTATGCGGCTTGTATTGGTTGTCGAATCATTTGAATCTTTTCTGTTGTCATGTGCACAAACTCTGGTCCCAATAATTTTGATTCTCCTACCTCATTCTAGCATACTGGAGAGCGACATTTCCGTCCACACAAAGCCTCGAATTGAGTCATGCCTATACTTGCTTGATAACTATTGTTGTAAGATAATTCAACTAGTGGTAAGTATTCGTCCTAACTTCCTTTGAAGTCTAGCACACAAAGCCACAATAGATTTTCAAGAGTCTGAATTTTCCTTTTCGATTGTCCATCCATTTGGGGATGATAAGTATAACTGAATCATAGCTCGGTGCCCATAGTTTTTGTAAACTAATCCAAAATCGTGAAGTGAATCTAAGGTCTCGATCAGAAACTATGGATATTGGCATGCCATACAATCTCACAATCTCATTTATGTACATAACAACAAGACGTTCAAGTGAATACTTTTCTCGTATAGGCAAAAAATGAATGGATTTGGTCAATCTATCTACGATGACCCAAATTACATCTAAGCCTTAAGAAACTTTGGAAAAACCCATCATGAAATCCATGTTGATGTGTTCCCACTTTCATTCGGGAACCTCAAGTGGTTGCAATTGAGCCTTAAGTACTAAGTACTTGATGCTCCGCCTTGACACGTTGACAAGTCAAACACCTCGAGATAAACTCAACGATCTCCATCTTCATATTGCACCACCAAAATGTATGTCGAATGTCATGATACGTTTTGGTACTACCAGGATGGATCGCAAATGGTATGTTGTGTGACTCCATCATGATTTTATGCTTCAAGTCAAGATCGTTAGGAACATAGAGTCGAGGGTTGACTCGTAATATTCATTTCTCGTCTATTTTTGTTTCAGGAATAACACCTTCTTGTACTTTCTTCATCATGTTCGTTAGTTATGGATCAGTAGCTTAAGTAGCTTTAATTTTATCGAGTAAAGCTGGTTTTATTCGTATATGTGTCATCCTCATGTGGGTCCCTGATGTCTTTAGCTCTATCTTCATCTTTTACAAGTCATACAAAATGCGCCTTTGTGTTGTCAGTAGTGCACTTTTATTCACATAAGATATTCTACTTAATGAGTCAACTATAACATTTGCCTTGCCAGGATGGTACTATATGGTGTGATTATAATCCTTCAACAACTCAAACCAACGTCGTTGTTGCATATAGATATCCACTTTCTCCCCATACAAGTAGTGTCTCCAGATCTTCAACATGAAAACAACCGCTGCCAACTCTAGATCATGAGTAGGGTAATTTTTCTCATAATCTTTGAGTTATCGATATGCATAAGCTATAACATTTCTATGTTGCATAAGAATGCAACCTAGACCTTTTTCTGAAGCATTGATGTAGATGACAAATTTTTCTGATCCTGATAGTTTGGTTAGAACAAGAGTTGAAACAAGTCTCCTATTGTGTTCTTGAAAACTCTTCTCGCATTCCTCGCTCCATATGAATTTTATGTTTTTTCGAGCCAGCTGAGTTAATAGAGTGGCGATTCCAGAAAATACTTCTATGAATCTCCGATAATAACTAGTTAAGCCCAGAAAGCTTCGCACTTCAATTACTGTTTTGGGTTGTTCCCAATTTAGTATTTCTTCGATCTTCGCAGGGTCAACCGATATCCCCTTACTAGAAATCACATGCCCAAGAAAAGTTACTTCCTTATACCAAAACTCACACTTCTTCAACTTTGCATACAACTTGTTTCTCACGTAGCTTTAAAAGTATCGATCTCAGGTGTTGTTCATGATCCTCACGACTCTTGGAGTATATGAGGATGTCATCAATAAAGACAATCACAAAATGATCTATATATTCCTTAAATATCCGGTTCATCATGTCAATGAAAGCTGTAGAAGTATTGGTTAGTCCAAAAGGCATAACTAAGAACTCATAATGCCCATAACGAGTTCTGAAAGTAGTCTTTGGAATGTTCTCAGTTTTAACCTTTAATTGATGATATTCAAACCAAAGATCTATCTTCAAGAAATATTGAGCACCTTACAATTTATCAAACATGTCATCAATCCGAGATAACTGGTACTTATTTTTTATGCTGACATAGTTTAATTCTTGGTAGTCAATGCACAGTCTTATACTCCTGCCTTTCTTCTTCACAAATAGAACTGGAGCACCCCAAGGTGATGTACTCGTATAAATGAAACATGTATTGAATAATTCTTATAGTTGGACTTTTAACTCTTGAAGTTCAATGGGAGTCATTCGATATGGGGCTTTAAAAATAGGTTTAGTATTGGGTTCAAGATTAATACAAAATTCAATTTCACAGTTTGGGGGTAAGCCAAGAAGTTCCTCGGAAAAAAGGTCAGAAAACTCACTAACAATAAGAATATCATTCAGGTTTGATGTGTTTTTGTTCAAATTAGTGACATGGACTAAAAAGACTTAACATCCGTTTTTCAATAATCGAATGACTTTATTACTAGAAATAATACTTATAGATTTCAATGGTCTGGTTGTTTAAATTTATATGATAGGTTGCTTAAGAATATGAAAACTAATGATCTTTTGAAAACAATCAATTTTATCATAATGGTTAGTCAATCAATCAATTCCTAAAATCACATCAAATTAATGCATTTCCAAATAAATAAGGTCAACGGGTAATGTGAGGTTGTTGATTTGAGCGAAGCAAGATTTATATGCAGTAAATGTAATGGCTATTTCTCTCAACGAGGTTTCAACTGATAAGTCAAAGTCTAAGTTTTCTGTAGTCAAGTTTAATCTGTGAGCACATGCAGGCGAGATAAAAAAGTGGATAAAGCTAGTATCTAACAGAGCATAGACTTCACAAGAATTTATTAGTAGCCATGCAATTTGGGATGTCCCAACAAAAGCGCTCCCCTGAACTTCAGATTTTTAATTATTCGTGCTAGCTTTTGGAGCCATCATTGCAGCTAGACTTGATTTTGTAACAGGACAAAATCGCATAATATGTCGTTCTTTTACACAACTGTAGCACAACTTGGACTACTGAGTACAGTTCGGGCAGATATGACCCTCCTAACCACACTTGTACCATTTTACTGGTGGTCTATCTCCTCCCCTTGAAACTGGTGTCGGTGCCCTTCCGTAATCACTGTGGGATATCTTTCTCTTGAAGTTGTTCCCACTTAATTTCCCTCTGTTATTATTTGAGTCGGGATTACCACCGAAGTGATTACCATTTCTGAAATGTTGATTGTCTCCTTTATAGTTCTCGTTCCGGTGATTATTGTCGTTATTTCTCTCTCTCTACTGGTCATTGACTTTTGGCTGCAATATTTTATTTTCTTGTTCCACCCTTTAAGCCCTATCCACAACATCTGAATATAAATAAAATTTATGAGAGATGAGGTGTTGGCAAATTTTGGGCCTCAAACCTCGTAAGAACATTCGATTTATTCATGCTTCGTTGTCCACCAAATGGGGTGTAAATTAGGATAACTCGGCAAACTTGGCCTTGTATTGTGAGACAGTCATGTTCCCCTGCTTCAGCTTGATAAATTCCACCTCTTTCATGTGTCAAATACTTTTTGGAAAGTATTTCGCGTTAAACAGATCCTGAAACTTTGCCCATAACATATCGAGTGCCAAGTGATGGGTACGTTTTACCACTTTCCACCAATGGTCCGCCTCCCCTCGTAACATGAATGTGGCGAATGGAACCTTTTAATCGTCGGGGCAACGTAGAACATCAAATATCTTTGTTATCTATTTGATCCATGCCTCTGTCTTGAATGGATCGGGCTTTCTTAGAAACTCAGGTGATCCTAATTTCTTGAATTACTTGTCAGTGACCATCCGTGCATTGCTAGCATTTCCACTGTCATTGTTGATAGGATTAGCTTTCGTCTAGTTTTGCATGAACCGCATGAAGTTCCTAAAGAAACCGTTATAATTTACATGGTCACTTGCGTTATTTTTCGAGGCTGCAAGAGGATTATTTGTAGCTTCCTGGTTTTCGGCCACATTTCTCTCGGGCATTAGATAGTTTATTCTCTGATTTTCAGATACCATTTTTAAATGCGGTCACAAAATAAAGGTTAGTTAAACAAAATAACTCGTCACTTTTTGTTACCACATCCAAATCGACTGATTAGATAAAAAAAAATTAATTTAGATAGGACACACTAGTAAGTGATTCTATTCGTCTCTCCCCTCCTAATTCTAAACTCAAATCTCCATTAAAGACCATATCCCTAAGCTTTGATACTAATTGTGACGCCGCCAAATCGGGCTCACACCACCCAATTTGAGTCGTCAAAAGACTACAACAAAATTATTACAATACAGTACAACAATACATTACCCAGTAATACACAACTAAGTCTTTACTATTATTGTCACACTATTTTACAATATAGTGAAGACTACTATAAAAACTATCTCGGACCGTCACTCAATTCCTATTTTTTCTCCGCTAGTCCAAGATACACTCTCATTTCCTGAATAATTGAACAAAAAGGAAAGGGTGAGCTCAAATAGCCCGGTAAAAAATATCAGGACTAAGATAATGACGAATAAATTATCATTAGCCTTTAATAGTTGAGTTCTTGATATAATAATATAAACAGCAAGTTTTAAATTAACAATTGTAGTTAAGTTCTTGAATAAAATTTAGATCAACAATTGCAGCGAAATAATAACCATTAGGAGAATCATTTAGATCATAATGTTTACTATCTTATATTTTTCATAAAAATCATAATCAGTCTTTATCATCTGAAACACAACTAGTCATGATTATGTCAAACAATAGTTATTCTTTGTCTTAGGCCAAAAGAGAACATTCACCACGTGGCCTAAAAGACATATCACTATTATATCGCATTTATCCTATCATCTATGCCCCAGGCCACAGATATTCACAACAACTTGATTCTTGATGATTAGTACAAATAACAGTTATATAAATTATGAACAGAAGAAAGAGAATAATAGGATAAACAATAGATATCTAAATTTTTTAATTTTTACTTTGTCCAGAGTCAAATAATGTCCAAATTGTCAACATGATATAGAGAAAAAAGTGTTCGAGTCAAAGAATAATGTCCAAGATTCACAGGAAAGAAGTTCAAATGTAAGGTTTATGGTACAAGGAATATTTAATTGTCTACAATGTTCACAGTCCAAGTAATTGTTCATAGGTCAAAAATTCAAGATCCAATATTTCACTGTTCAAATATAACGATAGAAATTTAATAGAAATGTTCATGTCAAAAGATATTAGATGAAGCACAAACTATTAATCAATTTATAAATTTTGCCGAATAATATTTACCATAGTAAGTTTAAGAGAATGAATGAAAATTATATATCTTACCTTAACACGTGATTGAATACTATTTTCTATAGAGTTGATCAATATATATATATCATTTAATTAGTAACTACCACATATAGATTTCATGGTGTTTATTAACTCGTATAAAATAATTAAAAATGATTTGATAGCATAAATTTGTGTAGTAGGGTGGAATATACATCAAAATAGTTTTTGGACAAATAAACAATATTTCAAAATAATATCTTTCAAAGAAAGTTTTCAAAATAAATCTTCTAAAATGAGAGTTTTCTAAAGAAAGAGTTGTAAACAACATGTAATGTGTGTGAGTTCTTATATAACTTTTATAGAAAAAAATTTACTTGGATAATACCTATACTTTTACCGATTTTCACCAATACTTAAGATAATCTTAGCTTACTCAGAGAAATCTTACACTAAAAATATTTAGAAAATGGAATGAATGATAAGTAAGAATGATATGAAAATTCCTACAAAACTTAACCAACTATTCCAAAAACACATTTCACATTTTTTAACCTACACCATTCATTATTTTTCACATTTTAATTTACACCATTCATTAACTAATCACATGATTCACACTTTAATCTAACTTAATCTACACCATCTATTAGCAAATCACATTATTCACACATTAATCTAACTTAATCTATACCATTCATTAGCAAATCACATGATTCACATACTAATCTAACTTAATCTACACCATCCATTAGCAAATAACATGATTCATACATTAAACTACACCATTCATCACATGTTTCACATTTTTAAATTTCACACTACACATTTAAAGATTATATTATCCATCTTTTATATTATTATATTATTAACTTAATATCACAATTATTTAAATATTTAGTGTTATTCAAATAATGAGTTTGTTTAACTATTTAATACTCGTGACTACTACTGTGACAATTATTGGTCCAACGATACCATATGTTGTGCATTGTGACGATTATTGACTCATTAATGTAGAGTGTTGTGCAATGACAATTATATATTCAATAATATATAATGACAATTATTGATGAAATACTGTGCAATGATCATTTTATCAGTTCAATAATATAAAATATTGTGCAACATCGTATGCTACTATAAAATACCGTATGCTACTATTTTTTTATCACTCGGTATTTAAATAGTTAAAAGTGATAATATCGTTGACTATTTTTATTTAAAAAGGTTAATGTTGTCGTTTTTTATATCCGACAATATTTCGTTATGGGGTCCACCTATAACTAATTATTTCGGCGTCGTCGTACGAATCATCGAATATTTTCGACAAAATGAATATTCCCCGGCAAACTATAATTTGTGCAAAACATCATTAACTTTAATTTTTATTAAATTAACACCTTACTGTTTCAGAATAATATATGAAGAAAAATTAAATTTTATTCAATAAAAGTTGGAGCCTTACAAATATTATATATGTATTATGTCAATAAAAAATAAAAAATATATATTAAAAAAATTGTATAAACTAACCCGGGGCCTCGCATAGGTTATCAAACTTGTCTCGCGTTTAATTTAAGAACAATACTATATATACAATATTCAATGATAAAATTAAACACTATATTCATCTCAATGATTAAAAAGTAGAGTCTAACATAAATTTTTGTATCATACTCTATTTTTTAATAATTAAGATAAATTTTATTATCAATTTTGTCATAAAATATTGTTCACTTGTACTTTTTCTTAATTTAATTGGATCAAGTGCAAATTGCTATTACCATGGACTTTAGAAAAAGATATTAGGGGGGGTGTAATCAAGTAGGGATTCGAATTTAGGCATAAGTTGTGCTACATATGTCTACTCAGCACACAGATACAAAAATATTACCCGCCCGTACTGAATAGAACATATGTAAGTCTATATGCACAACATTTTTCACTGTACGATGCAATTATACTTTCCCCTCCCTCTCGGATTAAAGTAAAATATATATTTCTAACCTATCATAAATAATTTATTGAAAAGAAGAAAATAAACATATGGTGTGACATAATTTACAACAAGTTTAATAATTTATGCAAAACACATGGAAATTTAGAACCGACTAATTAAGTAAGTTTTAAAAATGATATATTTGAGCGACATTTTAGTTTATCATAAGTTAACTCACAAGTCTAAATTTAATGGGTCGGTAGTCTAAATTTTATCATTTTTTTAATTTTTACTAAATTCTTAGGGATAATAAATATATTATATCTTTAATAGTAAATGTACGTTAAGTCAAGAATTACGACTGTATGTGATACATATTTTAAATGACATACATATTTTAAGTCAATTTTGTCATGTTTTGTAGTATTTTTTTTTTTTTAATAATTGTTGGTCATGAGAAAATATTTTTACGAATTTGCTAAACCACACAAAGTTATAGCAATGGGTAGATGGATAAAATCGTTCATATCCCCGTCCTCCAAGTTTCTTCCTTAGACTAGTCTTCGACATCATGGTTGATAAAGAAGTAATCCCATTTGTGAGGATTTAAAATGGTTCAAACCACTAGAAATTTATTTATTTATCTATTAATAAAGTGGAAAAAAGAGGACAATTCATGGACATGAGCGAGGTCAATCACTCGCGTGGTCATTTAATTAAAAAAATTCTTTTAATTAGTTATTAAGAATCTTGGACTTTTCAATGATGCAGAGGACTACTAGTCTGTCGTATTCAATTTGAAAATATTTAAATTAATTATTTAGAATCCTGGGCCGTCATTGACTCAATCTTATAGTGAAGAGGACTACTAGTCTTCGTTTCAATGGGAAAAGAAAGGATTTGTTAAACAAAAGCCAAATTTTCAAATTATAAGATTATAACTGATATTTCAAAATTAATTCAGATATTTTTAAATTTAAAATTAATATAAATTTATTTAATTTTAATCAACATAAAAATAAATATAGTATACAATCTAAGTGGTAATACTAATTATGAAATTTACTGCTTGCTAATTTTTAATGAATTTTAACAATTTTAATTTTAAAATATCATAAAATTAATTTTCAAAAATCGATAATGATCTCATAAATTAATTTTTAAAAATCAATAATATTCTCATAATTTGAAATAGAAAGAGTTATTTTTTCAAGTTTGTTAGACCTAAGAAGTGAATGTGAAAACAAAAGAGATTAAATAGAATTTAGATAATACTACAGATAAGTTCAAGGGTTTTAAGGACAAGGCGTCAAAGAAATCTATTATCTATTATTAGTATATATATTAAAATACAGTATGTTGACATTATGAACTGAAAAGTGTCATTCACATAATTCGTCATCTCTCTTATACCAAATTAAAAAAAATTTCTTACACATATACTAACAAAAATGCATCCAAAATTTTCAATTCCCATAATCACTTTAAATCTAAACTGATGTGATATTTATCAACTAATTTAATTTTTTAATATTACAACATCAAAATCATAAATTGATATTTTTTAATTAAACAAATACTAATAATACAGTATTTTTCTCATATTATCTCATCATTTACATATAATTTTCACGCCTAATTTTTTTTGTTATTTTTAATTTTATACTCACACAACAACAACAATCAGTAATATAAAATTATATCCAAATTTGAAGCACTACCAAATTAAAAAAAAAAATACTTAAACAAAGACTAACAAAAATACATCCAATTTTTCTAATTTTTTTCCTAATATTTTTAATTCCATTCTCATATCCAAATCTAAATTGATATTTTAATCAATCCCACATTAATATGTTGATTTTATAATCCTCAAAATAACTACAAATCAAAACTAATCTATTATTATCAACTAATTTAATTTCTCAATATTACAATATCAAAATCATAAATTAATATTGTTTAATTAAACAACTACTACCAAAACTGGGATTGTTATTATTTTTTATAAATCTAAACTAATGAATCACTCCCAAATTAAATGTATCTTTTTTAATTTTCAAAAACTAATTTTTATATCCTAAAATCACTACAAAATTATAATTATAATATTATCTCATATTTGATTATTTGAATTTTTTCGAATATTTTTAATTCCATTCTTATTATCAAAATCTAAACTGATATTTTAATCAATCTCGCGTTAATATGTTGATTTTATAATTCCCAAAATCACTACAAATCTAAATTAATCTAATATTATCAATTAATTTAATTTCTCAATATTACAACATCAAAATTATAAATTGATATTTTTTAATTAAACAACTACTGCCAAAACTGAGATAATTATTATTTTTTTACAAATCTAAACTAATGAATCACTCTCAAATTAAACGTATCTTTTTTAATTTTCAAACACTGATTTTTTATCCTAAAATCACTACAAAATTATATTTATAATATTATCTCATATTTGAAATGTTGAATTTTTTCTAATATTTTTATTTCCATTCTCATTATCCAAATCTAAACTAATATTTTAATCAATCCCACATTAATATGTTGATTTTATAATCCCCAAAATCACTACAAATTTAAACTGATATGATATTATCAATTAATTTAATTTCTCAATATTACAACATCAAAATTATAAATTGATATTTTTTTAATTAAACAACTATTATCAAATTCGGATTGTTATTATTTTTTACAAATCTAAAATGATGAATCACTCCCAAATTAAACACATCTTTTTTTATTATATCCTAAAATCAGTACAAAATTATATTTATATTATTATCTCATACTTTAACTATTAAATATTGGAAGCTGTCGTTAACACTCCAAAATTAATCATTATTTTTACTCTATGAACACAAAATTTAGTATAGTGACAAGCAATGGTTGATCCCACAGAGAATGATTAATTTAATTCTATATTTTGTAAACCAGAATGAGGGGGTTTAAAATTAATTATAATTAACTAAATAAACAAAAATAAATTAATAAGATTAACCAATAAATTAAAGACTTTAGTTCTTCAGTTCTTATCACATTTTCACAATGATAATATAATAAAGTTAATCATATTCATCATTTAATGAAATTAATAACCCTAAGTAACAACAATCGTTAATTACCCGCAATCCCCCTTAAGTTTTAAATCTAATGTGACAATCGCCCCACTAGACCTTAACTATCATATAACTAAGAATTATTAGTCTAGATTTAATATAATAGTAACATTAAGAATTAGCGAAATAGATTATTCCAAGCAACAATTATACAACCGCAGATTATTTAACTTGCATTCTTAATAACCATAGCAATACTCAAAAGCTTAACCATAATCATGTATTACTAATCACTACTTATGATTAGATTCAATATTGTTTGCTTAATATTATATCTTAATTTAGCATATGATAATAATTAGATCAATTCAACATGTCATTACTAAATCAATTAAACCAATTATCATTCAATCAATTAAAATAGATTATTCAGAATAAATCTCATATAAGAAGAAATAAATAGTAATAACTCAATTAAACCATTAACTGAAAATAAGGTTTAACATCCCCTTAGAACTGAATAAAAAAACTAGCCAAACATAATAGAAAAATAATGAAAATAATATACAAGTGAATTGAGAGATATGAGAGATTACCTCCTCTAATTGTGTCTCAAAACATCTATTTATAGATTACATAATTTATCCAAAAACCTAATAAAAATTAAAATACTAATAAAATAAAATAATTAATTAATGTTTCTATTCCAAATTGTTATTGGAACTTTAATTAAAATCTGCCTTTAAATCACTTGTTGGAACCACGCACGGAAAACAAGTTGTTGAATCACATTAACGCGCCTAGGACCGACACATGAAGAATAGGAAGAAAGAAGCTGTCAGCCATGCCTGCTCCATTTGCCAACCACGCGCCTGCATGTTAATGCCTTTTAACGCCAACCGCACATTGCGCCTGGGCTACTGCTTCCTTCAAAGACCAAAACGTCGCCGCTTCCCTTGTTGATCCATTCAACAAGCGTCGCGCATGACTTGGCCAAGCAAGTTGCTGGAATTTGCCACATTGTCATCCAAGCTTTAATTAATTCTTACAAAATAAAATAAAAACATTAAAAATAATATAAAATTACTAAAAATAATAATAATAATATATAATAATAAATAAATTACCTATGTAATATCTCATATATTTTCAAGATTTTAAATAATATCTTAATTGATTTTATTAAAGGTTAAGGTTTAAAACCTAGAATGTGAGAAGTAAGATGTGTAGAAAATGGATAAACATTTTTTTTAACATAATTGATTTGTTAGAAATTAAATGTGAGAATATTGTATTGATGCATGTAGAGAATTTGTTAAGGAAATAAATTCAATTGAAAAGTGAAGGTGGATATATATATATGTATATACCTAAAGTGAGCTTGTTAGCCAAATAAGAGGATGAGTAAGTTAATACTCAATTAAGCTAATAAATTAATTAGTTTAATTAAGAAGCAAGAAGGAAAGTCGTGAAATATAATTACTTAGGTTAATTATATTAGTTATGAGTTGAAGTTGTGAAAAAGCTAGGATGATTGTCTAGGATGACAATAATGTGAAGTGATTAGTTAAGTAATTAACTTAATTAATAAGTTTATGTATAGAATTCCAAAGTGAAATTAAAACAAGCCCAATATGTTAATTATTGTAAGTCTTGTTGGTAATTATAGAGAGGTCCAAATAAATTATGGATTAAAGCCTCATGGAGAGTCCAAGTAATTTAATTACTACTAGTGGACTAGCCCAAAAGAATTATATGTGTTAGCCCAATATGGGAATACTTGTATGAAGATGGATAAGTTAATTGAGTAACCCAATGTAGGAATAACTACATGGGTATGGGTAATTAAATTATAAACCCAAGTTGATGATAAAAGATAGTAAATTTAATCAAGTCAAAGTACTTGTATTAATGTGTTTTAGAATTTTGAAAATTAGCACTACCGCCGCAGCGGTAGGTTTCACCGCCGCAGCGGTGAGACTCTCTGGAAAGTAAAATTTGAACTACCGCCGCAGCGATAATAATCACCGCCGCAGCGGTGGAGCAGAATGTTTGAAAATTAATAAGTTATTTAATTCAAATTGAAGTGCTTGTATGTATGAGCATTATTAGGGTTTTAATAAATTAAATCCAAGCAATGTTAAGTGTTAGTGTTTTATAAACTAACTCAATTAGATGTCCAATGGACTTATAGATAGCAAATCTAATTGGATTATGTAATTAGATTAATGTGTTTATTTAATGAGGTAATTGGATTATATTATAAGTCCAAATGAGATTTTGAACTAGGTCTAATAAATTAACCTAGTAATTCTTGTAATTAATTTAACATTGATTCAAGTTATAATTAATCAAGCCCAATGCTTGTTTTAATTAAATGTAACAAAGGGTATGTAATGTTAGCCCAATGTAATAATTAAATTGAGCCCAAACCAATTAATTGGATGAGCCCAATATATTAAATCATAGAGTCCAATGTGGAGCCAAAATGGTAGTCAAAATTGGTCAACAATTGATCATATGTGTGTATATATATATAGATGTATAAATGTATATTTAAGCTATAAAAATAAAGCAAAAATGGGGGATTAAATCCCATTTTGTTGAGATTTAGTGGTCCCCACAAGGGGGTGGCTTGATTTGCTTGGTTGCTTCACTTGTACACAATGTCAAAGTGGTTCACCAACCCTAGTCAATCACCTAGTCATTCAAGTGGTCAATCAATCCAATAGTAAGCATAATTAACTCCTAATTTGACTATGTTAGTTGATTAGTAGGAGTTGATGGTGATTAAGGGAGTGCTATATATAGAGAAGAGGGAAAGAGCTAGCAAAGGTTAGTTATTTGTTAGCTAGTTCAAGTGTTGTAGAGAGAGAAGTTCTAGAGAAAAATAAGAGCTACTTTGTGAGATTGATGATCCACCATGGAAAAATGTTGGAGGATGATCAAGGTGGAGTCACAAGCCAAGATCATAGCCAAGTGATGAAGAGCATCCAAGATCAAGAGGTTCAAAAGTGATCTAACCTTCACCTATTTCATTTTTATAGTCTATATAAGTTTTAATCGGTCAAAATATATTTTTAACCGATCAAAAGTTATTTTGATTCTCTAGAAGTCTAAATCTATGATATATAGGTAGATTCATGGTTTAGTATGTTTAAAACAAGTATTGGTATGTGTGGTATGCAAATAAATGGAAGAAAATTCCATATTGCGATTTACCGGTAAAACCCTAAGGGGTTCGATCTTTAAATTTCATGTCAAACGTTTTTAAAAATGTGATCAAACCATGAAATATTGTAAAACAAGAAGTTAGAAAGACAACAACACTTAGTTGGTGTCATATGGATGTGTAGAGTTCATATTATTCAAGTTTGAACCTATAGAACCAACGATTTGTGAAGTTAGTTTTCACTTTATCATTGTGAGCCGTTTTTAGTCCAGTTCCGTTTGGAATTTGGATTTGTGATACAAAGAGAAATTGTAGAGGGGGAAATTATGATGAGAATGGACTCAAGAATCACCCCAAAATGTTTCCGTATGAGGAAGTTATGGCTGTCGGAGGGTCCGACAGTCCCCAAATTAGGTTTTCGGAAATTTGTACTACCGCCGCAGCGGTCAAACATTCTGCCAGTAACATGTTTTAGCCGTCCGGGTCGGTTCGGTCCGGGTCCGGGTCGGGTCGGTCCGGGTTGAGTTTTTAATGAAAATTTAAGTTGAAATACATGTAAAATGAATGTGTTTCAATACTAAACCATATATGTAAAGTTTATTAGTAACTTAATGGTATCCAAATGTATAAAATAAAGACTAAAGTTAACACAATTAAAAAGTTAACTATTGGTAATATTTGAAGAATATTAAAATATTATTAAATGATGAATAATATTAGTAAAAGATTAAAAGGTTATTAAATGTGTAATAACATTTGTATATGATGAAAATGTTCTTAAATAATTAATGACATTATTAAATAAGTAAAATATTATTAAATGGTTAATAATATTAATAAGTGATTAAAATATTATTAAATGGTTAATAATATTAAGAAGTGATTAAAATATTATTAAATGGTTAATAATATTAATAAGTGAGTAAAATATTATTAAATGGTTAATAATATTAAGAAGTGATTAAAATATTATTAAATGGTTAATAATATTAATAAGTGAGTAAAATATTATTAAATGGTTAATAATATTAATAAGTGATTAAAATATTATTAAATGGTTAATAATATTAAGAAGTGATTAAAATATTATTAAATGGTTAATAATATTAATAAGTGAGTAAAATATTATTAAATGGTTAATAATATTAAGAAGTGATTAAAATATTATTAAATGGTTAATAATATTAATAAGTGAGTAAAATATTATTAAATGGTTAATAATATTAATAAGTTATTAAAATATTATTAAATGGTTAATAATATTAAGAAGTTGTTAAAATATTATTAAATGGTTAATAATATTAATAAGTGAGTAAAATATTATTAAATGGTTAATAATATTAATAAGTGATTAAAATATTATTAAATGGTTAATAATATTTAAACGTAGTTGTATATTATCAAAGGTAAAAAATATTTTGAGGTATTTGGTACATTATTAATGTCCAAATCATTAAGTTATGTAAAAGAAGAAGGTTTAATTGAATTAAACAAATGTAAATAGTCTATTTGTGACTAATTTAGACAACTTATTAAAAGTGGGTCGTACGAAAATTTTATAAAGAAAACGTAAGCTGGTTAAGCATGCCTGATATGTCCAAACTGTATTTGGACTAGGGTTTTGTCCGGAACTTAAGGGTTCGTTTGTCGGACATCTTAAGAGTTAATAATTTGAAGTTAAGGTCTTAAGTTAAGACTAATTAAAAGTCCTGGTAGCTAATGATTATGTCAATTTGTTATATAAATTGTAGGTTGAGCAAATGACGCAAATAAGCGTAAATGGTAGAAGCGACCAGGCAAATTTTTCAGAACTTGCTCCTATGTGTATTAACATGCTGCCATGTGATATTTAATTGTTGATAAGATAATCCAATGATGATTTTGTGATATGTGAAATGCATGAAGTATGATTACATGAAAAATATGTACAAGAATAAAGCAGGATTTGCTAAATGCTAGTTGGTTATTGTATGAAATGCCTGAGGAGCATGATGTAAGTATAAAATGCATAGTATGTTTAAAATGTGAAGCATGCAATGTGTTATGTGTAACTGTTAAACTTGCTGAACCGTCGTGCTCACTCTTGCTTAAAACCAACATTTTCAGATAGTGCAAGTTAGGTGAAGTTTTCGATAAAGATCAAGGAACAGGAAAGCATAATACTTTCACTGAAGATCTAGATGTCTATTGTAGATATCAGTCCGAATTGGACAGGTAAATGATTGAGTAGTATACGAAATAGTTGGTATATTATATGAGTGTTAAATACTCAATTTGATTGTAATAGAATGTCGTATCATGTATGATATTGAGACATACTATGAATGTATAAAGATTGCGATTCTGGAATAGAAAGAGATGTTGTGAAATTGTAAATAAATGGTTATTCACCAATTATTATATTGTTGTAATTCATGAACAATAAGAAAAAGGTAGTACCTGTGATGAACCGAGTTCGAGGTTCGAGGGACCCGGATTCGGGGTCGTCACAACCTAAAATGTTAAAAATACCAAAAAACTCACAACTAATTAAGTCTAAAAATACTTAATAAATAAATATAAAATCAACTTATCAAATTTTTTCTAATATTTTTAATTTCATTCTCATGATTCAAATCTAAACTAATATTTTAATCAATCCCACATTAATATGTTGATTTTATAATCCCTAAAATCACTAAAAATCTAAACTGATATGATATTTATCAACTAATTTAATTTCTCAATATTACAACATCAAATTCATAAATTGATATTTTTTAATTAACCAAATACTAATAATGCAGTATTTTTTCTCATATTAAACAAATACTAACAATAACTATTATAGTATTTTTCTCATATTATCTAGTCATTTACATATAATTTTCTTATGTGATGGAACTCAAGTATTATTATCACATGTACTTATTATCACATATATTTTTATGTATTCTCAATTTTATACATAATTGGTATAAAAAATATTAACTATATTTTAAACAATTTCTTATATGTTTCTTGTATTTTTGTTACTATAGTCTATACAAGGGGAATCATTATCTGATGTTGTCAATTGTGTCACATGCATCTATAAGCAAAACGCCAATACATTCAATCAGCGACAATGATGTACAAGAATCTTATCCAACTGATGTTGAAATGTCAATTAACAAGTTGCACAAGAAGATCAAAATCGAGAAAGCTGGCAACTTTACTGGTTCAAATTAATTTGAACCATTCAATCATTTTATTGATGACTTTTTGGTTTTAAAATTTAATAATTTATGATGACTTGTAGCATAATCATGTTTGGATTGTCCATATGAATTATTTGGATGAAACTTTTTGGTTTTAATATTGATTGATTATATATATATTAAAACACAGTATACTTTAACCACAGTCTATCACGTGTCACGCTTGCATAAACTCAACTTTCCACCAACATTTATTGTCAATTACCATAACGACTAGAGCAACCACTAATTACACCCGTTTTTTTATTTTTTTTATAACTGAATAATTATCCAATATTTTTATTTTTAATTAAAGCATTGATTATATGTATTAAAACGCAATACACTTTAACCACAATCTGTCACGTGTCACACTCACATAAACTCAACTTTTCAACATCATTTATTGCCATTTACCATAACGACTAGAGCAACCAATAATTACTCTTGCTTTTTTATTTTTCTTACAACTGAATAATTATCCAATATTTTAATTTTTAATTAAAATATTGTAAATTTTAAATATGACTCTCACACAATACTATGACACTTTTTTCAGAGTAATTTTTTTTAAAAAAAATTATCACATAATTATTACTTTCGATTTTTTCACCTACTATCTGATATTATTTTAATCTCATAATTGGTCTTTTTAATCTTAATTAAATATAATTTAATGCATAATTTTTTTTTAATTCAGTTCTCATAAAAAAATTATAAAATATTACAAATCTATTATCTATCTATTATATATATTAAAATGCAGTACACTTTATTATATATATTAAAACGCAATACACTTTAACTACAGCCTGACATGTGTCACGCTCACATAAACTTAACTTTTTACCAGCATTTATTACAATTGATTTATTATTGTATTTATCCAATAATCTATTTTCTTAATACTATCCCATAAAAATATGTAAATAATCACAAATATATGTCTGATTTTTTATATAATTGCATATAACTCTAACACATAAAAATATAACTCTCACAATAATTTTTTGAATTTTTTTTAAAACTATTTTTTAAAAATATTATCCCATAATTGCATTTGCATATAACTCTCACACATACAAATAGGTAATTATCCAAAAAATTGATTTTTTTTAAATTTTTAATAGCTAATTCTCGCACAAAAAATATGTAATATTATCCCATAATTCAACACAAATATAAATCTGGTTTATATATATATAATTCTCACCAAAAAAATATATGTATTTTTTTCACTTTTTGTGTGATTATGAAATTAAAAAATTATAAATGTAGCATTATCTCATAATTGTATATAACTCTCACACAATAATCAATCAATTATATATACTAAAATGCAGTACGCTTTAACCACAGTCTGTCATGTGTCAGGTTCACATTAACTCAACTTCTAATCAGCATTTATTACAATTGATTTATTATTACATTTATCCAATAATCTATTTTTTTGAATATTATCCCATAAACATATGAAAATAACCACAAATATATAAATGATTTTTATATAATTGCATATAACTTTCACAAATAAAAATATAACTCTCACAATAATTTTTTGAATTTTTTTAAAGTTAATTTTTTTAAAAATATTATCTCATACTTGCATATAACTTTCACACAAAAAATATGTAATTATCCAATAATTTAGTTTTTAATTTTTTTTACAGATAATTCTCACGCAAAAAGAATAATAATATTATCCCATAATTCAACACAAATATAAATTTGGTTTTTATAAATATAATTCTCACAAAAAAAATGTATTTTTTCCCTTTTTGTGTGAGTATGGAATTAAAAAATTATAAATGTAACATTATCCCATAATTGCAGCTAACTCTCACACACTAATTTTTTGAATATTATCCTATATACTTGTAGATAAATCTCACAATAATAATAATAATTTAAAACTAATTACAAATGAATAATTTATTCACTACACTCAATTAGAATATTCTCACAGAGACAAATAAAAATTTGAAATCATATAATAATTTGGTACCTTGAAATTATCCAAAAAATAAGTTTTGTTCTTTGTATAGATAATCTTTGGTTTTTTAATTTCTTAACATCTAATTCTCACCAAAATATATATATATATAATATTATCCTATAATTTTCACACATAAAATTTTTAAGATTTTTTAATTCTATGCTCACATAAAAAAATACTGAGATTATAAAGTTAAAAATTACAACATACAAATCTAAACTGATATTTATATCCCAAAATTGCAGTAAATTCCAAATGATTTTATATTGTATAATTTAAGCAATTCTAAATCGATATTATCCCAAAATTTATGGGTGATTGATATAAATATGTTTTTTATTTACACTATAAATAGGGACTGACATTTTAATTTTAAATCACACCACAGACAATTCTCTATTTCTTATAATTTTTTGCTATACAATAAGATTAATTTTCTTTTTTTATTCCTCTATTACTATTCCTAATATATTCAGTTGTTTTACCTAACTCATAAATTAAACTTCAAATTTGTGTCATTTGATTATGTTGAAAGTTATTTGATTTGATGATGATGACTGTTGTGCAAAAATGATTATGGTAAATGTGCTTACATGGTTGATTGTCAAGGTGTATCTGACAAAGTGCTTATGTGTTAATGTGTTTATGTGCTTACTTGATTATATGCGTTGATATTCTAAAAGTGCATATGTGGATAATTGACAAAGTAATTATATGTTAATCAAATTATGTGCCTACATGATCATGTGTGTATGATATATTACCTATTTCAAATACTGTGATTTATACACTTGTATAACACAAATATGATCTTGTTGAAAACTATCTGATACTTATAAAAGAGAATGAAAGTTATCTGGTTCAAATGTTGTAAAGTCCTTTTAAAAGATATATGTGTACAAATGACTTAGATTCTAAAGATCATAAATGTTAGGTTGATCTTTCTGTAGGAGTCACTTTGCATAAAAGTTGCATGATATAAGTAGAGTAGCATAAGAATGAATCATTGTTGTATTTGTGTATGACAGAGTCTGTAAAGTCCTTTCAATATATATAATGATGTAAGAATGTACGAAAGGACTTAGTTAGAAAATATCAAATCTGTTAGGTTGATCTTATGTTAGATCTGATCAGTCTATACGATCGTAGAATGGACTCTACGATTCCAAGCAAAGAAGACTCAACGATTCAGTATGATTCGTAGAGTGAAACATACGACTCTTTACCAGGATAACTCTACGATCATCAAAGAGATACAGATGTGCAAGAGGTCTACTAAATATACAAGCTAAATTAAAGAACTGATCAAGTACAAATCGCAGAGCAGAACTCTACGATCGTCGAACAGACAGCTAAGCAAGCCTACAGTTAATGCAGAACCAGAGAAGAAAAGTACTTTACGATATACACAATCTAGCAAGATCGTAGAGTAAACTTGAAGAACAAGCACATACGAGAACTATACGATTTGCACAGTTAGAAGAAATCATAGAGTGAAACAGGATGACAAGACAATGCAAAAAATTGTTCTACACATGGAATAATCGTTGAGTAGAAATAAAGGATGTGCCAACTAAGACAACAACTCAACGATTCCACTGAAAAGCACTGCAGTCAGCAACTTCACGACTTACATAGAAGGACAAGCTAGTAGAACGAAATCATAACGCAAAGCACTGCAGACAAACTCTATGATCTGAATAAAACAACAAGATCGCAGAGTAAGAGAGAAGATCGCTCCAACTCAACCTTTTACCCGACATACTTCAAGTAACGAGTGGAGTTGAATTTGTAGAGTCTGAATGGGCAGACAATCACTCTACGAATTCACTATAAGAAGCAGTAAAGGAACATAACTGCAATATGGTGCGAAAGAAGAGAGAATATTTCTCTTCCAGATTCGAGAAAGATTAAGTGTTTTTGAGATACAGATGCATGTCAGAGTCATAGAAGACTTTGTGCCTAAACGACTATAAGTCAGGACCCACTGCTCAAGAAAATGGTGAATAAAGTCAGACTAATGGGACATCTCTGAATGCATCAGAACAGCTGGTTCTAAAAGTCAAGAAAAGTATTTATTGATGGATCAGAAGATTAATTAGTAAAGAATAAAATAATCTTTGATGAACAACTCTGGGAGTGCAACGGCTATAAATTCAGAGAAAAGTTGAGCTACAGTTTGATATATCAGAACATGTCAGAAAAAGGAAAAAGAACTGACACAAGCAGCAAAAAGTCAACAACGAAGATATTGAGGATCTGCACAAAGCCAAATGAAAGCAATGAGATTTGTTTCAACGGTAAAATATGCACAAAGATATAAAGGCTTTGATAATTCACAGAGAATGTGGTTGTTGAATATACAAGAAAGGATGGTGGACAACAACAGATCGTAGAGTGAAATAGAAAATGAATATGCTGAAGAACTCCACGATCCATCAGAACACTAATACTGAATTGAGAGAGACATAGAGAGAAAGAACTCTATTACAAGAGAAGTGTTCAGAGCTGCTAGGCACGTGGTAGAGAGAAGCTTAAACGCCAACTTGATACAGACATGGAAGCAACTGAGTACCAAAAGGAAGGAGCATTACAGTCATCTCAGAAGCCCATCTCGAGAAGCTATAAACGGTCAATGATAAGAAGGAACAACTGAGTATCGAAAGGAAGGAGCTTCACAGTCATCTCAGGAGTTCGTCTCGAGAAGTTATCAAGTACCAAATGAGCTGAAATACAAAAGCCTAGCAGCACAATGAGTGATCACAAGAAGATATTGAGCATATAAAGAAGTCAAGCATCATTGCCGAACTCAATATCATTTCAAGAATGATCACATCCTGCTACTGAGTATTTAAAGTCAATGGAACTTAAAGTACAACTCAGTAGCAACTCCAACATCTATCAACAAGTAAGGAGCCAAGTTTGTTGGACTTGAAGAGGGCAGTTATGTCCTTGTCTTAGTGACTAAACTAGCCAAACCTGCTGGGTTTGAAGGGTTCTTAGTGAACCAGAGTTTCCAGGCCTGATGTGCTTGAAGGGTTCTATATGAACCATTCTTAGTGGATTTCCTACTCGTTGTAGTAGAAGAGTGGAGTAGGAGTTATTCAATCTCCGAACCACTTAAACCTCTCTGGTGTTATTTACATTCAGTCATTTACATTCTGTCATACATACATATATAGATATAACTGCTAAAACTGGTTTACTTGACAAGTGACTATCTTCAATACAGTCTTAACTCAAAGGAGAAGTTTTACAAATCTTTAAGGGGAGCTTTCAAACTAATATTCCGTTGTACAAACAAATCTTGATTAAATAAATTAATTGGTAATAAACTTTTGAAGTTAAGTAAAAAGTTTTTAAGAGATCTATTCCCCCCCCCCCTTCTAGATCACTTGTGTGCCTCCGGGAACTAACAGATTATATCTCAATATTATAGCAATTCCAAAATGATATTATTATATAATTTGATTTTTGAATTATTTTATTTTCTTATTTTTGCAGATAACTCTGACACATAAATATATAATATTATCCAATAATTTGAATTTTTAATTTTTTTATTTATAAATATTTTTAACCGCAAAATATATAATATTATCCCATAATTGGGCTTTTGAACTTTATTTACAGATAATTTTTTCGCATAAGCTTTTAATTTTTTTTTAATTTCGTACTCAGACAAAAATGTAACATTGTTCCATAAATATGTCACACATACAAATCTAAACTGATATTAAATTGCAGCAATTTCAAATTGATATTGTCCAATAATTTGATTTTTGAATTATTTTATTATCTCATTTTTGCAGATAGCTCTAACACATAAATATTTAATATTATCCAATAATTTGAATTTTTAATTTTTTAAAACAATTTCTTAGCAAAAAAAAATGAAATATTATCCCATAATTGGGCTTTTGATCTTTATTTACAGAAAATTTTCACACATAAATTTTTTTTTTTAAAATTCTTTAATCACACAAAAAAGTGTAACATTATCCTATAATACAAATCTAAACTGATATTATATCCCAAAATTATATCAATTTCAAATTGATATTATATCACATAATTTCAGTTTGATATCATCTCAAATTGATGAGTGATTGATCTAAACAATTTTTTATTTTATATTTTTTTAACAAAATAAATAATCACGCCGCAAAGCGCATGGTTGTATCTAGTTATACTAAAAACAAACAACAATCGGTGTATTTAGATTTGGATATTTGACTGATGGGTTATTATCAGTTGCTCGTATTAAAGAACTGTGTAAATATATATATTTTGTTAAATTTAAATGTAAATTAGGAATATTTGTGATATCTGCAATTATTGCTCCAATAGAAATTTTTGCTATATTAAAATATATTATTTGTTTAAAAGGATTAACAATAAAATTATTTATGTTGGTGTATTCTTCTCATAGTTCATAATAGATTAGAGTTTTTATATTTTTCAATCTTGGGATTGTTGTTCAAAATAACAAAAACAAAAATCCTCCTACTATGTGATATAGATAACAAAGATTAATGTCAATATATAAAAGAAAGTTAATCTTTTTAAGCTTTAAAAATAACTCATGTTATATGTGTAAAAGTTATTTATATGATTTATTAAGTTTTAAAGACATTACTCACGTAACTACTAGTACTTTTCAAATAATTTAAGATAATTTTATACATATTATAATTAAAAATTATTTCAAATACTACATACATCTAAATTATTAAAAAGTGAAACTTGGCATGGATTATCGTTCCAGGCCCCATATTTTAATAATTGACAAAATTAAATATTTCTGTATCAATTTTAAATTTATAAAAACTTTTTGTCTTTAAAAGGTTGAATGTAATATCATATTTTGGAACAGTGAGACTATTATTGTTACAAAAGAAAAGAATAAAAAGTTAAGACTAATTAAGAATATACAGACTCATCAACCCCGTGCGAAATACGGGTAGTATGAATAATGATTTATTATATTATTAAATAGATAAATATTAGTTAGAATTTTGAGAAAATAATTGTAGTTATTAGATTATTATATATTTATTTAAATATTAAATATTGAATTAAATATTATATCTTATTTTGAATAATTATTAAGGTAAATATTTGAATAAAGTGCATATTTATTTAGTTATAATTATGAGAAAATAATTATTTATTTTATTTAAGTTTGTAATGGAATTCTATGTTGTTGTTTATATTAAAAAAAATTACTTAAAGTTTTAACTTGAATAAAATTATGAAACTCAAATTTTAATAAATTTTAATTTAGTTATGACAATTAAATAATAATGAATTTATTAAAAATTTTAATTAATTTTACAGTTATTATGCCACAGTAGCAAAGTCACTAATGATCAGTTCTTTATATGTTTATGGTGCTTGTTTGACTGGGGAGTGAGATGAAACACTTTTTTATCTGATAAAATATTTTAATAAATATATTAAAGTAATAGTATTTAGCTATAAAATTATAAAAATATAATGTTATATAATAGTGTGTGGTATGAAGCATTATTTTTTTTTTAATAATTTAAGAAAAAATTTGTACACGTATTTCAGTTAAAATTGTTCCTCTAAAAAGTAAAAGTTTTATATTTGAAAATTAATATTTTTATAAATAAAATTTAATATTTTTATTTATATGAGTGTAAAACTCATTTATTATTTATATAATTTTTTTTTTATAAAAAAAATGTCGATTCTCTTTATACTTTCCTCACAAAATACTTTTTTAGCCATAATCATTATTACTCATCAAACAACGGACCTGACTACAAGTATCTCTTCTTGGTCAATAAAAGGAAAACGTTCAGCTGTCTCTATTACTGTGGATACAAATTCAAGACGTCAACAATAAAGTATAACTAATTGAACAAACAATTGGCTCCGCAGGCCCTCACGAGACTTGACTACTATACCCGGAATATAGATTAGCACGTGATGTCTGTCGGGTAAACTGAATTGAGTTTATGGTATGAAACTCTTTTCATTCACCAAGAACTAAAGAAGTTTACAGAACTTATTATAAAGGATATGTGTAATCAGAGGTGATTGTTCTACAAATTATTACTCCATATTATACAAAAAATAAACATACAATTAAAAAATACATATATTTTTAGTTTTAACATTCATCTGTATCAAAATGTCTTAATATTAGAATAAAGTTAATTGTCTCAAAAATTTTCAAATACGTCCCAAACATATATATTTGTTCAATATATATCATGATGGATATATCCGAAGAATTTCAATACATATTAATACAATGACGATAACATGTATATTTAATATAATTTGATAGGCTAAATTTGAGACACCTAATATTAATTATAATATTAATTTTCTTTATTTGACTTTAAAACTAAGTTAATTTTATTTTATATTAACCTTATTTACTTGTCTTTGAAAATTATAATTAGGCTTTAAAATGTATTGAAACTTGAAATCTTATGAAAAATTTAAAATTAGTAGTCTCCCTCATTTTAAACTATTAAATATTAAATATTAAGGGATTATTAATCCCCCATTATGAGATAAAATAGTCTAAAATAGTGTTAAATTAAGGTAAATAGTCCAATCCCAAGTATATTTTTTGTAAACAAATGTAGCCTTAGGTTATGTTTGTTTGTAAAAAATATACTTGAGATTATATTATTTGCATTAATTTGATACTACTTCGGACTATTTTATCCTATAATGAGGGATTAATAGTCCTATGGACTATTTTTTTTAATCATTTCTAGAGTTATTTATGTGGAATTATATAATCCTATGAAAAATTTGGGATTAATAGCATTTCTCATTTTAAGCTATTAAATAATTTTATGTGACTAAAAGTCTAACATTAAAGAATTATTAATTATTAGATAAAATAGTTTAAAGTAATATTAAATTAAAATAAATAATATAATATTAAATATATTTTTTTGTACACAAAAATAATCTTAAAATACGAGACTAGTAAAATATTTATAAAAAAGGGGTAAAATCAATATTAGTATAAAATTTATAGACTATGTTATAAATGGTCAGGGATAAATGGTTAGGGATAGAGTAGGGTAGGGGAGGAGTGGTCATGACTCCCTTCCATCCCCCCCCTCCTTAGTTACGCCACCGTTTAATCACAATTTGAAATTTAAAATAAGATATTCCATTATCTATTATTTCAATATTTTATTTAAATATTATTAAATGTAATTACTAAACTTTATTATATAATTGATAGAACTAACCACTCAAAGAAACATGATGACTTCTTTAGTTAAGTGTGACTAATTTTTAGTCAAGTCAAAGAGATATAATAAAAATAAATATAAATCATCTAATTTTTTTTCCCCTTTAACACTATTATTCCTGTCAGGCTTATGACATGGCGAATGACCTATCGACTAAACTCGGGCAGAATTTTACTTTGAACTTGAATTTTTGTTTGAGTTCAGCCTAGTTTACTCCCAATAAAATTCAAACATACTTTTAACGTACCTAACGATTTGCCTTTGAGCTTAACCAACTCAATTGACAAGACATAACTAAGTTTTAAAAATTGAAATGCATTTTTAAAATTGAATATTAATAATATAGATTTAAAAAAACTTTGTCACAATATTTAATTAATTATCTGAATTCCCCTACAAATTAATTTTAATTGTTGAACAATTTTTTTTTTTTTGTATATAGTCATAGAGGGGGTAGACATTTGTTTTGATATTATACCACCGTGCTTGGGGAGACGCAATACATAGGAAGGCATGTCACCGACAAAAGGCAACAATAACCAAGTGACCCAGGTCTTTTTGCACTATTTAACACTTTCCGTGATTCATATTCTCTCTCTTCTTCAAATTTGATCATAAAATAACTTCACATCCATTCAAGAGAATAAGACATGATTGCATTCTAAAGAGAACAACTAAAGTATAAACCGGAAGTCACGTTATGTATTGGGATAAATTTATTTTAAATTATAATTTTGAAATTTATTAATATCTTAAATTGGTAAAAATTATATGAAAACTCCACTTATTATATATATCTCTAAAATAATTATTATTAATACTTATTCATATTATTGACAATAAAAAAATATACGTAAATATTCGCAATATATATCATTTTCTTTCGCAAAATCACGTATACCATAACTCCCACTTGTGGTTTGCCAAAAAGCAATAATTAACAACAACAAACAGAAAAGAAAAAGAAAAAAAAACAAACCTAATTGATATTTTGATATTTTTTTGGGGGACAATAACATTTTAATTGTATTCGTATACGTACGAGACTAACAAACAAGCCTAGTCTAGTCGAGCCGCCTTCAGTTAATTTATGAAACGTATGGATCTATATCAATATATTTGTATGAATTAATGTTTATTTTGAGTTCTCTTGAGAAGAACACAGAGACAAAATCTCTTCTAGCATCATTGTGCCGCTCGCATATACATTGTACATCAAGCGATCATCCAATGCTTCATCAGCTGGATTCGATGGTTTTGACGACGTCGTTTCTGCAGCTATATCTATTTGTGGGAAGTCCTCTAGTGCTAAGGGCGGGTAGCAAGCTTCTTCATACTGCATGCTTGAATAGTTTGGAATATGAATATCCTGTACACAAGTTAATTGTTTATTTATTACCAATATACAAATAAATATCATTTAATATAAAGAAATAAATTAAAGTATAACCAAGCAAAGCTAAAGAATTAATAAACTAATTATAGATAAGGATTAGTTAGGTGCACTCTCCCTGCCCTACAGAATTAGAGATATGTTTCTAAAATGATGATTTTAAAATATATAAAAATTTACTTTTCCAAATTGATATATATTTGATATTATATTTGTAATAAATGTAGTAGCGACAACATAGTAGCACTTGGAATATTTTCGGTTATCAACGTAACGTTTAGCGATTACGACAGTAACATTCTAGAACATAATTAATATATATAATTTTGAAAAAGATTAAAAAACAAAATAATTTATACTTTTAAAACAAAGAGATTAATAATTGAGGGTCCTTTAGATCCATCCAGTGGTAGTAAGCCAGCAATTAACATGGACTAAGCTTTTTCTAATGGGATGTAAAAGATGTTGGGAAGTGAAAAATGTGAGTGTGAGAAGGAATTGATTTTGTTGTAGCAGTGAGGAAATTAAATCGAGAGAAAGAGGTTTTACTCAGTCAAAAGAATTTATAGAAATTGGTGAAGATAGAGAAAGAGATTTGAGTAGTCAGTCGTCTATGAAATTTTTGAATGCTAGCTGCTGCTTTAGGAAAAGAAGAATTGAAGGCTACTTCGATTTCTTCCAACTTTTGTCATTTTAAGGTCATAAAAAGAGCTCAAAATGTTCTGGTCTTTGCGGACCATTTCTAGCCCCTAGCTAGTCTTATTTCCTTTAGTAGTCTGTTTGGACCGTTGGAAAAAAAAAGCATAACTAAAAAGCAGCAGTAGTATACTGTTTGTGAACTAGTTACGCAATAATTGGTAACTATAATATATATATATGGCACACATTAAATAATACTAAAATTAAGTAATTGAATACTTCAATTCCTAATATCTGTGAAATTAAAATTGCAGTGCTACACTTGTAATTTCATTAAGTGAAGGAAACCCTATATAGGCGCATTAATCTTAGTTTGAATTTGGAAGTTATACCCCATTTTAAAATAGTACTAGTAATTATTTTCTCAATTTTAAAAATTAGATAAATCTTCAAAAATTAAAAGATTATTTTCCCAGACATACATATATATATATATATATATATATATATATATATATATATATATATCCCTAATTTGCTAAAAAGTTGTAGTTGTGGCATGCAGTATATATGTATGATCTAGTATATATGATCTATTACAGGTTAGATTTATAATTAAAACTATAGATATATCTCTAATTTTGAACCGATTAAATATGAAAATGTATCTCGGACGGAAGTATCAGTAGTTAGTGCGCTTGACATGCATGGGAAAAGATTTTACCTGAAAGATATTTGATGATGGGAAGTTGGCAGTGTAAGCATACATATCAGCTGAACTGTTTGCTTCATCTGAGGCAAATGGAGCTTGTAAGCAATCCGTTACAGTAGTACCACCTCCTTCAAGTGGTGTACCTTCGGTGACATCTGAATTAGACGAAGCATCAGATGGAAATTTGGAATAATCTAATTCTGTGGAAATTCCGGTGAGCCCATTTTCTTCCTCAGTTAATAGTAAATGCTCGTCGGATTCATAAACCGATTTGTTATTTTCAGAAATTTCATTAATCTGTTCAGCCTCTTTACTACTACTTTTGGGTATGTGTATTGCCTTCTTGAAAACTCGACACAATGCATAAGAATCCTGTCAGTGCAAAAGCAAATTCGATTTGTTTAGTCACATTCAAGATTTATATATGTGTGTGTGTGTGTGTGTGTGTGTGTGTGTGAAAGTAATTAAAGATTGTAGAGAAAGCCCTAATTATAGAAACAATTGAAACAAAATCTTAAAAGAAATAAAATTTAGAAAAATAAACTTTTTTCATTATGTTTGACTATATACAGTTGCAAAAACCAAAAAAAAAATGTTTGGACTGTTACTCAAGTTAAAGCAATCTTCCCTCAGAGTTGACAGTTATATATATATAACGAATCGATCCATAGCTAACGTTGTAAAGATAAAATTATTCTTAAAATAGATCGTGGTCGCCCAATCATGGATGCGATGGTAAAAATAATTCTTGTCTACACTTTAATATGGAGTAGCCTGTAGAACTAAACTGCAAAATGCCTTCTGGTTCCACAGTTTAGTTCTGCCATGGGACTTTATCTCTTCTCCCAATAAACGTCGATAATATCATTCCCCTTGCCCCCTACGATCCTCCAATTTCTATGTCGACAGTAAAAAAAATAATATATCATTAAATTTGAGGTTTTTCCAATTCCTCCCTTTTCTTTTCTACTCTTCTCTATGTATTTATTCACGGCTATTATTTGTATGGACTTAAAAGACTCCAAAGAAAGTGAGGATGGGAAGAAGTGATGAAATAAATCAAAACATTCTTTTGTAATTAAGACGTAATTGTTTAGTACGTACTTGTCAAACTAATGTAGAGAAGTCTTTTTGTTGATCCAAACTACTCCTATAATTCATCTATTGATTGGTTGGGTTTGATTGAGAAATCGTGAATGGTATATAGGGTATGAAGAAGCTTTCTTCAACTTTATACGTACAGGAAAAGTCTTTCTTCCATCCAAGTGCGGATGGTTTGATTTTTTAGAAAGGAGATAAATTTGATATATTATAAGTGGGGACCATATATCGTCCGCACAAAATTGCGGACGGTAACATTTTTTGGTCATTGGTTTAAATTTTAAATGATCAAAGATTTGTTGTAAGGATGATGTTATTCTTATGACGACGTTAATTATGAATCATTTCCCATATATATATAGATATGTACCTTTAGGGTTGCAGCATTGGTAGTTCTGTAAAGGGATTCAGTAAGGCGATACTCATGCATGACCCAGTTCGTTCTGATGCCATGGGGTGCTCTTCCTCTATAATAAACCAGTGTCTTCTTCATCCCAACCCCACGCTTCTGTGACTGCACCGACCGATCTTTTCCAGTTGCTTTCCAGTATCCCGCTCGCGTTGCCCGGTTCGTTCTTGAACCGTTTGGGTACTTTCGATCCCTTGGGCTATAGAAATACCACTCCATATCTTTGCTGGGTAAGTACGACTTATCTGTCATAAATTCATGTTCAGACTAGTTGGAATAGTAATGGACTGAAATGAGAAGAAATACTTCAAATAACTTGTTAACAATGATGACCAAGCTAAATTGAAATATATATATATATATATATGGGGAGGGGGTCTACATGAGACCGGGGAACGTGCCACAGAAGAATTCGACGCGAATATGCCCATTTGCAACGAATTAAGCCCATTTGCAATAATTTTGTCCGTCATAAAATCTCTTGTTTATAGTAGTGAATGTCCAATATATAATATATTGTACAATTTTTATTTAATCGTAAAAAATACCAAATTTCGGACGATTATTCTTTATTCATCTAATCCGGAAGACTTGTATAAAATGTCGTTCAACATACAATATGTTGGACGTTGGCTATCAACTACCTATGATTATGTTATGTCGGGCAATTTTTATTCACTAATTCATTTCACATACAATATGTGGGACGACTAATATGTCAAAATCATCCAACATACAATATGTTGGTCGTTGGCTAGCAATTAAATGTAACTATAAATCATTCTCGTATGGTAATATATATATGTACCTGGTAAATCCCATGGTTCACATTTGTAAAGATCAACCTCTGGAATGATTTCGAGCTCAATGGGGTGGCCTGAAATTTTACGATCAAGATAATAAGCAACAAGCTCCTCATCAGTCGGATGAAATCTGAATCCGGGAGGAAGAGTCATGGGTGCCATTAATTATAATTATATATCTATTTGAAAACACAGTTGATAGATTTTTGTGATCAGTGTGTGTTTGTGTTCTAGAGAGGGAAGAGAGAGAGAAAGAGAATGAAGAAAGAATTAAAGAAAGAAATGTATAGTGAGAAGGTGAAGGCGATCGGCTTGTACGACATGCAACTATATAGCCCACTGTTGGTGTCAACCAAATGGAAGTAGGCCCTTTGATTTCCTATCTATTACATTCATGCCATTGAGGTTTAATTAATCACACAGAAAATAGTAATGCGGATGGCTAAAGCTAGTTAGTAGGTTTGTAAACGAACCGAATTGTTCGCGAATAGGTTTGGTTTGGTTTGAGTTTAGTTTGATAAGGTTCGATTTGATTAATTTGTTGAGTCAAGTTTGTACATGATATCGTGTTCGATTGTTCGACTGAACATATTCGCGAGCCATGTGGTTCAGAACAATTCGGTCCAATTAGTTCACGAATAATTCGTGATATGCTCAAGTCGAATTGTATTTCTTATATGTTTAATGTTTTTAAATTCTAAATACAAATAGTTTTCATATTAAATTATAAAGTTTGTCTTATCAATAATTGTTAAATTTGTAGTATTTTTTTTATTATTACTTAAATATCTTTTTGTTTTTTTAATAATTGATTAAAATAAATATTTTTATTAAATAATTAATAAATAATAATGTGTATTTCTTTGCCTCTAATTTAATTAAAATAATTTTAATATTTTCATAAAAAATTAACAATGATTGTTGGATTATTACAATTTACATCACTAATAATTTAATAAATTATAACCCATGTCATAAATCACATAAATAAAGTTATTAATCGCCATGCAATGACAATTTAACATTAATTAAAGAATGATACAATATAATTGCTTACATTAACACGAGTTATATATTGAAGTTTTCAGATCGATATAGAGAATAGAGAAAGCAAGTCATTAATGTATTAAGACTTCACTAATAGTCATTGTACAATTACTATTGTACATTACATCAACTATCAACTATATTATTAAAAGTGCAAACTTGATTTCACCAATTTTTTAATGTTATAGACTTACAATACTGTATATGTGAGACAATGAGAGAGAGTGTTTGACTAACTTTGATTTATGCAATTAAATAATCAAATTTAGCGTAAAAAGTAGTGTTTAATAATCCAATTAAACTATATATTGTTTATAGCTTATTTTTCGGATGAATTACTTAAAGACAATTTTGTTATTTATTTCATTGTTTTTTGCTCTAGTGCATATAATGAGTTGATTCAAATGTTCGATAACTTTCGAATATGTTCATGAGTTGTTCACAAAAGAGTTTATGTTCGTAAATGTTTAGATGTTCACGAACATGATTTTGTTAGATTATATTCACGAACTATTTACAAATTGAACTCGAGTATGTTCGCAAACAGTTAACTTTCCGAACTCGCACATGTGTATTGGTTCGGTCATGTTATATGAACATGTTCGAGTTCGACTAATAGTGTTTGAGTTCGTCAAAGTTCGAATCGGATCGGATTGTTTGTAGCCCTACTAGCTTAGTGTCAGTGTAATCATGCGATTGGAATTACTTCCTTTTAATGTTGGCATTAGAGAATTTAGAGCAATAATGTTATTCATATGATTAATTAATCTAACAAAATTTCTTTCTTGAGATCAGAAATTGCAAGCACAAATCTTATAAACTTATCAGTTTAAGTGAGTACTGCTCAAAGGGGACGATATGGTCCGTATGAATGCTCTCCTCTTACGACTAAAAATTAAATTTGTGAGAAGCTCTGTAAATATTTTAAGTTTTATTTTTTACACGTAATTTTTGATTAATTAATATTTATGGGCAAAGGAATTAGCAATGTTGCGTCATTCTTGTGTTGAATAAACTTCTGCATGATGGTATTGAGTAGTGGCAATGTTGTAATTTGAAAGAATAGCATGGGTAAAATTGGGAAGCTAAATTTAATAGTATATAATATGACAGGGGGAACTTTAGCTTTAGAGAAGAGTGAGAAATTAGTGTGAAAACCCAAGAGAGGAGGGTAAGAAGCTTCTGCTCTGCTTTTGTCTGCTCCAAAACTAACAAAACTCCTAGGCCCCATCTGCAAAGGCTGCGTGGGCCACTCACCCTGATCTGTTCTCTACTATCCTGTCATCGCTTTAGAACCCGCAATAGGAGGAGGCAGGCCTCCGGTTAGAATATTTTATGGATAATATTAATTGTGTTTACATCAAATTAGAATAAATTGATCTAATTAAATATGACATACAAATTTTAATTAAATCTAATATATATTTGTTAGTATTAGTAATATAAGTAAAATTTTAAACTTGTAATGAGTAATGTCTCATTAGGTTATTCATCAGGAATAATATAAATAAATAATTAGGTCATCTCTTGATATTAATGAAGATTTTTCATCAAATTAACTAGGGTTTTAAGTGAGTAGTATCTTGTTTAATTAAAAGAAATTAATTATGTTACGTTCATTATAAAATTCAAACAAAATGCACAATATTTTTATTTTCTATATATTCTAGGTGTTTTCCCTTTATATATGTCTAAGTATAAAATTAGTTATTATGAATTAATTCTTACACCTCATACAATTCTTTTTTCAACTGAGATTCAAATAATTTACTCTACATTTAGATATCTTAAATTCAATTAATAAGAGATGTTTAACCGATTTTAACCGGGATGGACCGTACTGGTACCGAATAAGCCCAAAATTTGGTATCGATACTAGTATCGATTGGATTAGTTAGATTCCGGTTAATATCAAAAATAATAATAATAAAAATTATTATTATTATTATTATTATTATTATATTGTTATTTTTTTATTATTATTAATTATTTAATACTAATATTAAAAAAAAGAAAAACCGATACAACTGGTACGGTTCGGTAAATACCGAATCAAAAAACCGTGTATCGGTACCAATACAACCGGTATACCAAATCTGTTACTTACTTAATATTAGAAAACTTAATATTTTAAATCATACTTAGATAACATTATTTTTTCTTGACTATATTAGCAAATCGCCTAGATGTTTGTTCGTCTATTGGTGTTTGGAACATTTGGAGGTTCTAAATGCATCAAACTTAATTGAGAATCTTATTTGTTTACAAACACCTTATTCAAATGCATCTTATTTAATTCGCAAACGTTGTATTTGAAGTTCAAACGCAACACTCCAAAAGTGATGCGATGCGTTTACTACAAGAATTTTTTTAATTTCCGGCGAAATTATTTCCAATGAAATTAATTCTCCTGAAAATAACCTAATTTTGATTCCTTAAAAAATAAGTTATTCCCGACGGAATTCCTTCGGAAACAATACCATCCATGGGCACCATTTTTTTCCCGCCAGCATCATATATATTTTCGATAGAATTATCGATGAAAATTGGTTAATTCTGAAAAAAATTTCGTGGATTTTTTCTTTCTTATAGTGGTTTGGACCTCTAAACATTATTGATGCAACTGTTCTAAACGTGAACATATCCTAAATTTAGTCTCTTTCTTTTAGTGCTTTTGTTGGTTAATTAATTTTCATAATTTTTGTTTCCCTCCGGAAGCATGTATGAATATTTATTTTAAATCCATATGTTGATGGACCAAGCTATAAGTGCGGTCCCTGACGCAACTCTTTTAGCTTTTGGTTATTCTATTTGATATCCCAAAGGAGGAAAAACACTTTTATGATTCAATAGTTGAAGGGTATAAGAGAAGCCCATCAGCAACTGGACAAGGCTACCTGTCACACCGTCATAATCTACTTTATCTTTTTTTATATAGTATTTCATTTTCCTATGATTAATAATTATTAAATATTAATCCAATATTCTAGCCAGCCCACTTTTTCTTTTCTGTCTTTTGTTCTACTTTAAAATACTAATTTTTCATTTGGGTAAAGACATACCAATCACTTTAATGATTACAGACACAATCTTTGACTGTTCCAACCCCCCCCCCCCCCCCCCCCCCCCCCCGCCAAAATCACACACTATGACGCAAACAACATGCAAATTTATCTACTCATAAACAAATTAACGGCAAGTAACTGGGTTAACCGGAAAAATGTCTCTCAAAATTTTATAAAAAATTTACTTTTAACCCTAAAGTATCATCTTTCTTAATTGCGTCCTTTAAGTTTAATTTTTTTATAAAATTTCAATCCACTAAAATTATTGACCGGAACGTACTTACATTTTATATATTTAAATACACATTTGACTCATTCCAAACATATAATAATACAATGATATATTTACCAACGATCTCGGACATGCATTTGATGGATTCCAACCAATAATTTCACTAATACGTTAAAAGGACTTTAACAACTTTGTGAAAATTTTAAACTTGGAGGAATACAATTGAGAAAATTGATACTTTAAGGATAAAAATGAAATTTTGTGGAATTTTTAGCACACTTTTGCAATTAACTAGCAAATAAATTAAGTTAAAGCACAAAATAAAAGAATGGTACTGTTCAGCCTGTTGATCTGCAGTACAGTTAGATTTTGCCAGCTGAAAGCTTTAGATCCCATGTGATAAGATTATTTATATGCATGGGAAGGTACTGCACTGAACAAAAATATTTATGCATGGATTGGCTCTTAACTTTATTTGCTTTCTGTCTTTAATTTGATGGCTTTATAGTCAAGTTTTATCCCAAGAATATTTTTATGGTAGCAACTTAGTAGTTATGTATTTATGTGAGTGTGCTCTGTATAGAGAGATTCAGAATTTTACCAAAAGAAAGAAAAGTAAATAAAGCTAGAGAGATCGAGTTAGTTTTGAAACTTTGAAGGGTATTTTGGCGAAAGACGCTTTAATTATTCTTTTACTAATCGTCCATCCTGGTGGGATCACTTCCAATGTGGCAATGGCACATGCTAGCTAGCTAGCTAGTTAGAGCAAATTAAACAACTCAAGCTGCTTGAATATGAACTTAATTGGAAGCTTTTGAATCGGGTAAAGAGATTCCAGAACAACAAATTCCTAATTCCCTCCTTGTTAATGAGTTGTTATTGGTAAAATTTGGTTCCACTTTAATTTAGAGATGATTATAAAATTACTCAAATGGTTGTTGAGCATAGCCCTAGAGAGGAAGGAACTGTTAAAAACTCACAACGTTGTGAAAACAATAATAAAGAGAAATTGAAAGAAAAATAATTTATACATAATATAAAAAAATTTACGTAGTTCGTCTAAAATTTGATTACGTACTCTGCTATCGGTCACAAATAAGTTTCACTATCTCTTAAAATTGTATATAATACAGTGCAAGATCCCCTACTTATATAATGTACGTAATATAAGAAACCTAATTTGCCTCAAAAGTGAAAATTTGGAGACGCTACCCTAAACTCCGCAGTTGTTTGTTGCAGCCAAAATAATAACGTAGATTATGCTTGTGGGTGCACGTTCTATGCTCTGGACCTATCGACATTCTACTTTAATTACCTTTTGAGTAGTTTTATAATTATCTATCAATTAAAATTGGATCATGTTTCACCAATAACAGAAATAACTCCGCACAAGCATAATTAATATGCAGTTGTTTGCCGCTTCGGATAACTAGGAGGGGTTACAAGGGCAATTTCTCAATCCAAAATTTTTAAAGTGGTTTTGTACTTTTTGAGTGAATTAGAATTATCATATAAGTTGGAGTTCCTACACTAGTGAAATTAATTTGTCGTGCTTACCGTAAATGTAACTCAACTTTTGAACGAAACACATAATTTGTACATTGTGTATTATTTTGCTTTTCATACTTTTGTACTATTATTATATTTTAACCATCATTTTAGCTTCATTTTTATGATAATAAATGTTATAGGCCCATATATTGTCGGTACAAAGTTATTGGGGGTAAGGTTAAAATAGTAGTAGTAAATAAAGTAAAACTTGATTCCAGCGGCAATCAATACCTACCGATCTTACTGTTCACACAGCTATCTAATATTTTATGTATAGGATTCTTTCTGATACATGCAGTCTTTTCCTTCTTTTGTTTCATTTCCCAAAACTCAACTCAAGAGCTTCTTCAAGTTTGAATAGAATGCAGAAAGGAGAGGAGAGTAGTGACTACTTGGCAATGTGGCATGGGATCAGTTGTTCTAAAGCCGTGAAACCTTTAGGTTTGCGGGCGGTGTGGTCACTCATTGCTGATCGATGAGCAGCCGGCCGGCCGGCCAGTCAAAAATATATACTACTCTAATTAAAGCTAGCAAAGCTAACACAGACTGTTGGGATTCCGTTATATTTTTAGATGCATGCATGTAGCTTTCAGTCATGTAATTATTATGGGTGGGCTGCTCTTTTGATTTCAATCAGCATCAAGAATACGTCTTCCTTTATGTTTTGGCGTGATGGAAAACAATCGTTAACCTAAAGATAAGAAAAGGCCAATGATCATTTCTTGTGTAAATAGTGGATTAATTACACAGTACTTAATACTTGTTAATAATTATACATTTGTGTTAGATTGGGAGATATTGCACTAAAAATATCATTAATTTGCTTTAAAAAGAAGAAGAAGTTATTTACACATGTAATTAAATGTGTTAATTTTACAATATACTATTATCTCACATAGTATAAATTAAATTTAATTCACTTATAACATTCACGTGAGAGCCAAGTAAATTAACTTTAGTTCTTAAAAACATGTTCAGTCACCTCCTTTTGCTAAAGTTTAATATTATAAATGATGTCTTAACTTGATTATTAAAATTGAGGTTCATAAAACTAACATTCATAAAATTAAAATCTAATTTAGTAAGACTTATTTTTTAAATCTAGGGGAGGTAGCTCCCAATCCTAATTTAGGGGTGATAATCGTGACATGTAAAGTAAATTCGTGTTGTGTCATATTATAGCTATTATACTAAATAGGTCAATAATACTACACTACTCGTTTAATTTTTTGTATCAAGATCATTAACACAAAGACGCTTCTTATCATTTCACACTATGTATGTGGATTTAAGGGAAGTTTGGAGGCCACTCTACTTTAGTTGAGGAAAAGACACTTCTTATCATTTCACATGTCAACATCAACCGTTGCCCTTCTTCCCCTGGAGCCCTCTAGGTGTGCCCCTACATCCTCTATGCTCGGAACTTGTTCTTCTTCATTCTTCCTTGGGATGAGTTGATTTAGCCACACAAGCCTCCTTGAGGATGCTTCACACTCTCTACCCTTGGGAAAAACAAGTAAGAAAGTCCATGTAAGGCCCAAAGTCACCCTTCCCTTCCTAGTCACCAAGTTAGCCCATTGCCGCCACCCTTATCCCAAATTAGTTTAGTGACTTGCCACTTGGGATATGGTCGAGCCCCCCCTCCCCCACCCCCACCCCAACCAAAGTGCCACTATATAACTAATACCTCTTTTATGAATGGACCATTATCCAAATCCTTGAAGGATAACAAGAAGCCCTTTGACCTTGTTCCTTTCTCTAGGATGAATTTTGTCTCATTCATGTATGGCTTCTTTATTAAGAAATATTACCCAAGTTTAACATTTTTCTAAGCCGAGCTCCAGCCCTGGATTCCATCGTTGAGAAAATATCCAGCCCATGGATCTGTGTATTGGGTTCAGGCCCAACTATTCCATCACATATAGGGGGAGTACCCCATAGGTCTGTGTCTTGGGGATAAAGCTCTAGCCTCAAGTTTAATGGACCTACATAATCCTTTAGACTCAATCCATTTACTTAGTCATTTCTTATAGGAGCCCATTATGTTTATCAAATGGTGATCCATCTGTTCAGCCCTACTCTTGCCACATGTGCCTGTGGCACTTATGATTGGTTGGTCAAATATTCAAAGAGTCTAGTTGGCCAGATGATTAAGGTTTATGTAATAATAACCAATTTTCGGTACCAACAATGTACCTAATCGTGTTAGACGTGTTAATATTATATGTATCTAATTTATTTAAATTTTAAGTTAAACATGTCGATCTGTTGATGACACAAAAATTATTTATACTCAATACTTACTTTCTTATTATATGTCGAATATTCATGTTCGTATCAAGTTATCATATCGTGTTAAAAATTGACACCCCTAAATCCCATACATGATCAGCTTGCAAGGTCTTAAAGCGGGTTGGGATCGCTTTTTTATTATTTCATCACCCAGCCTGATGGCTGATTCCGAAATGCATACCGAGCTCTAATTTTGGACTGAGATTTGGTCCGTCAGTCGGCCTAATAAGTGAGCCTAGTTCAAGGCTATTTCAGTATTAAAAGACCCCAAGTTTGAATTAGACAGATCGTACGTTAAGTAGAGTTAAGTTTAACCCAAATATATTAACGGATCTTGGAATTCAGATCCGTACCAAAAAAATCGACATAAAAAAAATGATTTTTCTAAAAGAAAAAAAAAAATCTAATTTATGAAATTTGTCAATATTAAAAAATTACGTTTTGTTTAATTGAGATTCATAGTCTCAATTTAAATAAATTAGACCTGATATATAGTTGACAGGACTTTTCACTTATCATCAATTGAATATTTTCTCTGTTTTTTTTTTTTTTTTTTAACTTTTTCTAATTAAGAAATGAAAATAAGAACCCATCTTTTTCTTTATATTTTTACTAAGAAAATAGGAAAGATATTGGGGTGTGACCCCCTCTTAGTTAATACTACCTCTATTTTAAAATTAGATATTGGGGTGTGACTCCCTCTTAGTCATATTAAACTTTAAATTAATGTGAATTTATTTAATTCTAACTGATATAATTACTGTAATTATATAATATATAATAAAAATTATTAATTAAAATTTTAAAATTTAATATATTATTGTTTGATTTTATAAATTAAATTACATATCTAATTTTGGGCCGAGAGGTCGTATAATGTAGGAGTAAGATTTTGTAATTGTTGATGTTAAAAGTTTTAATAATGTTTTAAAATATAAATAATTAGATTATACGGAGTATTAAAATAATTTTTATTTTTTTTAGTTTCTTTATACTTTTCCCAAAGTTATGAACATGCCCAATAAGTAGGTTTTATCACCCTAAGATTTAAAGAATGAAAATTGATTCCAGAAATTAAGAGAGAGAGAGTGAAAGGAGTAGAGATGTCGGCATGGATGTGGCTGGTGAGGAAGACAAGGGACTCGAAGCCCTTCTTCTTTGCTTTTGCGACGGTATGCGGCGTCGTTCCGGGTGTAATTGGCTACTGCGTGATGCAGCTCACCAGCTCCGGCAATGAACATCTCGAAGCCAAACTACGGCAGAACGCTCGTCCCGATTCACTTGTAACAGTTTCCTCCTTTCCATTTTCTCTGCTTCTTCATCATTATTTCATTTATTATAATAAACTGTTTATTTTTGTTTCAATAGTTGATCTTGAATTATATCTTAGATATGATTCACTTGTAACATTTCTTCCGTTTCCATTTTGTTTGCTTCTTAATTATTACGTATTTCATTTCATTTATTATAATAATCTGCACTCAGTCCCTTCATATATTTCATTTTACTTTTTATTTTTGTTTCGGCAGTGGCTATTGAAGCATATTCTAAATTGGGTTTCTTGTGATGACATGTTTAAAATTGACGAGACCCAATTGAGAAAAATGTATTGACTTCGTAAAGAAATGTGGATTAAGTACATAAATTTGGTTTATATGCTGATCATTTACAGGTCTTGCCAAAAGTTAGTAGTGCTAATATTGCTCTGCTTCTTCCTTTGCCTCATTATTCTTCCATTTTTGGAGGGAAAGTGACTTCCTTTTCTTCATTACCATGTGAACTTAACCTCTTCCAAGTTTCTACAAGGTCACTTTTGGTGGTTGCACTTTGGGCATGAAATTTTCTAATTTTTGTGGAATAGCCATATATTGATAGAAATGTCTGCCCTTCTCCCTCTATATATATCCCTACTCTGTAATGCAGTATAATTGGAAAACAACTGAGTTTTGAGTTTTATTGGCTAACTGTCAGAAGTTTCTGACATTAAAATGTCCACCATGGATTGGTGGAAACTGAAAAGAGTTATGAATTGGTAATTATGGATGAAGATGTTGCCTAGCCACACACACAAAAAAGGAAAAGTAGATTAAGGTGTTATCTCTGCAAACTATAACATAGTTCTGCTTGCTTTTATCCTAATAGTACTATTTACAAAAGACTCTGTAGCTATGTTTCATGGAATTTGATTTTTGAATCATCAAAATCTATGATAGGTTTTTTTGACGGGCTTCATCTAGCCTCCTAGGGTTGCACACACAAATTGATCTGGTAATGATTTATCTTGAAAATATGTATCTAACCAAGTCATTTGTGTTCTGAACTCTTTTGATTATGTTGTAAGTGATTTTTTTATTTTCTTTCTAATAAATTTCACGTGCGCATTTCCATTTCAAGACCAAATCATGTACCACATTCTTCTATAACCCTGGTGTTTCCAGTTGTACTTCCTATTCTGTTGCCAATGTCTTTAGAATTTAGATATAGTGCAAAGGATTCACATTGAGAACCCCATTCTGGTGAGTGTTAATTTTATCATAATAATTTTTAGGAAATTAATAAATTATAAAAAGTCAGTTACAGAACCATGATGGTATGAGTTATTTGGACCTGATCAAAGTAGTAGTAGTTTTAGTAGAATAGCTTGAAGCCGTCATCCTTTCTCAGAACTGGTTTGCTTCAAAGTTTCATATATTCCCATTTTAAAATCTTGTTACCTGTTTATGTTAAAACTCAACATAGTGGTTATGCTAATGTTGTGGAAACAGTTTTTTGTCATCATTTACCTAGTAATCCTCATTTGATATTTCATATTAAATATTAATTTTCGCTTGATTTCTATCAACATTCAACCTTGTATGGGGTTGATATGAGTACCATTGGTATCTTTCTTCTTACTTATTTCATATTTGACTATCCTTTATAATTTCACAATGTACTTTATAAACATCTTTTACCACCCTTTACATGTTGTGCAATAAGCTCCAGCACCATCCCCATCTAAGAAGAAAACAAAAATAAAATATTACAGTAATCTGCTTCATCATAGTAATTAATCTTTGCCCAAAGCATCTACTACATTAGACGATTGCATCATCAACGTGTAACAGTAGTTAAGCACTGTCAGGATTATAAGAAAGAGGGTAAACTGGGAATAACTAAACTAGTTAGTATATTCTAGAATTAGATATTTTGTATACGCATGTGTGCACATGGAGGTTGTTAGCTTGTGTGTGTAGGATAAGAGAGTGGTGTAGGTTAAGAGTATTTACACTTTTCAGCATTTTAGTAGCTATATGTATGCGTGTAATGGGTGGAGTAACCTTCAAGCTTTTGAATATTATGAATTTTATAAATGAAATGAGGAGTGAAGCTTTCAGCTACTCCATTTTTATCTCTCTGTGTATCTCACGAACTCAGTGATAAATTACTGAGTTCTTCTCCTTCTTCCTCCCTTATTCTCTCTGAATTCTATTTTCTTTCTATCTCTAACTTTGTTTCTTTTATTTTCTGGTTAGGCTTCAACAAGGGCCTGACAAATTGGTATCAGAGCTCAAGTTCTATCCTAACTCATCATCTTCTTCCTCTACATTCTCTGTTATTCTCGATCTCCAACCTTTGATTTCTGCTTCTATACCCTTTTATCTAAATTCTATCTCTTCTACCTTCTTTCATCCTTCAAACATTACCTAGAACTAGCACAAAACCATCGGCAATAGCTATAGATCTCTACCCCATAGCAACAGAAACTGGGTCTCGGAGGCTCTTTTTTTTTTCCAGCGTACCTGCAACTCAGCAAATTTAGGTGTCAATTCACTTGTTTTATGTATTAAACACTTCCATCTCACTCGTTCCTGTCACATATAGATAGCCCATTCTAGAAAACTTAATTACAACATCACCCACACATTTTAATTCATATTTTGCTTGTTCTTCACTATCGGCAAAATTTCTTCCAAATTCTATGAATTAGTTTTGTTTGATCTGTTTTGAATTATGTTAGGTGATTCGTATTAAGTTGTTTCAGTCGTAGAGTCTTACAAACTGTTTCAATCAAAAAATCTTACAAATTGTTTCAATTGTAAAGTCTTACAAAATTGTATCAGTCGTAGAGCCTAAATCGTATAGTCTTATAAAATTGTTTCAGTCGTGAAGCCTAAATTGTAGAGTCTTACATGTTTTTTCGATCGTATAACCTTATAAATGTTCCAGTCAATGATCGTAGATTTCTATAAGTTGTTCCAGTCTACGATTGTAGAGTCCTATAAGTTGTTCCAGTCTACGATCATAGTCTTGGAAGTTGTTTAAGTCTACGATCGTAGAGTCTTATAAGTCGTTTCCGTCTACGATCGTAGAGTCTTCCAATACTAAACTTGTTTGGCCAAGGATACTCAGTTTGTTTCATTGGGAAAGTCAATTTCTCACTTAAATAGCTACTCAAGCTCACTTACTCTTACTCAAGTGGTGTTGCTATTGCTTGAATCATTTTCAAACTCGGAATCACAATTACTTTGTGACTCATTTTCTCTCTACTCTCCATAAATATGGTTGGTCCTTCACAAATGTTGCCGCAGGATTTCATAAACTACAGAGAGTACACCAATGAGAAATTACAATTCAATGATGAGAAAATGAACCACTTCATTGAAAGTATGAATGAACTATTGAGACAGAGGAACCTAGATAATGAAGACAGGTTTGAAAATCCTTTTTGGGGATAATGGAAGGGGCAAGAGGCCTGTTCGTATGGGGCAAGGGAGAGATAAGGGCTTCTTTAGAGACCTTAGGCATGCTGAGCAAGAAAGAGCAAGGAAACATGAAGAAGATGATATGGAGGAGGAGGAACCAAAATGATGGTGATGGTGAAGAGGAGAGAGAACTTAAACACCTTAAATTGGTGTTCCCATTATTTACTAAGAGTGATGATGCTAAGAGCTGGATACAGGATTGCGAGGAGTATTTTGGTATATATGGGATTCATTCTCATAGAAGGATTGCCATAGTTGGGATGCACCTCCATGGTTCTCCAAAATATTGGTACAAGTCGTATGTCAATGGCAAAGAGGGGCTTACTTGGAGGGAGTTTGCAAATGATTTCACTGTGAGGTTCATTGAGGCAGGTGTAAAAAAGATACATGAACAATTCAAGTTGTTGAAGTAGGTAGGAACTGTGAATGTATTCTATGATGAGTTTGAAAGACATAAGGGGAGACTACTTGAGAAGTTGCCTCACTTGACTGAGGACTTCTTTGCGGGGAACTTTGTTGGTGGATAAAAGATGAAACCAAAAAAATGGTGAAGTTGCCTGACCCAGAAACTCTATCCCAAGCCTTCAAACAAGCCAAGTTCTATGAGTGTCCTATTCTTAAACTTGCTAACACCCACAACTATCCTAAACCACAACCCAGCCACCCCCACACTCAGCCCAGCTACAAAAAGGACCTCCCTGCACCACCAACCAAAACTCCTATGCTCACCTATCCCAGAAATGACTTTAACAAGCCTAGATCAATTATTGCAACTTAAAGAAATGAGAGAAAAGCCAAGTGCTTATGTTTTATTGTGACAAAAGTACACCATGGGACACCTATGCAAGGCTCCTCAGAATTTCATGATCACTTGTGAGGACTTCCAGAACTGTAAGGACCTTCAAGAGGACCTCCCCAGTTTGATGAAGAACCTGACCCTACCCAAACAAAGGAGAATAATACACTTAAGGAGAAAGCTACCTTGTGTAATCTGCAACTTCAAGAAGAGGCAAATGGGGGTCAAGTCCTGATTCTCAAAGGAAAAAGTGAAGGAAACAACTGATGATGTTAATAGATAGTGGTAGTGCCTTAGATTTTCTAAGTGAAGATGCTGCCAAGGCATTAAACTGTCTTATGCAACCTATTGACCCATTTACTATTAACCTTCCTAATGGTGAGGAACTTCATAGTAAAGCATGGTGCCCTGAGCTTACATGGAATTTTGACACCCATAGTTTCAGCACACCTATGTGGATCATTAAATTGCAATCATATGATGCTATCTTGGGAACCACATGGCTGAAACAGTTAGGAGGAATACATATGGACTACAACAACCTTATCCTTAGCTTTACACAACAAGGGATGGAAGTTCAACTACATGGATGAACCAACTTTGAAAGAAGTGTAGACCTTAACTATTTGACAATAGCCCAGCCAGCATGGATGTCCTAGATTGTTGAAAGCTATGAAGGTGACAACAATATTTCCTAGGTTATAGTTGAGTTAGCAACTACAAAGATGGGGCCTAATGAGTTTGAGCTAGTCCATGGTCTGCTAAAGTACAGAGGGAGTTGGGTAATAGGAATTCAAGGAGACTTAAGAAGAATGATATCATAAGGTGGATGGCTGAGGGCAATTTGTCAATTTTCCAAACATGAGAATGTGAGAAACCCTGGGCTGCTCGAACCATTACTCATCCCTAACCAGCCTTGAATGGACACAGCTATGGATTTTATCAGTGGACTCCCCAAAGGCTACGAAGTTATTTGGGTTATTACTGATAGGTATAGCAGGAGCTCTCATTTCTTGCCCCTCAATCATCCTATCTCTGCCAAGACATTATCCCAATTATTTTTTGATAACCTCTTTAAGCTTCATGGCCTTTCCAGCTCAATTGTAAGTGATAGGGATCTTATATTTTTGAGTGACTTCTCGTAGACACTATTTAAACTTGCAGGAACAAGGCTCCACATCAGTACTTCCTCTCATCCTCAAAGTGATGGGAGCACTGAAAAGATAAACCAATGTTTGGAACAATACCTAAGAAGCATGTGCCGCCACTCACCAAAACAACGGAGCTCTTGGCTACCTATGGCAGAATGGTGGTTTATTACCACTTTCCACACTTCTCTACAAACAACCCCATACAAAATTCTATATGGACATGACCCTATACACCTGAGCATGCCCTCAAAAGTTAGTACTAACATTGCAGCAGTTGAGTATATTCTTGCCCTCAAAAGTTAGTACTAACATTGCAGCAGTTGAGGATATTCTTGCAGAGAAACAATAACAGCTGGAAATTCTCAAGGAAAACTTAAATCAAGGCTCAACAAAGAATCAAGAGCCATGCTGACAAGGGAAGAACTGAGAGGGTTTTTGAGGTTGGTGAGTGGGTATACCTGAAGCTAAAACCTTACAGACAGTGTTCAGTTTCAATAAGGAAGAAGATGAAACTAGCCCCAAAATTCTATGGGCCTTTTAAAATTCTGGAAAAATATGGGGCTGTTGCATATAAACTGGAGCTTCCAAGCACTTCAAGGATACATCCTACCTTTCATGTCTCACAACTAAAAAGACATTTGGGGGCAGCACAAATCAACACCCAGCTACCAGAGGTTAATCAAAATGGGCAATTCAATGTAGGACCACTCAGAACCTTAAAACAGAGGGGAGTTTACAAAGGAAGTAAGATCACATACCAATACTTGGTACAATGGAAATACCGCAGCATTGAAGAAGCTATATGGGAGGATGAAGATCTCCTTAAACTTAACTATCCAGACTTAATACTTCATTCACGAGGACATGAAATCTCTCAAGGGAAAGGGAATGTCAGGATTATAAGAAAGAGGGTAAATTGGGAATAACTAAAATAGTTAGTATATTCTAGAATTAGATATTTTGTATACACGTGTGCACATGGAGGTTGTTAGCTTGTGTGTGTAGGCTAAGAGAGTGGTGTAGGTTAAGAGTATTTACACTTTTCAGCATTTTAGTAGCTATACATATGCGTGTAATGGGTGGAGTAACCTTCAAGCTTTTGAATATTATGAATTTTATGAATGAAATGAGGAGTGAAGCTTTCAGCTACTCCATTTCTCTCTCTTTCTCTCTCTCTGTCTCACTAGTTTTTCTCCTTTATTCTCTCTGAATTCTCTCTTCTTTCTATCTCTATCTCTGTTTCTCTCTTATTTTCTGGTCAGGCTTCAACAAGGGTCTGACAAGCACCAGGAGCAGCTATAAGGTGGTTTGTTAGTCAAACTTCTTTTCAAATATATACAGGAGGGAGAGTTAGTTGCGATGCCAGCCATAACTAATAGCTGTTAATTGCTTAAGGTGTGAGTTAGTAAGTATATTTATATAGCTGATAATTAGTATTCATGCACTTTTTTTTTACAGTTCATAGTCTCATAGTGTTCATGAGCTTTCCATCATTACATAGCTTATTATTCAAAATTTATTGAGACATATTGGCTTCTTTGTGCAACATCTCCTAAACTTTTGCACTTTTGCTAATGTTTTTAATTCCATTTTGTTTGTTTTTGTATGTGAGTTAGCCTGCTCCTGCATATTTCCTTGTATATTTGTCAATTGTTCTGTGGGTTAGCCTGCTCTATATTGTCTTAGCATCAGAGATGATGTAAATTATAACAGTGCTTCGTGATACTTATCAAGATAAAATTGTATTTAAGTTTTAAGATGGCTAAGAAACTTAGCAGATGATTTATGACTTGAATATTTGAATCAGATGATGGGGAGAGTTAATAAAGAGAGGCTGGGAGAATTTCTTGGGGAACTGCAGAGGAAGGAGGACACAAATGACAGATATGTTGCTGCTCTGAGAGGGGAGACATTGACCAGAAACCCATATGTTCGAATCCAACCAGTGCCAGATCAAAGCAACGCTGAAGAAAAACAAGGGAAATAAGTAGTCTGATTTCTGGGTTTAGATAATTGTTTATTTCGAAAGGAGTAAAATTTGTCAGCCACTGCCAGATCAAAGCAACGCTGAAGAAAAAACAAAGGGAATAAGTACTCTGATTTCTGGGTTTGGATGATTGTTTATATTGCGAAGGGAGTTAAACTTGTATGTGTTTTGATACTACGTAACATCTACTTTAGTTCCTCATTTAGTAAATTTGATATCTTAAACCAAGTTGTTATACAAATTGCCCGACAAATCTGTATTTTTTAGAAAATTAACCGACTATGGCTCTTGCGCCCAGTAAGTTTTGATTGTGTTGACATATTATATAATACTATTTGCCATGCTAAGATTGATTTAATTATTGTAACACAATTAAAACTATTTGATTTTCTCTCAAAATGCAGTGTTAGCATGTTCCGATTGGATAGTGTAAATGCTGACATATTACACTTCTAGAATTTATTCACATTCGTCATATATTCATTTTGTCGAGAACTTCCTAGCTGCGTTGAGGTTTTAAGATTCAAAACCTTTCCGTCACTAATTTATGTATTTTCGAGAGTGATGGATGTTTGGCTCTTGGAGAGACTGCACCGATATTACCAATACAAGAAACTATATGTTCCAAAAGGCAACATTTCAATACAGTTTGTTTTGTCAGTCGTCATTTTGTGAATACTAGAAAGCTAATGATCACACGAACGCTGAGCATTTATGTACAAGTTGAGGATGTTTGCATGTAATTTTTCTCCAGCCGAAAGTCACCCAGTATACAGCCCAAGACGGCTGGTGATCCGCTGGCGGCATACGGTAGAGGTTGGATACTTTTGACCCGCATTCTTTACAAGTCTGCAAAAATATTAATATTATGACTCAACATTAATCGTATCATTCCATTTAACATAATTGTGTCACAAAATTAGGGCACCTTACCATGTGTCCACAACCAAAAGCTATGACCTTTACATTGGTCAGGCAAATAGCGCATACCTGCAGTAGTTATTGGATATTTTGATTGTAAACAAATCAGTTCTTTTCCATGTTTTGTTTACAGGATATATACTTCAACGTCTTTCGTATTGTTTAACTATCTTTTTACCCTGTATAGGTGCTACTTTATTTTTAAATTTTACTGAACTTATTGACTTGAACTAGACAGGTTTGTTGACTTGGTCACACTCCAACCTTGTGGTTTGATGATTACTTTATCTTTGTATTAAGTTATTGTATTCTTGTGCTAGTTAAATGTAGCAGGTTAAACTACTGAATTCAGCATCCTGGATAGCCAAAACAGGCTGAATTCAGCATCCTGATTAACGATTGAATACATCTTGATTAACAAAGTTGGATTAAGCAATCAAAGTACTGTCATGCAGCAAGCTGGTTAATACACTGAATTCTTACTGCAGTATTTTAGAAGCACTGAACAAAAAATATGAAGATTTGCTTTGGGCTTCTAGGAATACATGTAAGATCTTAACATAGAGTTATATTTCATTCAAGGCTCAAAGGATTGCATTGCATAATTAATGAGAGAATCATAATCAAGTTTTTCATAAGACGATATTCATGATTTTTGAAAAACTGATTTTCTCTGAATTCTATATTTAAAATGACTCTAATTAAATAAACATATTTTGGCAAGATTCTAGATCAATCTTATCATCTGTTACGGAATTAAACTTTAATGTTAGACAAACCGAGATTTAATGGATCACTTGATTGACATTAAAATACGCTTACCATAATTGATTGAATCAAATCATGTCTATATATTGTCTAAATCAATTATGATGAATACTTAAGGGAACAAGTTTGTGGAGCTAAAATCTGGGATAATCAATCTATATGAATTGTTCCTAATTGTAGTGACCTTGATTCATGCTATGATTATCATATCAGACGAAACGGCTATTTGATAGCGTCTGAATGAGGCTAAATGACTGAATCGATTAGTCATTCAATTCAGTTATTCAGTACGTTTGTTTAGACCTGAATGGGACTGAATGGTTGAATCGGTCAGATTTTTTAGCTGAATGACTAAGTCTAATTTTTTTGGCTAAATGGTTAAGTCCTGGCTGAATGAAGTAAAAAAAAAAAAAATTTAATTAAAAAAAATTTAAATATTATATGAAGTAATATTAAATAAATTTACAACAACTTTGAATTTTTTTCATATGCATAAAATAGTAAAAATATGTTATTCAGATGTTTCAGACATGTCACTTATCAAACAACTTTTTTCATTCAGTATTCAGAAATCTACTTCATTTAGCTCATTTAAATTACTTAAGCATTCAGAACTATTTCATTCAGTTTTTATCAAACACCCCCGAAGTTATCTATAGAATCAATGCTAGAAAATCTTTTATAAATTATGGTTGTTATAAACTGATTTTGTTTCAAACAATAATATAAATTACTTGTTGGGAATAATCTATTATGAGAATCTATTAAAATTTACAAAAATTACAAACTCATTTGGTTCCAGATTTTATAACGGTAACTTGGTTGAAAGTTGTGTAACGGCTAGAATTCTTCAAGTATAAATTAAACTACATATAGCCAAGTATGATACACTGAACAACAACAAACATTAATCATACATTAAATTCTGCTTTCACTCTCTCGGTCATGTCTTGATCTTTCACGTGAAACAATCAACTGTTGAAAGCTTTCAACTGAACAATCTGATCGATTTCAGCTTTATAATTTGGAGCTTAATCATTGATATCTTATCTTTATTTACTTGATCATCGCATATAAAATTGAGCTTTGTATTGAAATATATATCTCTTGCTTTGATTATAGTTCTTGGTGTGTTTTTTTTATATCATTGTTAAAGTATTTGATATCTAATCTGGTTTGGATTAGGAGTCTTTACGGCTAAGTTCCAAGTGAACTTAGAAGCTTGATTAGTAGAAGTACTTAAAGTGGTGCATAGGTTTGCACAAGGTGAGCATAAGTGCTCGGGAGGATTGCTCCTTAAAGGTTGGGAACTTGAGTTGTAAAAGGGTTATTTGTAAATAAAGTTTATTAATAAAAGGAGTCTCCAATATTATTTGATATTGGACGTAGATTAGGTCACTAGAGTAGAGGATAGGGGTCGAACTACGTAAAAATCTCTTGTGTTCATGTGATTGGCTGTTTCATTTATATTGTTCATTATATGATTAATAGTTGAACATTTAATTGGGTTATAAAAGTCAATTGATTAGTTTCAAAATAACAATCTTCAAACAGGTTTTGATTCAATAAACTGAATTCATTATATAGCAAGCTGAATTATTGATATAGCATACTGTTTTCATTATCCAGCAGACTGTGTTGTTAATTGTTTTCATTAAATTGCAAAAATTGGATATTGTTTACTTCACACTTATTTAACTCCCTTCTAAGTGTGCTTATGTAGATTTCATTTGGTATTAGAGATTGAGTCTACTTATCATGATCTTAAAGGTGACTTGTAGGGTAAGATTTTACTATGGCACAACACGGGAACAACATACAAGAAAGGCAATCAACCAATCTACCTCCATTGCTACATGGAACTGAAAACTATAACTTTTGGAAGTTTCGTATGAGGATTTATCTCAAAAGAGATCCTTGGAAATGGTGGATAGTGGAGAATGGTCCAGTTATTCCAAGAAAGAAAGATGGTACACCAAAGAAATTAATGGAAATGGATTCAACCAAGGTTTGGAAGTTTCGTATGAGGATATATCTCAAAAGATATCCTTGGAAATGGTGGATCGTGGAGAATGGTCCAGTTATTCCAAGAAAGAAAGATGGTACACCAAAAAAATTAATGAAAATGGATTCAACCGAGGTGTATATAACATCCTATGACTCAAAGGCAATGAACACATTACTTAATGGCATGGTGCAATCCGAAATAGATAAAGTCTAATCATGCAACACGGCTAAAGAGATTTGGATACTTTGAAAGTAAGTCATGAAAATTAAAACTAAGTATACTCATGCATGACTACGAGATGTTCAAGCTAGAGAAAGAAGAAACCATGAAGGAAGCAAAAGCTAGATTTCTAGTACTTATGAACTCCTTGAAACTACTCGACAAATCAATCCCTCTAAATGAAATTAACCTTAAGTTACTACGGGCTATACCCAAGAGGTTTACATCCAAAGTAACTATTTTTCAAGATTCTTCTAATATTTCTATTATGGATACTTTAACTTTATTTGGTGAATTAGAAAAATATCAATATCAATTAAAAAGATATAATGATGAAGAGAAAACACCTAGAAAGAAAGTGTTAGCTCTTATTACAGGAAAAGAAGAAGAATCAAGAGACTATTCAGATAAAGAAATTGCTATGTTATCAAAAAAGCTAAAAGGGATGCTATAAATAAAGAACAAAAGAATGAACGCTATGGCATCTAACAAGTTCGAGGAAATGAAAAATGAAGAGACATGTTTTGAGTGTAGATGTCCAGGACACTTCAAAAAGGATTGCTTTCAATTAAGGAATAAGGGAAAATCAAACTTCAAGGACAACAAGAAGAATAAAGCCCTGGTCACTTTGAGTGATGATGATTCAGACATGGAGATCGATATAAATGATGAAATAGCTCAAGTCTGCTTCATGGGACTTAAAGGAAAATTAAGTGAGGTAACTATCTTCGATTATAATTTATTAAAACAATAAAATGAGAAATTAAGATAAAAGAATATATAATTAAAAGATTTAATAAATACGTTAATGAATGAAGTTGATACTTTAATTGAAAAAAAAGAAGAAATTGAAAAACTACAAAAATTGATCATGTGACGACCCCGAATCCGGGTCCCTTGAACCTTAGATCCGGTTCAACACGAGTACAACCTTTTTCCTTATTGTTCATGAATTACAACAATATTATAATTGCTAAATAATCATTTATTTACAATTTTACAACATCTCTTTCTATTCCAGAATCGCAATCTTTACAATTTTCTAGTATATCTCAATATCATACATGATACGACATTCTGTTACAGTCAATTGGAGTATTTAAACCCTCCTAATAAACATTACTCATTTATTTAATCATACAATCAGTTTACATGTCCAATATAGACTAATAACTACAACAATCACTTAAAATTTTGGTGAAATTGATACGCATCCCTGATCCTTGATCTTTAACGAAATCTCCAGATATCTTGCACTATTTGAAAATGTTGGTTTTAAGCAAGAGTGAGCACAACGGCTCAGCAAGTCTAACAGCTAACACATAACACGTAGGTTACATTAAATTTATGTTTTATGCTCCATGCTTGACATTTACATAGGCATCAAGCTTATCAAGCTTTATATTTGTACAATTTACACATGCTTACCATGCATGTTAATATTTCCAGGTTATATAACTCATATAACACATTCAATTCATAGCATTAATTATATACCAGCTATTAACAACATATGACTATACATAGACACATTTATAATCAGTTAGCACATAAAACGAGTGCACACTTAATAATTTATGCATATAACAAACAGGTTCGCAAGTATAACATATAGTACTGAAAAACTTGCATAAAATGAAATCTACAAATCCAAATGACCTCAAATTGGTATCGATAGATTCGTATCTTCCTAAACTAAAATATTCCATTATTGGATCAAATTTTTGAAAAAGTTTTAGTTATGAAAAATAGCCACAAAGTGGGCTGTTTGCATATTAGGTTCTTAAAATGAGCTTCCTTGGTTTAAAAATCATATCTTAACCATAACAATTCATATGAACATTATACCGACTAGGTTTTGTTCTTAACTTATATATTTACCATATCAAAGAAGAAAATCTCATACATAACCTCTATCTTTCAAAATGAAAGGTTTTAAATCACAAGGCTCAACTAGGTTTACCGGAAACACCTATTTTAACGCCTTTGACCAAATATTTCTACATTAATGTATATGAATATACATTTAAACTCCATGAAACCCTTCATGAACATGTTTAGCTATGATCCAAGCATAAGAATCACAAAGATGACATTTTATCATTTAAATAATATTTTAAAACACATAGAAGGTATAAACTAGAGTTTTATACCTCTTAAATTTGATGGCTTGCTTTCTTTGCTTTCCCAACATATGCTATGAAGTGTGATGACCTCCAAGATCACCTCCTTAATTTAAGAATGGCTTGACTCGGTAATGAACTCACTAAAGAACTCTCTAAAGTTACTCACTCACCGTGTTAACTCACTAGACTCACTAACCCTCTATAGAAGAACTCTTGCCAATTTTTTTGTAACCTTAACCACATAAACCAAGTCTTCTATTTATAGTGGGAAAAATCTATACATATATCACATATATCTATAGAATGGACCTTAACCATTTCCCAAATTCTAGCAAAATGCATTGAGTGTTCCATACATAATGCAAGCAAACAAAATGAATAATATTTGGAGTCCAAAGTACCTCCCCCATTCCACCGGTCATGCCCCCGTAAATTGACCAAATTTTCAATTATTTTTATTGCACAAATTGATAAATTAAACCTTTTAGAAGCTTGCTCAATTGGGTCAAAATTTGGGTTTTGGAATTTAATCATTTGGGCCAACTATACTCCTTTAATCCATTGCAAATGTTGGGCTACTAAATTAATTTGCTAGGCTCCCAATTAATTAAAACATTGGGCTAAATTAATAACATAGCCAAACATATAGAAATTTTCACAAGTTCATCACTTAATTTAATTAAATGGCTTATTTAAATAATTAAGAAATAATTTAATAATAAAATTTAATTTAATTTACGTAATCCAATTGGACTTGCCATATTTAATACTAATTGAATATTTAATTAGGGTTCCTTCCAAAATAAATCTTAGGTTAGTCTGTTAATTTAATAATTCTATTAATTGAATTTCCTTTATTAAACTTAATTTAATAACTTTCTCGGATAAATTATATAATCCAATTAGACTTGTTATTTTAAGTTGTCTACACAATTTAATTAGATCATTGGGCTTGGAAATTAAATCCCACTATTGGGCTTCTCTACATTTCCATTGGGCTTGCTACACCATTTCATTGAGGTAGTCAATTAAATCAATATTGGGCTTTTCTACAACCCACGTCGGGCCTCTAATTAAAATTACATTGGGTCAACTAATAAATTTATAATAATTTGGCCCTAAATATTTAATGAATTAGGGTTTGGGCCAATTAAAAATCCAATCTCACCCCAAAGGCAAACTTGTCATTGCTCATCACCAACCAAGGGTAAAATGGTCGCTAGGTGATTATTAGGACATCATAGTCATTACAAAATATTTTAGGAAAAATGGTCATCTCTCATTTTCTCTAGACTTTCCTTTTATGGAAACTTTCTATTTATGAAAAGTTCATTCCTTGTATTTTATTCCTTATTCGTGATTTTGTATTTACACACCGTATAAATACCTAGCTCTTCAGATACTTCAAAATATATATATTAACCAATCCCTAGGTTTTAAATTCTCATAGTTTATTTTTACTCACATTTAATTCCTAACGCATAAATTTCGTTAAATGCTTAATTACTCCTTTACATAATCCTTTCCATCAATATAGGTTTTGAACCTTAACCTTTAATCATGTTTGATTCCAATTTTTGAACCTTATAAATATCCCGGATATTACATATTATATAGATAATTATAACAAAATACTTGTCAACAAGGTAAAACACTTGAATAGTAAAAATCAAAAGTTAATAAATGAAATAAAAATGAGAGACGTTTGTATCAATACTTTTAATGATAATACATGTACAAAAGAAAATAATGATATCACTAAAGAATTACAAAAGGAAATCGAATCATGAAAAACATCTTTGGCTAAATTTGTACAAAGAGAAGAAAATTTAACTATTATATTAGAAAAATAAAGACCTAGATTTGGAAAAACAAGGAATTGGATATTAAACCATACATAAAAAGAACAATGTAAAAATTTTAAAATCTAAATCACTTTTCAAATTGAATTATTGATCTCATTTTACTACTTGCAAAAACTGTAGAACTAAAGGGCACATAAATATTAATTGCAACAAGAAAATTAAAAATGTATGGATTAAAAAAATTGATTTACATACTACTAACACAAGTGGACCTAAAAAGATATGGGTACTAAAAAGATAAACTGTATTCTTGATGTAGGTATGCCTTAAAGCAAAAGTACTGCCTTCACAAAAATGGGTCCTAGATTGCGGATGCTCTTGACACATGACAGGTGACAAATCAAAGTTCTTGGAGTTATCCCTCAAAAAGAAAAATGGAACGGTGACACTTGGAGACAATAAGACCTCTGAAATAATCGGTAAAGATAAAATAGGTAATGGTAAGATAAATATTGATAATGTTCATCTTCTCAAATGTCTTGAATTCTAAGTATAAGTCAACTAATGGATAATGGTAACCAAGTAAAATTTTAAAAAGATAAATGTTATATTCTTCATTCTACTAATAATGTTACTATAGTTACACATAGAGAATGAAATATATACACTATTGATTTTGAGCAACATGATAAAGAAATGTGCTTATCAGCTGAAAATGAAGCAAATTTATGGCATAAAAGATTGGGATATGTTCACATGGATTTAATAAAGAAATTGTCAACAAAAAATCTTGTGAAAGGATTACCTAAAATCAACTATAAGAAGAGAGGAATATGTGCCTCTTGTCAAATTGGTAAGCAAGTAAGAACATCATTCACAATGAAGAATCAGGTATCAACTTCATCACCTTTATAATTATTACATCTTTATCTATTAGGTTCGGAAAGACATGCTAGTTTAAATAGTAAATTTTATGCATTTGTTATAGTTGATGATTACTCTAGATATACTTAGGTAACATTCCTTAAAACTAAAATGAAACATTTAGGAATTTTGAAAGGCTGACAAAGAATTTGGAGACAATGTAAAATCTCAAGCTCATAAGAATAAGAAGTGATTATGGTGGCGAATTTTAAAAAGAATTCATATCATTTTGTGAGTAAAGAGGAATTAGCCATGAGTTCTTCGCACCTAGGACACCTCAACAAAATGGGGTGATGGAAAGAAAGAATAGAATATTGCAAGAAACGACATAAACTCTATTACAAAAGAGTAAGCTCCCAAAGAAATTTTGGGTCGAAGAGGTTAATACATCTTGCAACATTCTAAATAGAGCACTTATACATATTCTTCTTAAAACACCTTATGAACTGTTAAATAACAAAATTCCCAACATAAGTTACTTTAAGGTGTTTGCTTCAAAATGTTTTATATTAAACACAAGTGGTAACTTAGGAAAATTTGATGTTAGATCATATGAATGAATTTTTCTTGGTTATTCTCAACAAAGTAAAGCTTATCGTGTGTTTAACATTAATAAATCTTATGTTGAAGAATCTGTTCATATTAGTTTTAATAAACTTAACAATAATCTGCCAAAAGAAAGAGGAAATGATACAAGAAATATAGAGGTTGCAGTCAATTCAGCAAGCTTGAATACTCAAAACAACTTATTAGATACTAATTTAGCAAAACAGGTAGATCAATACAGTCCACTAAATACAACAAAGTAGCAGACCAGACTAGCAAACTAGTAAACTGAATTAGTGAATCAAGAAGCTAAATTAGATAAAATAAATGGAGAACCTTCAAACTCAAATCTTATTCTGCACAATATTTCTGTGCCTAAAGCAACCAGGAATATCAAAAATTATCCTAGAAATAACATAATTAGACATATCAATCGAGGAATTACCACAAGAAGAGGAGTACAAAATTTATATGCCTTCTTAGCCTTCCTATCACAAATAGAGCCAAAGAGCGCGAATGAAGCACTACTTCATGAGAATTGGCTTTTAGTAATACAAGAGAAACTCCAATAATTTGAAAGATGTCAAGTATGAGAGTTAGTTCCTCTACCAAAAGAAGTCTCAATCATTGAAACCAAATGAGTGTTCAAAAACAAGTTTGATGAACATGAGACTATCACTTGAAACAAAGCAAGACTAGTGGCTCAAGGATACAACTAATAAGAGGGAATTGACTACAAAGAAACATACACCCCAATAGAAAGGTTTGAATTTATCCGAATTTTACTAGCCTTTGCTTACCACAAACAGTTCAAGTTACACCAAATGGACGTAAAAAGCGCATTCCTAAATGGGTACATAAATGAGAAAGTATATCAAAACAGCCTCCTGGATTCGAGCATCAAAAGTATCCTCATTATGTATACAAACATAAAAAGGCACTTTATGGACTCAAGCAAGCACCAAGAGCCTGATACGAGGGATTAAATAAGTTCCTCATATCAAACGGGTTCACATGTGGTAAAATCGATTCTATATTATTTATAAATCATGAAAAGAAAGATATCATAATTGTTCAAATATATGTAGACGACATTATTTATGGTGCTACTAATAATTTATTTTGTGAGTGGTTTTCTAAGTGTATGCACAAGTAGTTTAATATGAGCCTAATGGGAGAGCTTAACTATTTCTCGGGACTCTAAATAAAGCAAACAAATGATGGGATATACATTCATCAAACCAAATATATAAAGGAATTACTAAAAAGATTTGGGTTTGATAAATCAAATTCAAAGACTACATCAATGAGTATAATCATCAAACTCACATCTGATGACCAAGGTACAAATGTAGAAATAACAAAGTATCGACGTATGATTGAATATTTACTATGTTTAACTGCCTCATGACTTGATATAATGTACAGTGTCTATCTATCTGCACGATTTCAAGCTAAATTAAAAGAATCATACCTAAATGTTGTTAAAAGAATATTTAAATATGTATGTGGTATTATCAGTTTTAGTTTATATTATCCCATATGCAATGACTTTGATTTAATGGGCTACTCAGATATAAACTATGCATGTTGTTGTTTGCCTAATTTACTACTTAAAAAATACACACAAATATACGCGATCGACTAGTAATATAATGGTAAGAAGAGTATCGTTCCCACGGAGAATTAAATAATAATAATTACCAATTACTAATTTTATATCAAATTAATTTTATTTAAACAATTAAATTAAAACTATAAAATAAAAACTAATTAAAATTAAAATTATTAACCAAGTTAATCTAATGACAAGGATTAAAATCAAATTTTATAAGACTTAAGATTATAATTTTCCTCAATGTTTCATTTAAATTTCCTATCTCTTTAATTAATTAAATGGTCATGATGAATTGTTAACTTAAGAATTCGTTAGTTTTTATACGTCTCTTCCGATGGTCATATAAACAAATCCCTTTTAAATCTGACATTATGTGCAACAGAATCGGAAAGAAACATTCTAGTTAAATAAATCGCTATATTCCTATGTGAATTAAATTAATAAGGATTTTAAGATCAGATTTTCAAATTGGTTACATATGACATATATGTATATTTCTATCCTATATACGAATCATGTATCTCGTCTAATGCAGAATACACAAACATATGTCATTATATTTAGATCTAAATCTATAGTTCATTTTCTAATTTCATATAGATTATCTTATTAATTACTAGCTAGATAATTAATACATGAACACACAAAATATAGTGAGCCAATTCATATGGTGACAATCAAATAGAAAGATAATTTAATTTAAAATACATATTGGGTTCAATTACAATCTTAACATAAAATTAGCTTATCACTGAAAACGAAATCAATATCACAAAATAATCCATTATAAGTGTTATAATTATAGAAGAGTTTAGAGATAAAAAAATTGATTATAAGTGCGTTCTCCAATTCTCCGCGTTAAATTATTCTTTAGATTTTTAAATAATCCTTATTTTAATTTATTATATTCCTAATTATGTTAGATCTATATTAATTTCTCTCCAAGTATGCCTCACATAATGTATTTATAGGTTATAAGTCCAATGTTTAACATATATAGAAACGTAATCTAATTGGGAATCTAAAAATATATCAAAAATCACGAACCAACTAAAATCTCATGTAAGCGCTGTCAACCTGGCCCTGTTGCGTCGAAAATTGGCCTAGAACTGGTGCAGCTACATCATACTTGCAAAATGCTCGAAGATTGAGCTAAAATGCTTATTTTGTATTTTTGTGCTACGACGACAGTACGTCTCGTCGGCGTAAATACTAAAACCCGTCACTATAGCATTTAACGTATTTTTTCTATAATTGAACATTTTTACTTCCATTTCTCCATGTTCCATTATCCTACAAAATAAGATAAAACCACATAAAAATAGTAAAAACCCAAATCCTACTTAACGAAATAAAAATACATAAAAATAAAATAAAATATTTACAGATTCATAAATAATTAATTAAAAAGATAATCAATTAGAAGATATAAAACTCACTTATCAAATACTTCCAAACTTAAATATTTGTTTGTTCTCAAGCAAAAAAAAAACTAAAAATTATAAAACTAAAATCAACTAACTCGAGCAATAAATCAATACAAATTTCAACATTGGCCTCAAAGAATTTTTAAATGATAATTCCCAAATATTTCAAAAGTATGCAAAGCCAAACATTTCAACATTGTTAATTGGTACTGTGTTGGTTTTAATGATGAAAATATTTTCTACATAAAAAGAATATAATATGAATGGTTTGCATAAAAATAATATGCTTGGCTGGATAATATATTGGTGCATGGAGATATTGTGTAAAAATAGGTTTTAGACTTCAAGGAATTGAACTCATTATGTGGGTTGTCATATGTGGGCTGCTTAAATACTTTTTACTGCTCCGTATTGCTCAAACTGGTCATGCTAGATGAATTAGATCTGTGAGGTGTCATAGGCCATATTGTAAGATTTTCCATCTTAAGAGAATTTAATTACAAGACATATGTTATTGTTGGAAATTTATAAGGAAATAATATAAATTAAACAAACTGATTCGATTGTGGCTTATATCATATCCAATCATATCTTATCAGTTTGCTTGAATTATGTCTTTCAAATTAATTGAAAAACTTAATTGGAAAATTATATCCATTGGGCTTAATTTGTGATATTAAAAATTTGTCTATGATATGATCACACTCGGTAATTCCATCATAGCCATTTATTCTTAATATATATATATATATATATATATCTCATTTCCTCGACTTATAAAGGGATATAGCTTACATAGAGAAAAATAATCTTTTGATAAAATAACTTTTAAAAGAATACTTCTAGCAACTTTATTGTGTCTTGTTCTTAATAATTCTTATTTGAAAAATCGTAGATATATTGTATTTTCTTTTCTGGAAATTATCATTCAAGCCTTGTTTGGCTTGGTTGATTCATTAGCGAAAAGGTAGTACGAAGGAAGTTTTGAAGGGTTGTAAAGGTACAAGAGTTGCAGTCGTTCATAGGGGGCAATTGTGTCTAGATTAAAGCTTCTTTGTACAGTGAGTTTGTTGTATTTTGTTTAAGGAATTTATTAATAAAAGAGTTTCCAATATCAGTTGGTGTTAGACGTGAAATAGGCCACTAGATTAGAGGTTAGGGGTCGAACTACGTAAAAATTGTAGTGTGTTTATTCTTATGTTATTTCAATTTTGCATGTTATAAAACATATACTAAAGTAGACAGGGTTTACCTATGTAGATTATACTTAATTAAGATCTTATATTAAAATATACACTAAAGTAGATAGACTTTACCTGTTTAGATTAGTTCAGTTTTGCAAAAAAATTAAATTGTCATTAGAAATCATTTGAAACTTAAACACCTATTTAACCCCCCTTCTAGGTGTGCACACTCACAGAATTACATTTGGTATCAGAGCTTGGCTTTACTAATCCTTGTCTTTGCAGACCGAAGGGAAAAATCCTATGGCACACCTAAATTCAAATGAAGGACAATCTAAAAACAGGTCGCCATTGCAGCTCGGTGGTGAGAATTTTAACTTCTAAAAATTTAGAATGGAGATCTATCTTAACAGGGATCCATGAGAATGGTGGGTAGTTAAAAATGGACCCGTCATTCTTAGGCATGAAAATGGCAGACCAAAAACACTCATGAAAATGGACAACAATGAAGCATATATGGTCTCATACAATTTTAAAGCTATGAACACGTTGCTGAGTGGGATGGCCCAATCAAAAATTGATAAGGTATCTGCATGCAATATAGTTAAGAAAATCTGGGAAATAATTATTATAAGCCATGAAGGAGCAACCAAAGTAAAAGAAGTAAAGCTAAGCATGCTGATACAAGAATATGAGTTGTTCAAACTAGAAAAGAATGAAACTATCAAAGAAGCCCAATCATAGGTCCTTTTATCATGAATTCTCCGAGCATGCTTGGGAGAAAATTTGACCAAAGGGAGATTAGTAGAAAGCTGCCAAGAGATTTAACCAAAACGTTTGTGCTGAAAGTTACTACCCTTCAAGACTCCTCAACAATCAGCACCATGGAAACACTAACCTCATTTGGAGAATTTGAAGAATTGGAAAATAACTTAAACGATATGATGAAGAAGACTTTACCAGTCGAGAGTTATATTGAAAAAGGTGATGGAGATTCAGATGAAGATATTGTAATGATGACCATAAAATTAACAGAGATGATTAGAAGAAAAAATCAATCCAAGCTTCAAGGGAAGACGTTCAATGACAGGAAGGAATTCAAGTAAAAGCAGCTAGAGAAAATCTGTTTCGAGTGCGGAAAGCCAGGACATTTCAAAAGAGATTGCTTTCAATTTAAAAGGAAGAATGAAGGAAACAATACAAAAGAAAAAGCTTTAATGACTTGGAGTGATGACGAATTCGAACATGAAGCTAATCAGGATGATGAAAACTGCACAATTATGCTTTACCAAATTAGATCACCCAGAAACATCCGAAGTAAACAATGCATTCCCTGAAACTACCATATCTAATTACATAGAATTAAAAAATGAGAACCTTCGTTTTAAAGAAAAGTCTGTTTATTTAAAAAAATGGATAAAAGAATTAATAAAAAAAAGTAGAAAGTCTAATTGAAGAAAAAAATGACATTATTAAGGATTGTACATCAAACGAAGTATCAAAGTTGAATGCTAGAAATGATTATTTAGAAAACTACAATAAAATTTTGCATAATCGGGCTAATAAGTTAAATGAAGAAAATAATAAACTTAAAAAGAAAAATGATGATTTGAAAGAAGATTTAAAAATGAGAGACACATGTATAGATGCATTTAACATTGGAAAAACCAACATGAAAACTAATACTATTAATGAAGAAATAGTATCATTAAAAAATGACCTTGCAAAATTTGTTCAAGGTGAAGAAAATTTAAACATGATGCTAGGTGCTCAAAGATCCAGTTTAAATAAACAAGGTATTAGATACATACCAAAGATAACAAAAAATAAAACTAAAAATAATAATGTAAGAATAATTAACTTCAAACAGAAACACAAGCCACTCTATTGTTACCATTTGTTACTTGCAAGACATGTGATTTAAAAGGACATTTTAACTATAATTGTAAAAAAATTAAAACTAATCAAGCTTGGAAAAAGAAGAGTGATACACATCATTTTAACCATGACTACAGAAAAGTAAAATAAGTATGGATAAAGAAATGTAATTTACATGTTACTAACATAGATGGACCCAAACAGATTTGGGTACTAAGAAGATGAAGTTGTTCATTGTGTTTGTAGGTATGTTTAACAGCTAAAGTCCCTTCAAAAAAATAGATACTAGACAATGGGTGTTCTAGACACTTGATCGAGGATAAGTCAAAGTTCATATCACTTGTATCAAACAAAGGAGGTACCGTGACATTTGGAGATGATAACACGTGCAAAATAATAGGTAAAGGTAAAATTAGAAATGGTAATGTTTGTATTGATAGTGTTCATCATGTTAAAGGCTTAAAATATAATTTAATTAGTGTAAGTCAGCTTATGAATAATGGTCACAAAGTAATTTTTGATAAAGATAAATGTTCTATTATACATGTATCTCATAATGTGCCTTTAGTAGCTAACATGAAAGAAAACATATGTACAATCAACTTATCAAAAAGATGATATTTGTTTAGCTGTTATTCAAGACCAATCAGTTTTATGGCGTAGAGGGCTAGGACATGTGCATATGGAATGAATTAGTAAGTTAGCTTCAAATGAGCTTGTCAAAGGTCTACCAAAACTAAGGTATGAAAAGAAATGTATTTGTTCTACATGTCAATTAGGAAAACATGTAAGTAATTCATTTTCAAGTAAAAATCAGATTTCTACATCATTACCATTACAACTATTGCACTTTGATTTATTTGGTCCTGAGAGACATGCAAGTTTAGGAAATAACTATTATGCATTTATTATTGTTGATGACTTTTCAAGATTCATATGGGTATTGTTTTTGAAAACTAAAGATCAAGCTTTTGCAGAATTTAGAAAGCTTATAAAGAATCTTAAAAAAAAAGCATAACCTCAACCTGATTAATATAAGAAGTGACCACGGTGGTAAATTTAGAAAAATTATTCCATACTACAATGAAAAAGGAATTACACATGAGTTTTCTGTTATAAGAATGCCATAACAAAACGCAGTGGTGGAACTAAAAAAATCGTACATTACAAGAAACTACAAGAACCCTTCTTTAAGAAAATAAACTGCCTAATAAGTTCTAGGCAGAAGCTGTCACTACGGCATGCTATGTTTTGAATAGGGCATTTATTATGCCTATGCTGTTAAAAATATCATACGAGTTACTCAACAAATGGGTTCCAAATATCAGTTACTTTAAAGTATTTGGGTCTAAATGTTTTATTCTTAATACACATGGTAACCTTGGTAAGTTTGATGCTTAATCAACTGAAGTAATTTTTCTTGGATATTTATCACATAGTAAGGCACATAGGGTTTATAATCTTGACAAGTTAAAAATTTTTAAATCTGTGCATGTTATTTTTAATGAGATTAACCCTGATCTGTCAAAAAAAAGAGAATGAAAACTCTACAGGAAATCAAGTTCTGAAAAGTAGAAAGCAGACAGCTGAATCCAGATAGTCTGACTGGTTTACATTAGAAGTAAAAACAGATAAACCTGAAAAGTAGACAGCTGAAAACAAACAGACTGACCTGTCTACTTTAGTACAAAAATTAGAAGAACCTGCAAAGTAGACAGCATAATCCAAATAGCCTGACTTGTTTGTTTTTGAAGACATCTTTGATCATGAAACAGAAGAATAAATTATTGATGTCAGGCTTTCTAGAACATCCAGAATTATGAAAAATCATCCTACAGATTTGATTATTGGTGATATCAATAATGGAATGACAAGAAGAAGAAGTGTGCATAATCTTTGTGCATTCTCAGTATTTTTGTCGTAAATAGAACCTAAAAGTGCCAAAGAAGCAATTCAAGATGAAAATTGGTCAATTACAATACAGGAAGAATTGAATCAATTTGAAAGGTGGCATGTATATGATCTTGTTAAACCTCCTAAGGATGCATTAATAATTGACACAAAATGGATCTTTAAAAATAAACTAGATGAAAACCATAATTACTAGAAACAAAGCAAGATAGGTAGCTCAAGGTTATAATCAGTAGGAAGGAATAGATTATGAAGAAACCTTTGCCCCTATTGTAAGGTTAGAAGCAATAAGAATACTCTAGCGTTGCATGTTATAAAAAATTTAAATTATATCAAATGGATGTAAAAAGTATTTTCTTAAATATGTATTTAAATGAAGAGGTTTATGTTAGGCAGTCACCAGGTTTTAAACATCAAAAATATCCGCATTATGTATTTAAACTAAAGAAGACACTGTATGGATTGAAACAGACTCCGAGAGCCTGTTATGATAGACTAAGCAAGTTCCTTTTAGATAATAGTTTTAATCATGGTAAAATTGATTTTACTCTCTTTATTAAAATAAATAATAAAGATTTACTTCTTGTGCAAATTTATGTTGATGATATTATCTTTGGTGCTACTACTAATTCTTTATGCTAGTGATTTTTTCAATGCATGCACAATAAATTTGATATGAGTTTAATGGGTGAATTAAACTACTTCTTGGGGCTACAAATAAAATAATCTGATGAAGGTATTTATATTCACCAATCAAAGTATGTAAAAGAGCTATTGAAGAGATTTGGTTTTGAAAATACCAAACCTACGGCTACTCCAATGAGCACAACCATTGGCTTCGGGACAAGTTAGGTTTGAAGCTCAAATTTTTTTGGCATGCAAGTAGACTAAGAAAATATTATCAGTAGTTTATTTTTGCTTATACAAAATGTTCGGAGTAGCCGTTCATTTATTTATACTTAAATGATAAAGGAGTAGTTGTTATGTATAATTGGAGAACATTAATAAAGAAAGATAATTTATGATTCATTTGTTTAAATATTACATTCCATTGTTCATGAAAGTAAAAGTTACAATGAGTTTGGGAAATTATTAAAAATAGTTTTAGTTGTTTGACGGGCCATCCTCGAAGTCATCATCGGAGAAGCCTAACTGGGAAGGGTCGGCATTAGCTGCTCTGATCTTTGCCTTGGCAACCTGGTAGCCCTTTGTATATTTGGCTATGACTTCTTCCATTAGCTTCTCAGATTCTCAGTATTCATTAGTTATTTTTTGGTGTTATTCAGGAGTTGTTACTTTGACTTGTTGTTGTATTTGTTTGTTGGATTTTTCAAGGTTGGTAACGATCTTTAGGGTGGTTTGGAAAGACGTGTGTTGGCGTTGAATTTCTTTGGCGAGGTTGTCAATTTTCTATTGTTGTTCTTTTGTTTATTCAGTGCGTTAGTGGAGTTGTTGTTGGAGGTCGACATTGTTTTGTTGGAGTTCGACGTTATCTTTTTGAAGTTGGTATCGTTCTTCGGTGAGTTTGTTTTGGGTCTCGATGGAGGTGGTGAGTTGTTGTTGAAGGTTGTCATTAGTCGCTTTGAGGCCAGCGTTTTCTTGGATTAGCTTCTGTTTCTCTGTTTTCACCTCCTCGTATTAGGTTTTCTAATCTTCGATCAATCCATCAAAATCGAGTCCTTTGGTTTCTCGGCCTAGGAGCCTACTAAATGTAGCAAGGAATTGTGAAAGGGAAAAGAAGTTAGTAGTTAAAGGTTATGTTCAAAAGTTTAAAATTTGAAATATGAAAAACGGGTGAAAGTGAGGGTACTTACTCAGCCCTACTAAATTGTTGAAGCTAGAATGAGTTCTTAGTTAGTATATTTGTTGAGCGAAATGTCGTCATCGGCAAGGTTAAAATTATTGAAGAGGCTGAAAAAAATAGCATTATCAGGATCATTTAGCCGAAAGGTGATAGGTATGTCTTCTAAGGATGATTTAGTTTTGGATGTGGAGGGTTGAGAGGTTTTTTCTTTTGGAGTTTTTTTTGGTTCAGTTGTGTGTTTGGTTTGTGGTTTAGATGGTCGGGTGTTGAAGTTGGTTGGCTGGTTGTTTGGTGGTCGGGTGTTGAGGTTGGTCGGTTGGTCGGTTGGTCAAGTGTTGTGGTTGGTTAATTGGCTATTTTGTGGTTGGGTGTGGAGGTTGTTTGGTCATTTGTTGAGTGATTGGGGCTGTTTCAGTTGTGGTTTTTGTGAAGGTTTTGGAAGTTTTCTGATGTTTGGCTTTCATTCGTCTTTGTTTCTCCTCGTCATAGATTTCAAAGGACGTTTCTTTTTTGGGGAAGTTTGGGAAGATTGGTATAAATATTTGGTGGTATTTCAGTTGTTGGGGTTTGGGAAGGGTGTCGATTGAGATGTTTTCTGGAATGTCGAAAGGTTGATCTTTAGGCGGTTCGGGGATGTTGGTCGAAATATTTGCTGGGGCATTAGGTGATGGGTCTTTAGGAGGTTCGGGTGTGTTTGTGGTTGGTGGAAGGTCTTCGAGGATGGTAGTACGGTCAGGTTATGTTTCAATGATTTTTGTTTTATTCGGATAGTTGATTTTGGTTTTCGGCCTATGTGTTTACCTTTAAGTTTTTTGGTCGAAGTTGGGGTTTGAGTGGGCTCTTTTGTTTTGGGAGGTGAAGTTTGTTTTCTGGGTTTTCGGATGAGGGGTTCTTCGAGTTCCTCGGAGATTAAGGGGGAAGAAATAAAATGAGATGATGGTCTTGAGGGTTTGGTTGGTTGATCGATTTGAGGGGCAGTTTATCCCTCTTCATCGGGTTTGAAGAGTATTACTGTATGTGAAACAAAAGGAATATTTAAGTATAAGAATAAAGATTAAGTGGAAGGTAGTAAGAGTTCAGTTACTTACATCTATTGTCGAAGAGCCATTGGTGGTCGGATAAGAAATTGATTGGCCACTGTGTTGTTGACATCTTACAGTATAGGTCGTTGAACTCCTTTTCCCGAGGCTCTTCGATTTTGTTAAAGCCCAATGTGTTCTTGGAGGGTTCTCCCCAGGGTTGTAGCAGGTGGGTGTCGAGACCACGAAAGAAGACCCAATTCATTCCTTATTACTAAAGGGAATATCCATCCAGGTCCTCTGGTTGGTGTATCGGGTCACTTGTTTAAAGTCTGGCACTTTGGAGTTACTTAATTTGAATAAGCCCAGAAAGAGGTATAGGGTTGAGTTGACATTTTGTTGTTTACAGAAAGTAATAAAGCATACAAGGTGGATATAAGAGTTAGGGACAAGTTAGGAAAACCCAATTACCATGAAGGTGAGGAATTCAAAAATGAATGGGTGGAGGGGGAATCGAATGCCGTATTTAAGAGTATAAATCGGAACTCTGATCCATCCCCTATTTGATTGCCAGTACATCTTTCATGACTTTTAGGGGCATGTAGTTCATAATGGTTGGGGATCTGGTATAAATCGCAAAGATATTGGAGAGTTTTGGAGGTGACTGTGGATTTGGTGTTTGCTTTGGTGTAATCGATTTCAGATTCGTAGAATTGATGTTTTTAATTTCTTTTTTTGCGCTGTTTGATTTCTTTTTCTGTTCTAGTGAGAAGAAGGAAGCTGGGGGGGGGGGGGGGGGGGGGGCGGGGGGAGTTATAAGACAACGGGAAGAAGCTTTTATTGCCATGGAGATGGAGGAAGTTTGAGCTTTTCTTTGAAAAAGATAATCGGAGAAGGGAAAGGGTATTGGTGAGATTTCTGTTTGTAAAGAGAAGAGGAAGTGGGAGAACAAAAGACAAAATTTGGAAAAGTGATTTGAAATTTGAAGGGTTTGGCAGTTTCAAAGAAAACTAATGATGGGGCATGAAATTTAAGGGCGGGTAATTAATGCAGACATGCATTTGGCGATTTTATTTTACCAAGGCAGTAAATGTAAACGAGTGGTTACTTTTTGATAATTAAATCAATTAATTTGGAGGTTAGAAGAGTAGAAGACAATGTTGAAATATAATTATTTGGGCCCGGTTAAGGTGCAGCCCAATTTATTTTTATATATGGACTCCAGTGTTGACTTATTTTAATTAGACGTTGGGTCATGACTCGTGTCGGCCCACTCCTATTTATTTTGGCGACTTGTTAAGGAAGTGTTAAAGTCCATATTAAAGTGAGATTGCGTTTGCTTATTTAAGGGGAATAAGGAGATTTAATTTAGTAATGAATCAATTAATCATTAATTGTAGGTATAAGGAGATTTAGAAAAAGTCTTTCAATCCTAATTAGTCTCGGGCAGATACAACATCTATAAATACAGTCATAAGCGAGTATCACAGTACACACAATTTTACCTACATAATTTTATATTTTTCAGCAATTTAAATCATTCCATTGTTGTCACTTTTGACCTGTACTTATTCTTACACCGGAGCTATCCCCCGATGGTCTAAACCGTCAAACTTCGTGTAATTGTTGATTGTACAGATAGTTCGTATTTTTGATAATTTTTGACGAGCGTACAAAATCATACGACAAGAGTGATCTTTCTTAATTCCTTCTTATGTATTCATATAGCTGAATATTTGTTAGTGTTTTAATGCCACTAATAAACTAAGGAAGGGAAAATTTAGTCAATAACTTTTTTCTGTACAACACGTTGCATAAGGAGTATGTATATAATGATATACATCTGATTTCTCATAGACAGACATTTTAGATTGTTCCTGGACTTTCTTGGGAATATGTAAGAAAAAATAAAAATTCACGTAGTTTTCTAGAATAGCTTGAAGCATTTATAATGTATTTGGATCATTTGTTTAGAACATTTTTAATACACAGTTATAACTATTGAACCAAAATGATTCTTATTGTCCACCGCTTCTACAATATTCTACATAAAAATCTTAGTCGTTCAATCAAGGTGATATTTTGACGTCTCCCGAGAAGGCTCGGAGATGTATATAGAGAAATACTTTATTAATTTGGTCTAGCATCCAAGCATAAAAAAAATGTCAAGCTCACAATTTTCTATTAGAGATTTTTTTTTTTAAAAATGTCAAGCTCGCAATTTTCTTGGATATTTGTTTTTCTCACAATAATCTCTAATAGAAAATATTCTATATTCTATTTTCTATTTTCTATTAGAGATTATTACGAGAAATACAAATATTCAAAAGAAGTGTCTCTTACGAGTCGCACTCCTATCGTGGGAGATCAAACTGCATATGATATTTGCAATCCAATCACTCCTATCGTGTGGGATAAAATTGAATATGATATTTGCAATCCAATTACTTATGCAGTTATGCAGGGCCGGCCCTATGGTATGGGAAAAAAAGCCTGGGCTTTAGGCCCCATCTCAAAGGAAGGCCTCAAATTTTTATATACTATAAATAATTTATGTAAAAAAAATCTTATAAAAATATAAACTCAATCAATCCTTAGGGCCCATAGTCCAATACAAATATTAAATACCTAAAAAAAATTAACATTATAAAAAAAAGCCTCATTAAAATAAAAAAATTTAATATTTACTCCGTCTCAAAATAAAAATCATCTATTGACTTTTGTAATCAAATTAACTATTTTTAAAATTAACAATTAAACATATATATTTAAATTTTCAAAAAAGTAAACATTGAGATTAGTACTAAATTTTATATAGTTTATAATGTTTATAGGAATTTTATACATATATTAAATAATAATAAGATATATTGATTTAAAAAATAATTAATTTGACCATAAAAATCAATAAAAAAACATACTAAATATAAAAGGCCTCATTTAAAATTATCGCTTTAGGCCTCAAATTGTCTTGAGCCACCCCTGCAGTTATGATATCCACTAGTTATATAAAATTATGTAGGATGAAGACGTTAAATTATCCCCACAACGTTTCATCTATGACTATAGTAATGACTATCGGCTTATTGACTATGCTAAGGATATTGGTCTTCATGAAATTGAGCAATATCTATTTGTTTGTTTTAAACAATTAAATGTTACCCGCCTGATTCAAATACATATAAAATAATTGAAGGAAAAATATATGCCTTATTCAAATACATATAAAATAATTGCCCGATTCAAATACATATAAAATAATTGAACCAAATTTTTTTTTTTGTGACAACACTAAAATTGACAAAATGATTGTTGATCACTTCAATAGGGAGAATCCTTCCCTTGGTCCAATTTTATAACCCACATATCGCAATAGATGCATTCGAAGATATATGTATTCCAGATATTTAATTTCTTATATTATAATTTAAATTTGGATAAATATATTTCACTGGTCTATCTACAACTTCCCGGGTATATTTAGCTTCTTTATTAGGGTCCTTGTATAAAGGAAATTTCAAATCCAGGAGAATACTGAAATCTTAACGAGACTTATTGGTCGACTTATTTATAGCACATAACATGAAGTAACTAACTAATCCACTTAATGACATTTGTAACTAACTAGACCACCATTTGTGTAATTCACTTTCTTAACTAACTATACAATAACCCAACTAAGTAACAGAAATTACAATTCAAGTTAGAAATATGCCATTCTGCTTTGTACCTTGACTGTTCATCAATAATACCAACCGTTTTAGCATAAACTTTTGTGTCGTTGTTGATAGCATGATCTCAAATAATAAGCAAATATTCTATGACGACTTTTAAGATGAATTTAAACTCTCAAACAAAATTTTTAATCTTAGTTAAGAATTTAATACTATGTTGTTGTGCTAAAAATAGTAATAAAGAATAATGACGAATTAGTAATATCTTGTCATTTTATGATCTTGAAATATATATTTTGTTTGGAATGAATTAAGAGGGAAAAAATGTATCTAATTTCCGGAGAGAGAGAGAGGTAGACTTTCCAATCAAAAAGCAAAAATAGTTTAATAAATTATAACGTTGAACAAAAATTATAGATTTTATATATATTACAAAAAGACTATTTGCTTTGTTAAGTAACTCGGTATTTGGTTTCAAACAATATCTACGAGTTGAAACAATGTAAGGATAACTTAAGTTGAAAATGTAACTTTTATGTAAACAATGTATATTTTTATACATTGATTTAATAATTATCGAGTGTTAAGGAAATTCAAATATTTGTTTCTAAGTATAACTTTTTATGGCCGTTAATTTCTGACAGTTAAAACAATCACAAAAGAAGGTATTTGTGATTTTATTAAAAACTAATTACAAAATAATGGTATATATGATGGTTTAGCTTTTGTTACGGCTTTTACTTGTAACCACAAAAAATCATATTCTGTGATGATTTTTTCAAGCATTCACAAAGTGGGTATGGAACCCAACATAAGTTTGAATTTTAAGTCATAAGACCATTTAAATATCATGATCTTACTTATACAAAATACTCAAATAATAGATCATGGCTTTGTGTACTAAGGCTGCACTTCAATGCATAAGGGAGAAGATGGACGTCATTGATTTGGAAGATAATTTCATTAATGCAAAAAATTGATAATAATAATAACACCATTAATTATAATAATAATAATAATAATAATAATAATAATAATAATAATAATAATAATAATAATAATAATAATAATAGTATTAGTAGTAGTAATAATAATAATAATAATAATAATAATAATAATAATAATAATAATAATAATAATAGTTGTGACGCCTCCAAATCCAAGTTCTATAACCTCGAGTTCAGTACTCACAATCCAATACATAATAACAACTAAATACATAGTCTTTATTAAATTTAGCGAAATAATACATAAATGTTTCTTATAAAAAGGTAATACAATCACAAGGTCTTTTATTCTTAACATAAACAGTACATATTTTAAGGGTTCACAAAAGATTTACAACATTCAAATAAATATTAAATAAATAAACTATTAGCATACAAATTCTACACTTTGGCTTTTTTCTTGTCCTTATCTTTCTTGGAGCACTCGGGCTTAGTTGAAAAAGGTTCATGATGTAGCAAATACACTTTGGCTTTTTTCTTGTCCTTATCTTTCTTGGAGCACTCGGGCTTAGTTGAAAAAGGTTCATGATGTAGCAAGGATGAACAACTAGCTTGCTCAACAAGTTTAAGAATAATAAATACAATATTAAAATATCATGATGAAAGGGAAATAACTCTAGAGTTTTCAATAATATATAATAACTAGTAGTTGCCCGTGCCTGAAGGCACGGTGTAACGAAAAAGTAGATTAAAATACTACATTACATAACAATTACATAAAGACTCATACATAACTATTATCATACTCAATCATCATTCCATACTCAAAAGCAAACAACCAAAAAATCAAGCTAGTCACTATTAATTTAAAGAAATTTCGGCAGAGTTTCCTTTAAAAATAGATAGCCAGAAAAAGATAAACCTGTATAAAAAAACTTACAATCATCAAAACAACCATCAAAATGATGAAATTTCTTCAATTGTAACAAAACCACAATATAACAATATTTTAATCTTGGAATTTTATCAAATAGGTAAGTTGGCGTATAATCAAAATGATGAAATTTCTTCAATTACAAAAGGAAAAAAACCCAATCTAACGATATTGTAATCTTCTTGATTGAATAAATCCGTCAAAAACAATAGTTGCAAGACAACAATACTGCTGTTTAGTAAATGTGTTTAGTAAATTTGAATAACAATCTAAACAAAGATGCAACAATAACTGAAAACAAATTGAACACGCTTTGAGCATAAATTCAATGTTTAACTGTTAATCAATGAAAATACTTACAGACTTAGGAATCAAACTCATAAGAAATTGGAAAAATTACCTGGGTTCCCCTGTTTATGGACTATATAAAAGTTTGCATCCTGAAAAATCAAATAAATGCAATTTAGAATCATAATCAACACAAAGTTCAATTTCTCTACAATGAGTAAATTTAAAGTAAAACTTTACCATATTAAAAATCAAAAGAAAGCTCATGTATCCCAACTACTGAACTAACCTAACTAATCTAACATAAAGCAGTGAACTTTAGCTCATAAAATACACAAATGAAAATAAAAGAATAAAAATACCCCATTTTTGGCTTCCAGCATATGCTCCTCATCAATATGACAAAAAAAATTCCCGTTTGTTCCTAATAAAAACACAACAAAAATGATCTTTTATAGAAAACACAACAAATTTATAATATACTCCATTATAATAATTAAATATATAATATCTAAATGTGTAAAGTATCTAGAAAACTCAAAGAAACAACTCAAAATAGAAGTCTTATTTACTTGAATCAAATAAAACAACTAACAGAAGAAACTTATAAAATTATTTTGAAAACTTATGAAAAAATCCCAACAGTGATCTTTTTTTAAGAAACTGAAAATCTACTAAGCAACTTTTTAGATTATTACACCTGTTTACTTGATCCAACCTCAAAAGACTATCACATTGTATCAACATAGATTCAACCATAAAGCTCTATAAATGACGAATGTTTCCAATACCCCAAAAGGCTTAGTTGCATATGGAAACTACTTTGGGTGTTCTACTATTTATTCACTGTGATTGCATATGAATTAAGAGGACTAAAAAACTGACATTTTTAATCAATTAAAAGTCCCAAGTAATACTGGTAAACATATTAGTCAGACCCAACAATTCTGTCTTGCTCAGTCAGGTCTCTTTCAATTACATGAACTCTCCGGCCATCCTGTAATTTTAGTTGAAAATTAATGAATTAATTGTATTGCTGATTAGGCTAGAAATCAAATTAGAAATATGTAGTAGAAAATTAATGAAACCAAAAAGACTTACCATCTAACTGGGCAGCCCACTCCATCCGATCTAAACCAAAGAACAACAACGAACACTTTTAATCCGACTTGTTCAAACGTCAACTGGGCTAGATCGAACTCAAATCGAGTTTGGACTCGTCCTTTGTATCATCAATTAAGGCTTGCCAATGCAATATTGAATAAATTCCATAGATTTCCCAGCCTACCACTTCAAACAACCAACAAATGTTCAATTACCAGAATTTTAATGTGCTTGTCTGCAACAGGTAATATATATTGAGAGCGGGAATTAGTGTGTAAAACCTCAAGGGAATGGTTGAATTTGCCATACTTGCGAAGTTCCTTGATGCACCGATCCACCTGTGACTCCCAACGCCGACAACCTCCGGTAGAGCAGCCCGACTTTTCTTCCTTGGGTCGCCCGTACCACCACAGACTCCAACTCGGCCTCCATTTGGTCCGTACAGAAAGTTCTAACCAACGACGACAATACAGGGAAGAAACGACGGTTAGGGTATGAGAGATTTAGGGAGTGATGATTTCTCCGGCAAATAAGTCTGTCACGGCCATCTCTGTGCTCTGGATCGTACATTAAGGGCTGGGTATGAGAGATTTAGGGAGTTGAGAGAGATTTTAGGGCTAAGAGTTTTGAGAAATTTTCAGTATGAGAGATTTAGAGAGTTGAGATTAGTGGTCGGCAGTTGGCGGAGATTAGTGAAACCTTCGAGGAGATGGCCGGTGACTGCGGAGGAGGGAGGTGGTGGAGGAGAGAGTGTGGGTTTCTTGGGAATGGGTTGTTCTTGGAGAGATGAAGATGAGAAGAGTGATCTTCTCTTTATGGAGCCACAACTGCTGCACTTGCACTGCTCTATGGTGATGGGGTTCACCGTGGTTGCATGGTTGTTTCCGGCGGTGGTGAAGAAAACACTACCTTCTTTCTCAATTTCCTGATTACTCATCATTTGGGGGTGTTGATTTTGGGAAGGGGTTTATTGGGGGAAAGAGAAGGCAGTGAAGAAGAGGGGAATGAATAACGGGGAGATCTGAAAAGAGTGTTGAAATGTGTGAGATGAAATGGGCGGGATTTGTTTTGTGTGGGATAAGATGTGAGCCTTTAGATCAATTAGAATCAATCTCAGTCACTCTTGTGCTTTGTCAATTTTGAGATTCAAATATAGTTCTGTTTTATTAATATAGATTATGAAAGAACATGAGTCAAGTTTCAAATTAAAGAAGTGATTGAGTCTTTACTGCTGAATGACCTCTAAGGACCATAAACTAATACTTAAGGTAAATCAGATATGTATCTAATCATTTTATTATTTTGGTAATCGAGGGGATCAACCTCTTGTACCCTATGTATATACATAACATTCAAATATCTTGCACAAAGGTCAATTTTTCGAATATAATCCCCTTATTTAGGGTTGTTCATTCTCAGTCTTACTATAAGAATTCACATCAACCAATGGTTTAGATAAGCTTTTAAATAATAATAATAATAATAGTAGTAGTAATATTAATAATAATATTAGTAATAATAATAATAATAATAATAATAGTAGTAGTAGTAATAATAATAATATTACAAATATTTCTATTATTATTATTATTATCTTTAATTGTAAGTGGGGGTGCACGATCATCTTTTGATCAAGGGTGCTGGAGATATTTGAGTTAGAGAATATGAATAATTTCTTGGCTTAAATTTTCAGATAGCCAAGTGGTCTCAAGTGGTTCTAACTTGTAAGTTTTAAACTTAATGTCTCATGTTTGAATGCTTAGGAAGCTTTTTTTCAAGTTACTAAGGCTGAAGGCACTATGTCAGATGTTTAAAAAGTTTAGGGTTCAATTTGCGTTGACTGAGAGTAAATGACTCAAAATCCAAATCGCCAAGAGTTTATGGGTCTACGGTACATTTAACCCTCACAAAATAGTAATATATACGATGACACTTTGTGATGACTAATTTTGTCATCATGTTAGAGCACTTGTAACCATCATTGCAATTACCAAATTTTATGCGGGAAGAATTTTGTTAAATAAGTGAACCCCAATGTGTTTCCTTTTCTCATGATGTTTGAAGTTACAAACTTACAACGGTAATAATATATATTGCGAATATTTCTGTCGACTTTTTGATTGTTAGTTACGTAAATAAGAAATAGATGATAATTTTTTTGGAGAGATGTATAATAAGTTAAGCTTCTTATAATTCTCACCGATCTCATACCAGGACTCAACTTATAAATACCATTGCCCTATGCTGTCGTGGTATTATTTTGAAAATGTGGAGGGTTCAATCAAATGCTACAAGCATCATTTGATGCAGTTGATGTGGTGAAATAAGTTGTTCATAAATAGATATTCTTATGCTAAATGTGAAATGTCATAATGAGGATAAGACGGTCACTGTGACGGTTAAAGTTATCTTAAAATACATTTTTGATGACTTTTTGAGATTTTGTGATGGATTAAGCCATCACAGATAACCATTTTTTTGGGTAGTGTTAATAATACCCTTTTCTGAATACACGTATTGAAAAAGATGTTTTGACAATTTCCATACTGCATTGATTCTTTGTGTAAGAGTTGTAAATTGCATTTGGTTGCACAGAACAAGTATATTAAACAAACTTAATTAGCTGATGAGATTTTAGCCTGATAGTTAAGACTGAGATACTGTGATATTTAGGTCTCAAATTTAATTTTTATTTGGGTAAATTTTTACTTAGGTGAGTTTAATTCTTTGTTTATGTGAAACTTATTTCTTTTTTATGTGAGATTTATTTGGTTGTAAGTTTATTTTTTTCTCCTTTAGTGATATTTGTTTGGTTGTGAGTTTATTTTTTTCTCTTTTAGTGAGGTTTGACTGGTTTGTGATATATATTGCATTAGTAATAGTATATTTGATTATAAAATTATATTGTATTCCTAAAAAAAAAAAATGGGGGTTTCAAAAAACAAACTTAATTAGAACAAAAGTTGTTTACGTGGTTACGTGGTAAGTCCAATTTGTCTTGCTTTTTGATTATAAAGTAGTCCCTTAATGACACTCGTATCAATATATCCTCACTTGAATACTATTTAATTACATGTTATTCAACTTAACATTTTTTAAAAAAGTGTACATAATTTAGTTTTTTTACTTAATATTTTTTTAGTTCAAAAATAATATTGGCTCCATTCCTAAAATAAAATAAAAAGAAGAAGAATTTCCATTTCAACTTTATTGGTCCAGAAAAATAGTTTGGTTTTTAATAATAGTAATATAAATTAACACAAATATTTGGCTTGCTATCATAATTTCACTATCATGTCATATTGTCATGATACTAGACTAACAACTTATAATTTTTAGGGGCATATATAAAACAAAAGTATACATTCTTAATAATATTCAAATATGACTTTTTGTGGAATAGATAGAGTAGTAAATTTATTTATTTTTATTTTACAACTTCTTTTACTATGAATGTAATTTGTATGATAATTATTACACGTTTGAAATTAATAACTTTTGATTATTTTTGTCATAATGTTTGAAATTAATGTTCTTTAGATAATTGTTTATTATATTTAAAATTAATGTACTTCAAAAGTTCATCTAGTAACATTATAACCATAAATTATCAAACGAACTTATTTAAAATAGTTTAGATGATTAAAATGAAAAAATAAATGTCATTTAGATGTTTCAAACAGATCAATCAATGACTCCCTAGTTAGATTTGAGTTGTTATACAAGCTTGATAACCCGTGCAAAGCACGGATAAGCGTTTAAAATTATATATTGGATAAATTTTAGAAACAACATATTTGAACAAATATTTATAATAATAATAAGAATTCATATCTCAATTCATCTAATAGGATAGTGTTAATGCTCGAATTTCGTCCGCACGTCCTACTGGTCGTCCGGGAAGAATACCTGCACAAAAGTCCTAACGGCTTGAGCCGCCAGTGGACTCCTCCGGTGTGAGTGTTAGTGAAGATTTTAGGACATGTCAACAATGGAGGCTTAAGTATTTAGTAGAGTAGAATAACGTAACCCTCACCTCTATTGTCGACCGGAAATTTATAATACTTACTTTAATACTTACCAGTCTTAATAGGAATGTCCATCGATGAAGTAGTAGTTGAATAGGAAGCTAACTATCCTAAGCCACTTAAGATACATGACTACTACTCTAATTAGAATTAGATATAGTAAGTAGTCATCATCCAAATGGTCTTAGGAACCTAACTCAAGCCTATCGGACCAAGGAGTCCTCATAAAAGATTACTAAGCTGATGATCCATCGGGCCTGACCCAATATAAATTACCGGATCAGGCTTAGCAAAATACTCATCCTAACATTGCCCCCCACTCCTCCAATATATAGATGTGCTGGGGGAGTAGAATAAATCATTCCGAAAGTATATGTAAGCGGACAGATCTAGAGGAAAATCAACTCTTCGGGACTCTAGATTTATGTACACAAGAAATATCAGACCAAAGGCATACCTTCTTTGAACTTTATACAGGAATTCAGAGGAAACGTAGCAGAGGAGAAAAACTCCTTCGGGAGATGAAAAGCATCAAACCGAAGGGAAAGCTCTTTCAGGAACACAGGGATGTTTATCCGAAGGGACAAAAATCTTTCGAGAACCCAAAGGTATCGAACCAAAGAAAGATCATTCGGGAACCCAGAGGTATCGAACCGAAGAGAGATCATTCAGGAACCCGGAGGTCTCGCACTGAAGAAAGATCATTCGGAAACTCGGATATATCGAACTGAAGAGAGATCATTCGGGAACCCAGGTCCTTGTACCCAACAAGCCCGAGACTTTGTCACTCAACCCAGCCAACCCGTCCCATCAGCTTGTGCAAAATGCTTCTCATTCCATTTTGAATTACAAAAAATAGTGCTGGACAACTAGTAATGAGCATGCGGGCTGGGGCATTTATTACACTTTCATACATACTGCAAACGCGCCCTATCTGTTGGATTAAACTTATCCGGACCGTTGAACGTTGCATAAGATAGGTAAAATCAATCAATCGCCATTTTACCGGAAGCAGTTATTTTTGAACAAGAAAGACGTCTGAGAGAAATTCCCATCGCCCACTCAAGATTCCATCGTGCTCGACCTGCTCTCCTCCGATATTGATCCATCGATCTTCCTCTCAGCACCAAGTAAGTTCTTTGCCCTCTACTCTCCAATACTTCATAATGGTTGAAAGCAAACAAAACACGAAAGCACAAGCTTCGTCTTCTTGGGTTGAAGACGAAGTCACAGTCGCCGAACCGGGGATCCCAGAGGGTCTGTGACGCCCCCAAATCTAGGCCCACACAGCCCAAACTTGAGTCGTCAAAAGACTATAACAAAATTATTACAACAAAGCACAACGTACAACAATACAGTGTATAATAATACACAACTAAGTCTTCACTATTATTGCCACACTATTTTACAACACGTGAAGACTATGATAGCTATTCCTCGGACTCTCACTCCATTCCCCGGCTAGACCCCATTACGTTTTCATCTCCTGTTGAAAAATAATGGAACAAAAGAAAGGGTGAGCTCAAATAGCCCAGTAAGAAATATCATGACTAAGATAATGACGAATAAATTATCATTAGCCTTCAACAGTTGAGTTCTTGATAGAATACAATAGACTACAAGGTTTATATCAAAAACTGCAGTTAAATTCTTAAACAATGTTCAGATCAATAATAGCAGCGGAATGAGCAATCTATTAGAAGAATAATGCAGACTATAATGTCTACTCGCTTATCTTTTTTGTAAAAATATCATCAACTTTTATCATCTGAAATACCATTAGTCAAGATAATACAACTTCACAGTTCCTGATCATAATCATGCAGATCAACAGTTCATCTTTGCACTACGGGACCAAAGATATTCAGTATAACACCAACGGTCATGATTATACCAGATTTAGCCTTTGGTCATAATCATACCAAACAACAGTTCATCTATGCACTACGGGCCAAAGAGAACATTCACCACGTGCCATAAAAGACATCGAACAGATGTATCGCCTTTAACCTAGTATATCGTCTTTAACCTATCATCTGTTCAACAATTATATCACATCTGTGCCCCCGACCACAGATATTCACAACAGCTTGATTCTTGATGATTAATATAAACAACAGTGATACAAATGATGAACAGAAGAACAGGATAAACAATAAGTATCGGAAGTTTACTTTGTGCAGATTCAAATAATGTCCAAATTGCCAACATGATGTGGAGTGAAATTTAAAAATGATATTCAAGATCCACAGTTCAGAATAATGATTTCAGTTCAATAGAAATGTTCAGAAAATAGGAAGGTTCAGTTGAAATAATGAAATTCAACTATTATGGAACATATAATATTTTCAGGAATTATAGAAGCAATAGTTCCATAATAAGTTTCGATTTAGGTGTAAGAAAGAAAATAATATCCCTTACCGTAGCAGGTTTGATTAACAAAAGGTGAAGGAAATTAATGTCCCTTACCATAGTAAGTTTGAATAATGGAAGATGAAAAAGATGGTATCCCTTATGAGTATAAAGGAAAATGATATCACTTACGAATATGGAATAAAAGTGTCATGTGATAATTCGTGTAGACAAATTATTTCCACACGAGACAAATAAAAAGGGTTATTCACCAACAGGCGGTAATCCGCGCCGTAAGGTTATTCCCATCAATTTGAATACGAAGAGTTATTCACCAAACAGGCGGTAATCCACTCCGTAAGGTTATTCTCAGAGATTAATAAGGAATGAATACGATAGGTTATTCACCAACAGGCGGTAATCCGCGCCGTAAGGTTATTCCCACAATTTAATACATGGAAATAAATGGCACAAGAAAGAAACGATATTATTTTCGAGGATCAAAGAATGATAATCCCTTACAATAGTAAGTTTAAATAATAAAATATGAAAGAAGATTATATTCCAAAAAAAAAATGACATTCCTTACCACAGTAAATTTAAGAGTTTGAAATGAATGGTATTCCTTACCGTAATAAATTTAAGAGTGTAAAAAGATTAATATTCCTTACCTTAACACGTGACTGGATATTGATTTAAATGAGGTTGATCAACCTATATATTTATAATAAAATTAGTAATTATCACATATGAATTTCAAAGTGTATGATAACCCGTATAATATGAACTATCAAAATTATATATATTTAACATAATTTTTGTAGTATAATATAACAACTTTAAAATAGTTTTTAAAATAATATTTCAAAATAAACCTTCCAAAGAAAACTTTTAAAAATGAATATTCTTAAAGAAGAGTTTTCTAATGGAAGATTTGTGAATACCGTGAAAAATAGGAATTTATGAAATTACTACTTTTTAATAAAAGACTTACTTGAAAAATTTCTGCACTCTTTTTGGCTTTCAAACTCTCAAAATAACCTCACTATTCTCAGAGAAAACTCATAAAATTCTTATAGAAAAATTTTATGTTTTAGGTGTGATTTTTCTATTCAGCTGAACAAGCTATTTATAGGAGAAAAATGGTACTCTGTGCGGTTGTTGGCAGCACGCCAATGTTGAAATCGGGCAGAAGAGGCTGCGCAGACGAATTCAACGAATTCAAATTTGGCACAGTAACTTGCATAGTAACTTCTGAATATAATAATATTTTTCTAATAAAACAAATAACTTTTTATTATTATATTGTCTAATAAAACAAACAACTTTATGAATATATTATAATAATCAAATTACCAAATAATATTACCATAGTAATAATTCATAATAATGCAACAACTACTGTGTCAATTATTAGATCAATAATATGCATTATTATTGTTTCAATAATCCAATATGTTGTGCCACAACAATTATTAATAAGACAATGAGTAATAACAATTATTGAATTGATAATATAAAATATTATGCAGTGACAATTATTGATGAAATGATGCGCAACAGTTACGGTGTCAACTATCAGACCAATAATATGAGACACTGTGCAATACCGTGTGCTACTGTAGAGTACCGTGTGCTACAGAAAATACCATAAACTACCGTATGCTACTATTCTTTTATCACCGGTATTTTAACAGTTTCGTTGACTATTTTTATTTAAAAAGGTTACCTATGTCGTTTTCTATATCCGACAAATATTCCGTTGTGGGTCCACCAATAATTAGTTATTTTGGCGCCGTCGTACGACACGAATATTATATTGCGCCGTCGTACGGGCAGAACGAATATTCCCTGACAAAACGAATATTCTCCGACAAAAAGAATATTATTCAACAAAGTATAATTTGCACGGAACATTCTTAACTTTTAACTTTGCCAATTTAACCACTTACTGTTTCATGAAAAAAAAATATATATATATGAGAAGAAAATTAAATTTTATATAAAATTCGGGGTCTTACAGGGTCAACCGTGAAAACCCGTAGTTATCGAGCGGATAAGGGATGTAGAAGAGTATAATAGGACCAAATATTTCTCCCTCTTATATAAAGTAGCAAACACCCCCTCTTCCATCCGAAACCACCACTTCGACCTAGCACAAACAAAGTTTTACATCCCCGAGTCATATGAAATTAAGAGGCCTGGAGTCGGTAAAAGAATGTACTATCAGCTTGAGGGGGGATGGATTTCTATTCATCGGCAGATGTTGATCTATGGGGTCCGATTCCCTCTTTGCCCCTTTATAATGGAGTTACTACATGTGACAAGACTTAACTTGAACCAACTCTCTCCCAATTTCTTCATTCACCTGAATAGCTTCCTCACCTTCTGTCTCTCTGAGTCGACCCCCCCCCCCCAGCCATTGACTTCTTTTTTCAATTCTTTTCAATCACTAATACCAAGGAGAAGGGATTCTTCTAAGTAACAAAGAACCCCGGAAGAGAAACCTTGATGGAGACCTCAACGAGCAATAAGGGGTGGCACGAGGACTGATTTTTCATTAGGGAACCGGACACTGAGATGGTAGGACCTTAGGCAGACCCGAACAAAGACCAGCTGAATTCGAAGAGGATATCTCGAGCACGGTTAGAAGCATTCGAGGTCTTATACTCCAAGAGACCGTCTATGAAGTGGAATCAGGATCTCTTTAATAACCAAAACTGGTTATATTCCTTTGGCTGTAAGTCCTTTTTCGTGCTTGTTTATTCGTTCTGTATTGATTGAGATACTCATTTGTTTTGATCGTGTGGCAGTGGTCAATCAAGGAAAAACTCCCAACAATGAAGCCATTCTCGAGGTAGCTGGAGCCCCTAGGGCGAAGTTAAGCGGAGCTGAGAAAGTGAAGGCGACCCGTAATCTGAGGACCGCTAAGTCCAGAAGCCTCGAAGAAGAAGCCCTTGTTACAGAAGCGGTGACAGGGCCCTCCCCGATGATTGACACTGTAGAACCTTCACGGGAGGATGCCATTGTTTTCGAATAGCCTAGGCCAGAAAAATCGAGGACGAAGAGAAGAAGGTTGGTGTTAAAGTCCTCGTTAGAGGCAAAAGCTAAACCAGCTCCACTTCCTCCCCATTCTCCAAGCAACCAACCTGAGTTGGCCATCACCGGACAACCAGAAGAAATACTTGTCCCTCCTTAAACCACTACAAGGGATGTCCCCAAGGACCAGGAGCCTCTAAATGCTCAACAAAAAGACCCTGTCATTCTTCCGGTGACGGTCGAAGAGAGAAGAACCGAGGAGAGATCGAATCCGACTAGCCTGGGTTCTTCAATGGTTCCCTTTGTTGCAACCGGTATGAAGATGTCGATCTGAAAATGTTGATGGAGATGTTATTCTCCTTTCATGCAAAGGTGAAACCTTCTCCCTGATTTGCCTTTTGGTCTTGATTTATAATAGTCCTCCCTTGCCTAATCATTCGAACATCGTGTTGCAGGAAAATGTTGTTCTCCTGCGAGTGTCTGACGAGCAAAAGGCTCTAGAGAGGAAACTCAAATAAAGCCGCAGCGAGCGTACCGAAGTGGTGAAGAATCATCAGAAAACTCAGGAGCAGCTGAAAGCTCTTCATGAAGCCTTCCACATCATGAAAAAGGAGTATGAAGAGACACGAAAGATGTGAGCCGAGAAAGATGAAGAGATCAGTCGCCTTCAGGCCCAGCTCCACGACTCTGAGAAGAGAGGAAACTAAGCAGTTGAATTGGCTGAGGCTAAGGAGCTCAAGAGAGCTCTTCTTGAGAAGAATCAGGTCTAGTTTGAAGCCCAAATCCAGAGGCAAAAGGAGTACCTCGATCAAGCCGAAAGCCTTACCACTCTTCAAACCGATCAAATGAAGAATCTCAAGGACAACATTGAACTGATCGTCGAAGGTTGAGTTGCCAAAGAAGCCGATTGGATGAAGGGGCTGATAGCTTCTGCCTCCCCGAGCGTCTTAACTCCTGAGCTCAAACAAAAGGTCATTGACGAGTACAAGGCCTCGGACGAGTTTCAGACTGATATATATGCATCTGTGGTGAACGAGTTTAATGTCGACTTCGAATTTGCTTAAGAACTTGTTAGGGGAAAGGGTCATGATCCCGATCAGTTAGGAATTGTAATTCCTGATGATTAGATGTACTGTCGGGATCATTGTTAATGTAGTACAAACATGAAATTTAAAGAAATCACATTTTTGTTATAACTGACTGATTTATGATCTATTGTCTTTTCTCAAGAGTTAAGTCATTTCATCTGCATGTATAACTATTTACTTATACTACTTCTCCCCCCATTAGCTGGATCGGAGGTATACGCGATGAGGCTAGGAGATAAAACGAAAGTGTTTGTATCAAAACAACAATATAAAAGGAAGATATAAAAGATTATAATTAATATCGAAAAGATAAAATTTATCTGTTAAAAATATAACCTCAAAAAATAGCCTAAGTACAAATCTTCTCAGCGAAAATATAGCCCCAAAATCGAACTAAGCACAAAATCTGAACTACTGATAATACCTACGAAGCCGAACAGCATGCCAGGTATTGGGAACATTCTTTCCATCCATGCACTGAAGCTTGTAAGTTTCAACCCTTAAGACTTCGATGACCAAATAAGGTCCTTCCCGCGTAGGCTTCAGTTTACCAGTATCCCGAGGTGTAGATACCTCCGCCTGCCGAAGAACCAGGCCACCGATATTGAATGATCTGTTCTTTACATTTTTATTAAAATGTCGGGCAGTCCGTTGTTGATAGGTAGCTAACTTGAGAACCACTAAATCTCGTTTCTCTTCCAATAAGTTGAGATTCTGCTGAAGCCCTTCGGTGTTAAAAATTTCGTCAAAGTTCATGACTTTGGGTGTAGGTATCCCGATTTTGATAGGTATCAAGGCTTCAGAACCATAGGTCAGCTTGAAAGGTGTATCCCCAGCAGTAGTTCGAGGAGTTGTTCGGTAGGCCTAGAGAACATGTAACATCTCTTCAAGCCAAGCTCCTTTTGCCTCTTCCAATCTTCTCTTTATACCATTAAGGAGTGTTATGTTTGTAACTTCTACTTGACCATTTGCCTGTAGATGGGTTACCAAAGTCCGACGGTGCTGAATGTTAAGTTCGGTTAAGAATCCTTCGAATACCTTGCCCACGAACTGAAGCCCATTATTAGAGACCAGGATCATCGGAATGCCGAAACGGTAAACTACTTGCTCTTTGAAAAATTAGAGACATGTGTGCTCGGTGATTCTGGCGAGGGGTTAGGCTTCTACCCACTTAGTGAAGTAGTCAATGGCTACGATCACAAGCTTTACTTGTCCCTTACCCTGTGGAAGCGGCCTCAGGATATCTATTCACCAGACGGCAAAAGGTATCAGAGAGACTATTAGAGCAAGATCTTGGGGAGGTTGATGTAGGACAGATGCAAAGAGTTGACACTTGTGACATTTTTTGACGAAGTCTTTGGTATCTTTAAGCATGGTCGGCCAAAAGTATCCTTGTCGAAGTATTTCATGAGCCAACATTTTTGCTCCCACTTGATCTTCGCAGATTCCTTCATGGACTTCCCGAAGGGCATAATCTAATTCCCTCGAGTCGAGGCAGTGAAGCAATGGGGAAGAATAAGATCTTTGATATAATTGATCATTTATGACGCAGTATTTAGAGGACTTGTATTTTATTCTTCGGGCCAAAGATTTATCTTTGGGTAGCTCCCCAGTTATAAGGAATTTCAAGATGGGGGTCATCCAAGAATCTCCCTGTTCGATGTCCATTAATGTCAGAACCAAGGTGTTCGGTTGCTGAAGATCTTCCAAATAAACAGATCCTTCTAACTCCCTTTGATCGATGGTTGCTAATTTGGAAAGAGCATCGGCCATTGCATTTTCAGATCTGATCACGCCTATAATCTAATACATCAGAAAAAAATGCCAACAGTGATCGTACTAACCAAAGATATGCCTGTAAGCAAAGCTCTTTTGCTTCATACTCCCCCAAGACTTGTTTCACTACCAGTTGGGAGTTGCTGTAAATTATCAAAATTTTCACCTCCAGACTTCGGGCCAGTTTCAATCTTGCCACCAATGCTTCATATTTGACCATATTGTTAGTGGCAATGAACCCGAATTGTATTGATTGTTGTATTCTAAAACCTTTCGGAGAAGTGAGGATTACGGCAGTGACCATCCGTGCATTGCTAGCATTTCCACCATCATTGTTGATAGGATTCGCTCTCGCTTGGTTTTGCATGAACCACATGAAGTTCCTAAAGAAACCGTTATAATTTACATGGTCACCCACGTTATTTTTCGAGACTGCAGGAGGATTATATGTAGCTACCTGATTTTCGACCACATTTGTCTCGGGCATTAGATAGTTTATTCTCTGATTTTTAGATACCATTCCTAAATGCGGTCACAAAATAAAGGTTAGTTAAACAAACTGACTCGTCACTTCTTGTTCTCACATCCAAACCAACTGATTAGATAAAAAAAATTAATTTAAATAGAACTCTATGTTGAATTGGCTTAGCTCGATAACCCATGCTGCCGACCTTCCCGATGACTCTGATCTGTAAAGAATTTTTTGAAGAGGCTGGTCTGTGAAGACGAGGATAGTCCGCCCTTGGAAGTAATGTCGTAGTTTGCAGCTAAAGATAACCAATGCCTAAGCCAACTTCTCTAGATTTTGGTACCTTATTTCTGCATCTCGAAGAGCAAAGCTTACATAATAGACAAGTTTTTACCCTTCTGAATCCTCCCTTATCAGAGCTGACCCAATTGCTAAAGACGTGGCAGACAAGTATAGTTGTAGATCTTCTTCGGGAAGGGCTTTACTAAGTATAGCGGAGAAGAGATATACCTTTTGATTTGGTCAAAGGCTTCTTGGCAGTCTTCAGTCCAAAGAAATGTTTTCTGATTTTGAGTTCCCTTCAAAGTGTCAACGAAAGGGAGACATTTCTCCCCTAGGCGCGCCACAAATCGACGAAGAGCTGCCAACCTTCCCGTCAACCGTTGTATTTCTTTGAAGTTCTTCGGCGGCAGTATTTTCAGGATAGCCGATATTTTTTCGGAATTTGCCTCTATCCCTATTCGGCTAATCATATATCCCAAAAATTTGTCTGACCCGAGGCCAAAAGTGCATTTAGTCGGATTGAGTCTCATGTTATGGGATCTGACATTCTCGAAGCATTCTTTCAGGTGGAATAGGTAGTCTTCTTCCTTCATGCTTCGGACGATCATATCATCAACATAGACTTCCATGTTTCTCCCGATCTGGCTACTGAATACCTTATTCATCATTCGTTGATATGTAGCTCCCGCATTGATTAAGCCGAAGGACATGATTTTATAAGCGCAGATTGCTCGGTGAGTGATGAAGATGGTCTTCAGGATATCACTTTCCATCATTACGATCTGATTGTATCGCGATAAAACATCCAGGAAGCTTATTATTTTATGTCCCGAGGTAGAATCGATTAATTGGTCGATGCTCGGGAGAGGGTAGTAGTCTTTAGGACACGCCTTATTTAAATCTGTGTAGTCCACACACATCCTCCACTTCCCATTGTGTTTTTTTTTACCAGCACCACGTTAGCGAGCCATTCTGGGTAATTGATTTCAAAAATAAAGTCAGCAACCATAAGTTTATCAATTTCTTGATCAATTACCTTTTGTCTCTCGAGAGCTATATTTCTTTGCTTCTGTTTCATGGGCTTCGAGTTCGGGCTTACACTTAACTAGTGAACGGCCACGGTCTTGTCAATGCCTGGCATGTTGACCGAAACCCATGCAAAGATGTCCGAGTATTCTTGGAGGAGAGCAACCAGCGGAGTCTTGGTTTCTCCCTGAAGGCCAATTCCAATTTGTACAGTTTTCTCATCATCCTTTTGAAATAATGGAATCTCTATCGTGTCCTTAGCGGGTGTTGCGATCGGCTCGATACATCCTTCGATGAATTGTTCAAGCTCGATCTTCATTGTAGTTTTCTGTCGATTATCACTGGCAGGGGATGTTTAAATGGTTTACAAGTAACACCTTCGAGAAAGATCCTGATCGCCGATTGATTCCCCGATCCCATTTTTAGTTGGAAACTTCATCTTCAGATGTGGGATTGAGGTTATTGCTTTTAGTGCTGACAAGGTCGTTCTTCCCAAGATGACGTTGTAATTGTTTTCCACTTGAACTACATAAAAACGAACCATAATAGAGGCTTGTTTCGGGGGAGTCCCGAAGATCACAGGCAATTCAATCGTCCCTGCTATAAGGACTGGGTTATTCCCAAACCCGTATAAGGAGGACTCATTACAGATCTTCAGCTTCCTTCCCCTCAAGTCCAGACGATTGTATGCTCAGTTATAAAGTACATCAACCGAACTCCCATTATCGACAAGCATCCGCTTCATGTCCATAGTCCCGACCTGAGCTGTAATGACCAATGCATCTTGGTGGGGAGTGACCATCCCCGATGGGTAATCATCATCGGAGAAGGTAATCGGGTCGGTTTTGATGTCCTGTGGCTTGCCAGACACCTGATGAACCTCTCTGCCGAAAGCCTTCCTCTTTCGGTTAGAAAGGGCAGAGATCGAACGTTCGGAGATGACATCAACCACGCCTCTTGCTTCCGTAATTGGTGGAGGTGGCTCAATACGATTGAAGGCTGATTGTCGATAGGAATCGGCAACATATTCGTCAAGATTGCCATTCTGAACTTGTTTTTCTAAGAAATCCTTCAACTGGTAACATTCTTCAGTATCGTGCCCCTTTACTTCATGGAAGGTGCAGTATCTGTCCCCATTCTTCTGCCTTGCGAAGATTCGGATCTTCGAGGGTTTCTCATAGAAAGGTTGATTTTTTATCGCCTTCATGATGTTGCTTTTACTGGTATTCAGGGGCGTGTAATCTTTGTCGTTGCCTCTTTTGTCCCTCGGGGGATCGTTCTTTTGTTGTCGATCCCTGTTGGAATCTCTTCTATCATTCCCTTTTTTACCGTTGCCGTTGGATTTCTTTTCGGCACCATCGCCTTCAGGGTCTCTCTGGTGAAAATCACCTGTATCTTTCGATGAGCCCTGAAGATTGGCGAGAGCCTCTTCCAACTCAACGAACTTGTCCACTTTCTCATAAGTCTCAGATAAAGTTTCTGGAGCTTTCGAGATGAGCTCTTCGATTAACCTGCTAGATTTATCAATATTTAATCCCATGGTTATGAATTGGATTACCTGTTTTGAGTCAATCCCGTTAATCTCAGAAACTGCTTCACGGAACCTTTTAATATACTGTCGAAGACTCTCATTCGGTCTTTGCTTAACTTGCAGAAGAGAGGTCATCATTCGGGCACGGCGCTTGTTGCTCTCGAAGCGGGTATGTAATTATTCTTGTAGTTCCTCCCACGACTTAATGGATCCAGACGGGAGGGAGGTGACCCACTCTCTAGCAGTCTTCTTCAGGGTAGATAGGAATAGGTGGCACATCGCCATTGCATCATGGCCATGGAAGTGCATGGCCTGTTCGAATAAGTAGGTGTGGTCATGGGGGTCTCCTGTTCCGTCATACATCTCCAGGGTGGGTACTTTGCGGGTTCGGTTGATCTTAGCCTCTTATAATTCTCTGGAGAATGGGGAGAATCGGGCCTTCTTGGATCCATAATATTTGTCTGAAGGTTTCTTTGGCGAAGATTCCCTAGTATGGCTTTCATGGCTTCGTTTGTCTCCCCGATCTTTCTTTAAAGGTGATCTAGCTCGCTTTCGCAAGTTCGACGTCCATATTGACTTGGAACGCGTCGGTTCCCTGTCTCACCCTCGTACTCCATCCCTATGATGTTCCTGATGTCTGTCGTCTCGTCAGTTATGATGTTTTGAGCGGGAGACTGAGTCTCTCTAGCTCAAAAGATCGTTTTCAGCCTCGGTCAGTTCATGATATTGTTTATCAAGCTCTTTCTACTGGATGTCCAGAGCTTTCTTTTTGTCGAGGATTGACTGGAGGCGACGTTATTTATCTGCTATCATGTCCCGGCGAGGTTGAGAGGGTGGAGGTCACCGTGAATGACTCTGCGATTGTGAAATCTCCATGTTAATTATTTTCAGTTGAAAGTCTACTGAAAAGATTGTCTCTACTAAATACTAGATGTCCTCCTTCTAGCGCCAATGTTAACGCTCGAATTTCGTCCGCACGTCCTGCTGGCCGTCTGGGAAGAATACCTGCACAAAAGTCCTAACAGCTTGAGCTGCCGGTGGACTCCTCTAGTGTGAGTGTTAGTGAAGGTTTCAGGACAGGTCAACAATGAAGGTTTAAGTATTTAGTAGAGTAGAATAACGTAACCCTCACCTCTATTGTCGACCAGATATTTATAATACTTACTTTAACACTTACCTTAACACTTACCAGTCCTAATAGGAATGTCCATTGACGAAGTAGTAGTTGAACAGGAAGGTAACTATCCTAAGTCACTTAGGATACATGACTCCTACTCTAATTAAAATTAGATATAGTAAATACTCATCATCTGAATGGTCTTAGGAACCTAACCCAAGCCTATCGAACTAAGGAGTCCTCATAAAAGATTACTAAGCTGATGATCCATCGGGCCTGGCCCAATATAAATTACCGGATCAGGCTTAGCAAAATACTCATTCTAACAGATAACATTGGTGTTGATAATTATTTTTATAAAGTAAGATCATTACTTCTAAAAAATAATTGGTCCAAGACATTGTTTATCCATCCTGAACTTGTAGAAATTATGAGTATAATTTGGTGTATAGTGAGAGTCCTATTTATAATGTAAATGAGATAACTTCATGTTAATTAGGTTCATCAATTAAGAAAACTAGAGTTCAAGATACTATAAAATATTCTTGATAAGTTCGAAAATAAAATTTTGAATACAATGTAAATAATAATACCAATGTAGATGATGCATTCAAGGTTAATAATAAAACCAAAAAAAAACTTTGGAATTTGCATTTTTAATGCTAGCTAAGGTAATTAAAATTTGGTTCCATTGATCATTTTTGTTGGAATTGACTTATACTTTTACGGGTTCGACTAATGACTACTACAACAGAGTGATCGAGGGTTTAGCTCGTGGGGGTTGCAATGGGGCAGCGCCCCCTGGAAGCCAAGCGCAAGGGTGTAATTAGGCTTGAGAATTTATTAGTAGTCCAGTATTTGATTTACTAATGTATTGAGCTTGAGCCCATGTTATAGCAGCTAGGATTTTTTAGTTACTATAAAAATAGTTTTTTGGTGTGTGAATCATTGTAGAGCGTTTGAGGCATCTAATAAATACGTCAGATGTAATGTCCTAGAATTTTCACGTCTTTATTAATTAAATTATTAATTTAATTTCCAACGAGTTAGTTTTATGAGATTATTTAAATCTTTTTATGTGATTAATTAATTATGTGATTAAATAATTATGTAATTAATTACTAAAATTAATTAAAGGGGGTCACTAATATGTTATTAAATTAGTGAACAAACCCTAAAATTTTAATATCAAAATAATTGATAAGTTTCCTATTAATTAAATATTCAATTAAATTGAATATAATGAGTTAATTAAATGTAATAAATTAATTAATATGATTATTAATTAATGTAAATAATGTGAAATATTAATAATAATATTTATTAGTCTATTTAGTAATTTAATACTTATTGGTTAGAATATTTAATTATTTATTCAATCTAATTATTTATTTAATCATGGATTGAATAATTAAGGTGTAAATTATTAAATTAGCCCAACATGGGTCAATTAGTAGCCTAAGTGGAGAATAATAAAATTTGACAATTTAGTAGCCAAAACAATTTAATAGAAGCCCAATTGGTATTTTAAATTAAAGCCCAATGATTGGCCCATTTGAAAAATACTTAATAAAACTATTAATTATTAAAAAGTGAACTTGTGACACTCATTTTGGGACATGAAGAAAAAGCTATCAGCCGACCAAGCAAGAAGGAGAAGAGAGAGTGTATTGTTATTATTATTATTATTATTATTTGATTTTTCATTTATTTAATTAAAAGGATTGCTTGTTTTATTTTTTTTCAAGTACATGAACCATGCTTCTTTTCACCAACTAAGTCATGGCTTGTTAACTTGTGTAAGTATCCAATAGCTAGCTTGTAATGGTCAAAATTAGTAGATACATTATGTATATCTATTAATTTTCAAGTATACTTGGAATGGGTAAATGTTACTTCATTATTTTCTCCAAGTTTCAAAAGAGAGAGTTTGAGAGCAAAATATTTTGAGAGAAAGCAAGAGAAGGAGAAGGAGTTCTAAGCTAGTTTATGTCTTCAAAATTCACAACATATTTTGGGAGAAAAAGAAGAATAGCCATTAAATCAAGGTAATGGTTATTTTAAATGAAGTTTTGTTTTTAAATTAAATAAATCATAATGTTAGTATAAACATGTTAATATAGTTATTAATGTGTAGTGGTAATATTTATGTCATGCTTGAGTTTAATATGCTTGGTTTGTATTTTGGTATATTTTATATGCTAAAATATGTATTTAATAGTGTGAAAACAAGTTTTGAAATATATGACCAAAAATATTTTTTGTAAAACTTAGGTTTAAATCACTCAAAATGGAGTTATACACAAAAAGTTATGATTTATGGTAGTTTATATGATGTAAATTTTTTTATAAAAAAATAATGATATTAAATCATGAAAAATTAATTTTTCATGTTATAAATTAATATAAGGTAATTGGTAATTTTTTTGGATTTTTATTGAGCATTTAAAGCTTACTTGATGGTATAGTTTTTATTAAAGTGGGTATTTCTGGTCACTGTTCACATTCTGGGAAGAAGAAAAAAAATTAAGGGTTTCCGCGCAATGCGCGCGCAGCCACTGTTCACCGAAAACACGGAGCCAAACGACGTCGTTTGGTGTCCGTAAAAAGTTACTCCGCGCGTACGCGCGGAAGCCGTATCCGGCTTTCCAAAAACGGCGTCGTTTTGGGCCGTAAGAATCTGTAACGCGCGCCATGCGCGGTAGGAAAAATTTGGGGAAATTACAAGTTTGCCCCTCCGCGTTTTTCTTGGCAAAATTACCATTCTGCCCTCGAATCAGTTTTCAACTTAATTACAGAATTGCCATCGGTTCAGTTTTTCAACTTAATTACGAAAATGCCATTCGGGTAAATTTTAATTAATTTAAATATTTGAAAATTAATTTAAAATTATAACAAAAATAATAATAATACAAAAATAATATTGGGGAGAATATTTTTCAATAAGTTTAATATTTAAATATTTTAAATATTAATCTAGTTAGCTAAATCATGGTTAAGTTAAATAAATTTATTATTTATTTATTATTTTAAATGTTAATAATAAATAAAGATGATAAATTAGCAATTATTATTTAATGCCTATTTAATAATAATTAAAGAGAGACAAAATTTATAAATTAATTATTTAATATTTAAATATTATTAAATAATAAATAAGGATAATTAAGTAATGAATTATTATTTAATTAGCATTAAATAACGATTAATGGAAATTAAGAATGATTTGATTATTATTTAACCTTAAATAATAATTAAAATTAATTAAATAATTAATTATTATTTAATTGACATTAAATAATAATTAAAGAGGATTAAGATTAGTAAACTATTATTTAATTTCCTTAATTAAATAATAAGTAAGGTTAATTACTTAGTTAATTATTGGTTGATTAACATTAAATTAAAGAAGGTTAAAATTAAGGTAATAATTAATTTATTATTTAATTATAATTAAATAATAAGTAAGTACAATTAGTTATTATTTATTTTAAATAATAACTAGAGTTAATTAATTAATTTTTATTTAATCAATATTAAATGGTAATTAAATAGAGATTGAGTTAATAAAATAAATTGAATTTAATTATGATTTAATTAAACAATTGTAATAAGTTGTTTAAGGGTTGAATAAGTGTCCAACACTTAAGAAAAATATTTTCTAACTTATTAAAATATTAACCTAAACTGATTAAGGGTCTATAAAGTTAATAATATTGTTTTGACTAATGTAATTTATGTGTTAGTACTTATGTGGTAACTAAGTTCATTATTAAGCGTATAGTTATGCAAATACGCCGTACTAATTATTAGACCGGCTTTATTAATGTTAGGTCTTTCAAAGCAAGTTAGTTAAAGCTAGACAATTATTGTAGCTGAGCAGACAGACAAGTTCTCTAACCCTACTCATTTATTGTTGAACAAGTTTCTATACTTGTACTTATTGTCAAAGCTTGAATTGGTTTAATTATTAAAAATTATTCCACATCCATATTGTTTATAAAATCGCACTTAGTGCACTTGAAGCTTATTAGTTCTTGATTCATGAACTGTACTAAAAATGTCAAAAGCTAATAGTTCAGCTAGACATTACGTTTATAAATTCAATACTTGAATACTTTTAAAAGCTTATCCAAACCATTTTTGGGTGCGGATTTCTTATATTAAGTCTAAGAATTGAACAACCCTAAATTAGGGGATTTTGTGTCGGGAAACCGACTTTGGGCGCCAGTGACTAAATGTAATGCATATACAGCGGGTTGAATAGGCTGATCCCCTTGAAAACCAAACAACTAAAAGGGTCAGAGGAAACTCTATTATACCTTCGTTAGTTCAGGGTCCTTAGTGACCGCTCAGCATTTTAAGATTCAAATCTTCTGTTTATTAAAAATTTGAATCTTGTTTCATTCACAATTGTTATATCTATTGTTGAACCATTGATGATATTTCCCATTCATTCATGATATATTAAATCTTATGATTGTTCTAAACTTGCTGAGCAAACTAGTTGCTCATTCTTGCTATATCATGAACCATTTTTCAGATATACCTGATTGCTCAAAGAAGGATAAGGGAAAAGGAAAAGCCAGAGATTAAGTTAGCTTATGCATGCTAATTAGATATTTAATGTGTATTTACTGTTGAAGAACCTTTTGTAATTCCTTATGATAGGAACTGTTTATGTTAAGGTTGATAGATCCTGGTATTGTAACCTTTTGAAGGGAACTAATATGTATTATTCCGCGATATTTAATTGCAATGTATGTATTTAATTGTTAGTAATGTGTTGAATAGTGAGAACCAAACTCGAGGTTATGGAACCCGGATTTGGGGTCGTCACATCAGACAAGCAGGACTAGCCAAATTAGTGAACCTGGGTATATCGCATGTTCTTACTTTTCTGTTCTTCATCTAATATTCTGTGTGATCGTGTTCTATTTCGTTCTTAAATTCTAACAATTTTCAAGTATATGATCCAAATGATATTTTTGTGTGTCGTTATAATAGCATTGGTTTGATATTGGGAGTCCTTCTGAATAATCATCCGTTTATGTGGAGTGTTTTGCTTTGGCCATTTAGTGAGTGAAGAATGGAATTTATGTATTTGTCAACTATATATTGAGGAAGTGTCAGATAACGAACCCTTATGGCTAGTTTCTATAGGGTCAATAATTTTGATGTCCATCAGCCATGTTCTATGGCTGTACTTCTGCAATGAAGTGTGAGATGTATTGGAATACCAAAATAAGGAATGAATGAATCAGGAAGTAAGGTAAATCAATAAACTTTTGAGTTGAGCTGTTGAAATTTTTTGAGAATGTCAAAATTAATGGCTAGAAAGAGTTGGCAACCCAAAAAATACTTTGGATTGTCGAGTTATCAAAGTTAGAATGCTGAGTTAACTCAGGATTAACTAAAATAATTCGGTATTTGCCTTGTCATATTTGGGTATTGATTAATGCGATATAAGTTGATCAAAAACCAAAGTTGTACCTTATTTTTAATATTGGTTAAGTAAGTTGAGCCCAAATACTCAAAGGTCAAAACTAAAGTCAAGTTAAATTCAGAGTTTAGTATTTTCCCCAATACAGTATTAGGGGAACTGTTGGGTCATTATTTTATGCTAGTGGAGCATTTTTGCATTACTTGGGACCCATTAACTAGAGCCACAGAGCTTCAAAGATGTTTTTGAACTTTAAGGAAAGAAGATCGACTGAAACACACCTTGTTTGCATATAACATCTCAGTCTCACATCGATTAATACATGATATTTAGATGTGTATATAAAAACTCAAGTTGTTATTATTAATACATCCAGTAATGATTTATTCCGGACTCAGAGTTTGGCTCGGATTGTTACATTGCACCTCTTTTGCAAAACTCATCCTTTATGAACTTTTTTTATTAAAAATTTTACTCTGTCAAATATTTCACTTCAATACATTAGTTAAGAATTTTAACTTTAGAAATACTAAATTTATTTAACTCAAACGATTTCTAATTACCAAAAAAATTCCACAATATCAACAGATTTGAAACTCTAGATCTCCTAATCCATATATCTCATTCTTTATCTTTTGTTATATGTCAATGGATTATTATTTTATTTTGGTAAAAGTCTCGCACACAAGACACGTCAAAATATCTATTTTATTCTTGATTTTTAACACGTGCTGACGTTATTAAATTGTTGAATACTATAAGAAAATAAAATATATGGATTAAACATGTGTTGATCAATTTTTCTTACTATTAACGCTATAAGAAAATGCTTCAAAGGTGATGGACCCAAAATAAAATACTCCCTCCATTTCATATTATTTGATCAATGTTGACTTTTTAAAATCAATTTCAGGGATTTTTGAACTTAAAATTGATATAGATTTTTTTAATTTTAATCAATACAATAATAAATATTGTAAATTATTTTAAAAGTATTACTCATTATAAGTTTTATTGTTTCATAATTTTTAACGAATCATCTCAATTTTGAGTTTGTAAATGTCTCAAATTACCTTCCAAAAATCAATAATGGTAATATAATATGGAGCGGAAGGAGTAATAAACAATAGACATATAGTAAAAGTAGCAATAGTACTCTGATGACAAATTAATCTTGCAAAAAGTTGCTTACAAAATGATATGACTGGTTGTGGTTGGTTATCATCACTAGACCCACCCATATATGGTGGATCATCCATTAATTACACTCTGCCACATTATTTTGTAAACTAATTTTTGTCACCGTAGCAACACTCGGTAAAAAGAGAGAGGGCGATGTATGTATTCGACAATGTATGCATTAAGCGATCTAAAGTTTGAAATAAGTTGGTAGTATGAGAAAAATTTTGCCAATTAATTTAAAGTCAATTGAGTGAAATAGTAGGATAATTCTAAAGTTCAGAATCATAAGTGCTGAATTGGAGTGTAATAATTTGACTACGTGAAGATTTTTTGCAAAAATAAAATAAAATAAAGAGTGAGTTTTGCATAATTAATACAACTTGGAGAAAGAATTTTGTAAATAAAAATGTTCGAGAGTGAGTTTTGTAAAATAGGTACAAATTGGAGGGTTAGTTTTGCATTTCAGTCAAAAAAAAATCAAAGATTTACCGTTGACATTCCTAGATCTGAAAAGTTGAGAGAGGAGAGAGAACAAAAAATAATGGTACTCCTCCGGAACAAAATGAATCTGGTCAAAATATAATAAGGGTCCGACAAAACGAAAAGACTTGTTAATCATTATACAGATAGATAATACACCTGTAACATCCAATAGAACCAAAAAAGCAAAGCTAAATAATACCCAACAAAGGAATATGACCAATGCATCAAGATAAATGGCCGACCATGTAGACAAATCATACCTTTGACAACTTCAGCAAGAGGACTTCACAGACTAAACTATGATGGAGATAACATGCACCGAGATATACGTATAGTCACCCAGGCAGTAAGAGAGTGAGAGTGAGAGCGATTAATATAGTGGTTGAGTTGAATGAACCCTTGTATGGGCGGGGGCTATGATATGTCAGCTAACCGATTTAGGAGATGTTGTTGCGAAACTTGCACCATCAGTGGTGTATCGAAGAAGAAAGATATGCACTGATGGCAGATGTTTCCTTTTAGTGTTGAAAAGTTGGGAAATTGATGTATTTGTTCTTGGTTTAACAACCATTTAATTTTCTATATTGATTAGTGGCTGAGTTGACCAATTTCTTGTTTGGGTAGGAGATTATGTTTGGTTTGACAACCATTTAGCTTTCTATAGTGATAATAGATTTAAACCTAGTGTCACGCTATTCGATGTATATATATGGTGAGAATGTGATTGTTTTCTCATAGTATATCAGATAGGTAGAGAATATTGAGGTTAGGTGCGTGTTCTTAAAACTCACACGTATGGTAAGTTCGTGACTCATAATCGTATGGTGGAGCCCCTCAGTGAATGGACGATTTTGTCTGATTAGGATAAGTTCCTCAACCCATATGATTATGGCAAGTTCTTGAACTCCTAATGTGTGGTAAGTTTAATGAACAGTGAGTATAGGTAGAGTTAATTAGCAAGATTAGAGTTGTACTAACTGTAGTTATTAAGCTGGAAAAGAATGCAGAGAAAAAAAAATTGAGGTGTTTTGAGATTTTAGGATATTCCACATCTTCTAGCTATGCTAGACTTTGAAATTCTTAAAATCGTGCCAAATTCGCACTTGTATGCCTTTAAAAAGACAAATAAAATTTCTTTGTTTTATCAAAAAGGAGCGATAACTTGGTTGTAGAGACAACACATTGTTATTTGTGGTGACATGATAAAACCTAAAAAAAAATTCAGTATTTTGAAAAGTTTAAAGAAGAGTCTATGCTAAGTGTTTCGGCTAGACAAATTGATTTGAAAATATCAAAATGTATTTATAAAATCATCACACGCCATTAAACCTATGGTGTGGAGATGAAAATGATGAAATCCTCAACATACTGTCAAGACTATACGGTATCATGAAGTTATAAAGTAATGACGAAATCCTCAACGCACTGTCAAGATGATGCGGTATCATGAAATCCTATAAATGAATTTTTAGTTATTTTAACTAATCTAAAATGATTTTCAGTTCGTAATATACGAAAAGTTTAATGATATGAGTCTATGCCATTTATTTTGACTGGACATCTTTGGTCAGAAATGGTTCAAGTTTTATTTTTAATCCAAATTATTCTGATGCAGAATTTTGTAGTAAGTCTGAGGTGAACAATTATAGAAGCAGATATATTTTTGTCTGCATAAAGCTCTGACGAGGTGATCAGTTCGCCCGAGGTAATCAGTTAGAGAACCGATAAGTCCTCCCGAGGTGGTCAGTAAAGAACTGATAAGTCCTCACGAATGTTCATGGTCTTTATAATCCCTCAGCATATTATGAAAGTTTTACTGAATATTTTGATTTTCAATTTATTCTTCTATAAGATATTCCAATATTCTGGAATGGTAAGTTTAGAAGTATGAACTTCCTAGAAAAGGTTGGTCAGAGAACTTGATGAGTAAAGAGATATCATCAGAGAAAAAAATTAGTAGAAATGAGTATACTGTAATTTCGGGGAAGAAATTCTTATAAGGAGGGATGAATTTAATACCCTAGATATTTACAAGATTTATAGATAAGATTTTAAATGATTAATTAAAGGTTAATGTTTAAAACCTAGAGTTGGAGAAGTGAGATGTGTAGAAAATGAGTAAATATTTTTGTTGACCTAATTTATTTGTTAGGGATTAAATATGAAAAAAATTATAATGATGCATGTGAAGAATTTATTAAGAAAATAAATTTAATTAAGAAGTGAATGTGGTACATATATACCTAAAGTATATTTTTTAGCCAAATAAGAAGATGAGTAAATTAATACTCAACCAAACTAATAAATTAATTAGTTTTAATATGGAGCAAAAATGAATGTTATGAGATATAATTAATTAGATTAATTATATGAGTTGGCAAAAGGTGTAGTTGTTAATGTGTGTGTGTGTATATATATATATGAGTATATATGTGTATATTTATGACTAAGTTAAGGAGTGAATAGGATAGGTATGGTTAAGATTAACCATGTTTGTGTCAATTGTAGAGAATTATAGATATACTTGTGTATATATATATATATATATATATATATATATATATATATATATATATATAATTAATGTGATAAGAGACATGGAATATATACATGTATAATGATGATACATACATTGGATGATTTATAAAGATGTTGGCGAATTTGTAGAGAGTTAACCCAACATAAGTTAATTGTTGAAAGATGTATTAATATATACATAATGTAGAAAGTTAACTATGCTTGGATTTATTGATGTATATAGAGATATACAATCTATATGTAATGATAGTGCAAGTATACTTATTGTATAATAGCAAGAGAGAGTAAATTTGGGTGGAGTGTTAGTTTTAGGAAGCTTGTATTTCAATCAATGAATAAAGTAGTTCACCAACTCCCAACAACTCCTACCTAACCCTACCAACTCTCACCAACTCTAGTCATTCAAGAGTGTCAATCACTTCGTCATTCAATGGTATAGTAATCAAGACTTAACATGAAAGTATATGTATTTAAGGATGTTAATTATTAGTAAAATGTGTAGATACATAATTTTATGTATACATGATGAATGAAACTTAACTAAGGTCGGGTATTTGAGTGACCAATATTAAGTGTAGTACTTTAACCACAGGTCTTATGAAGAGTTAGAGAATTAATCACTTGTGGGTTAAATGTTGGTGATATGTTACTTATTTTACACTTTACCATCTATGTTGTTTGTAGCCAAGTTGATGGGTGTCATTTTAAAGGTCAAATGATAGTCAAATATGATAAAAATACAAGTATTGTGTATGTATAGGTAAATATGTATACATATATTGGTGTGTGTATATATATATATAGATGCTTATATAATTATATAGGACATAAAAATAAAGCCAAATTGGAGTATTTCTGGAGTTATTCCCGAATTTTGGGCTCCACATGAATTTGAAGCTTGCTTATTTGGTGAATTTTGAATACAAAGTGGTTCAACAACCCCCCAACCACCCTAGTCATTCATATAGTCAATCAAAGGGTCTATCAAGTGGTCATTTCATGTTATAGTAATCCTAATTAGAGCTTTAAATTCACCAATGTTAGATGATTAAGAAAGTTAATGATGTATTCATAGAAGTCTATAAATAAGAGCATTCCCAAACTTAGAAAAGTTTGTTGGTCATTTGCTAGCTTTCAAGTATAGAAATATAGAGAGAGCTCTAGAGCTTTGAGAAGCTAGAGAGCATGTGTGAGTGTGTTAGTCATTATATCATTTCCAAGTGTTGGAGAAAGAGAGAAAGCTCTAGAGAATGAAAAAGAAAAGAAGAAAGTTTGTGAGCTTGTGATCTTGAGAACAAAAGTTCTAGAGGAGTAGATGAAGAGCTAGCCATTGTTGGATTCTAGCCATGGATGAGGAAGAGGATCAATCAATGGAGAAGATCCATTCATGAAGAAGAGGAAGCTCTAGAAGGTTTAAAAGTGTTCTACACCTTTATCTTTTCATTTCTATGGTCAAAATATATTTTTAACCGATTAAAACTTATTTAGATGATCTATAAGTCTAAATCTATGATATGTAGGTAGATTCATGGTGCAGTATGTTTAATACAAGTATTTATATGTGTGGTATGCAAATAAGTTGAAGAAAATATCATATAAAGCTTTACCGGTAAAACCATAGTTAGCTAGGTGCTAATTATTGTTGTAGTTTGAAATATACAAGTTGGATAATTGATTTCTATGGCTAGAAAGTTATATATATGATGTATGATAAGCATATGATGTATGTAGATTCATAAAACATGATGGTTTAGCAAATAATACTTGTAGGATCATGTTTGAACCAATCGAACCAAAATTTTGTTAAGTTAATTTTCAGTTTGTCTTTGTGAGCAATTTTGAATCCAGTTCTGTTTGGAATTTGGTTTTGTCATTTAAAGAGAAGTTATAGAGGGGAAACTTCTAATGAGAATAGACTCAAGAATCACCCCAAAATATTTTGAAATGAAGAAGTTATGGTAGTTTTAGTGAAAGAGGTCCGGACAGCTAAAACGAGCGCCGTCAGTGCTCGGACATTCTGCTTTGAGAGCCGTCAGCTCTCGAATAAGCCTAAGACCAGCGCTGCCAACGCTGGTCTAATTTTAAAAAGTCAAAATTTTGCTATTTTAAAGTTTTATCAAGTCGAAACTTCGGTTTAACTTGTTGGTTAATGAAAAGTCTAAACGAAACACCGTTAGGGACTTAAAACCTAAGATAAACTTGCAAAATCAATGTCTTATGTTTATGTAAAGAGTCTTTGTTATGACTAATGGTTATGTTAAGCCCACATACCTTGTAGGTCGTACAATTGAAGGCAATATTTAATTATTTAATTATTATTTAAAGGACATTAAATAATAATTAAAGGGAGACAAAGTGAATAAAATGATAATTTGTTATTTAATTAATATTAAATAACAAAAGAGGTTAGTTAATTAATTAATTATTATTTAATTGATATTAACTAATAAGTAAAGTGAATTAAGGTTAATGAGATAATTGTTTATGTAATGCTAAATAACAAGTAAAGTTAATTGAGTTAATTATTTATTTAATTAATATTAAATAAATATTATGAAGGAATTAAGGATAATAAAGTGAGTAAACAATTTGCGTGTAATTGTTTAAGTCTTTAATTATTACCAAGGTTGTAATTTATCATTAAATAATTTATAATTAATGGTAAGTGATTAATAATATTAGTAGGAGATTAAAATATTATTAAATGATTAATAATATTAATAAAAAATTAAAATATTATTACATGGTGAATAATATTAATAAATGATTAAAATATTATTAAATGATTAATAATATTAGTAAGAGACTAAAATATTATTAAATGGTTAATAATATTAATAAGTGATTAAAATATTATTAAATGGTTAATAATATTTGAATGTAGTTATATATTATCCAAGGTAGATAATATTTTGAGGTATTTGGTTCATTATTAAATGTTCAAATCATTAAGTTATGTAAAAGAAGAAAGTTTAATTGAATTAAATCAATGTAAATAGTCTAATTGTTACTAATTTAGACAACTTATTAAAAATGGGTCATACGAATAACGTGTAGTGAATGCGTAAGTTGGTTAAGCGTACCCGACATGTCCTCCGAACTATATTTTGGGCTAGGGTTTTTGTTTGGAACTTAAGGATTCGTTTGTCGGATATCTTAAGAGTTAATAATTTGAAGTTAGAGTCTTATATAAAGACTAAGTAATAGTCATTATAACTAATGATGATGTCAATTTCATATATAAATTGTAGGTTGAACGAAAGACGGAAAATAAGCGTAAATGGTAGGAGCGAACCAGATAAGTTTTTCAGAACTTACTCCTATGTGCATTGCTACGCTACAATTTGATATTAAATTATTGATATGAAGATATATTAATGATATTTATGATATGTGAAAAGCATGAGATATGATTACATGTGAAATATGTACAAAATATGAAGCGTGAATTGTTAGAAACTATTTGTTTATTATATGTGATGCATGAGAAGTATGAAGTATTCATAAAATGAAAAGCATGAAATGCATGATATAGGAATAGAATGTAGAATATGTATAACATATGAAGCATGTAATATGTTATGTGTAACTGTTAGACTTGCTGAGCCGTCGTGCTCACTCTTGCTATAAAACCAACATTTTCAGATAAGTGCGAGATATTCAAAGTTTTCGATAAAGATTAAAGAACAGGAATGCATATTACTTTCACAGAAAGTCTAAACGACTATTGTAGATATGAGTCTGAATTGGACAGGTAAAATGATTATGTAATTATAAGAAATGGTTAGTATGTTATACAGTGATGAACCAGATCTGAGGTTCAAGGGACCCGAATTTGGGGTCGTCACACCAGCTTAAGTCATTTAATCACAATTAATTTGACCTAAACATAAAAAAACCCAAATAAAATATTTTAAAATTTTATTTACATATTTTTTATAAATAATTTGACGGAGATTACAACACATGCATGCACCCAAAAATAGTCATATTTAATATAATATCATTCGCCCTTGAAATAATGACTTGAATACTTTTTTAGGCAAATTAAAATTTTTAAAGCACTTCTTAAATGTGTGCCCTAAAGTTGTAGATTATGTTAAATAATATTCCCACCATTCTAAAATATTAAGATAATTATTAACTTTTTAAAATTAATTTAAGACATTTTTGAATTTAAAATTGACATATTTTTTTTTTAAATTTAGTCAATACAATGATAAAAATTATAAATTATGTAAAAAAAAAAAAATTTACTCATTGTAAGTTTTATTGTTTCATAATTAATTTTAAATGAATTGTCTTAATTTTGAGTTTGAAAATATTTTAAATTGACTTCTAAAAATCAATAATAATCTTATAATTTAAAACGAACGAATGAAGTATATTTTCTTTTTTCTAATAGTAGTAAACCAAAAGATATATAATCTAGTTAATTTAATGAGATAAAATACTCTGTCACAGTTGCTTTTAGAGAATTCGGACATCTATTTAAGAAACTGAGCAACGAGGAGGATGTGCTTCCTGATAATTAGGGGTGCACAAAAAAGCCGAAAAAACCGAAAAACCGACCGGCCGAACCGAACCGTTACTATTTCAAATCGAAAAATAATAAACCGAAAAAACCGAACACTATAAAATTGAAAAACCGAAATTAGTTCGGCCGGTTTGGTTTGTCTTCTCAACAAACCGAAACCGACCGAACCGACCGAATAATTTAAAATGTATGTGTGTGTGTATATATATATATTAGTTGAAATATAAGAAGCCATCTAATAGAATCAACTCACTACTTATCTTGTATTTTACCAATGGCTATGCACAGAGATACTTATAGTCATTCATGTCTGCACACATGACACACTTCCATACCTCCCCAAAGAAAAAGTAAATGACAAATTATACCATGAATTCTAAAACTTACCCACGGGGTCAGATGAATCGACAATGATCGCATCATACTTCCCTTCAGGTGCATTTCTTAGAAATTCAGCGACTGACAAAAAAATGAAACATGATGGACAAGGAAGTTTAGTTATGTATCCAGCAATATGACTTGTATGGCTCTATGTAACATGGCCAATAACACTCTCTATAGTTCTATCTCTTTCGGAGTGAGACTAAGTCTCAAAAAGATTAGGTAGCCAAATTACGGATATCGGGTTCATGTACTCAAAATGTCAACAACTTAGCTAAACCAATATGGCAGCATGATTTCAAATAGCTGTCAACAGATAAAGCTCAAATTGATAAAAAAAAATATATTGTATAAAATTAGTAGTTATTGAGTTAGTGATTTATTAATTATTATGAAAAAATGACAATATAATGAATACCAAATTATCAATTATGGAACCGAATAACCGAATAAACCGACCGAATAAACCGAAACCGAATAAACCGAAAACCGATTACGATGTAAAAATTTGGGTGGTTTTGGTTTTTAATTTTTTATAACCGATTTAAATAGTTTGGTTATTTTCCCCCCAAGAAACCGACCAAACCGAACCGTGTGCACCCCTACTGATAATGTATGTGTGTGTGTGTCTATATATATGCGTGTGTGTGTGTGTGTGTGTGTGATTTGTAACCTTCTAGATATTGTATGATCATTCCTATCTTTTATCCTAAGAGGATTTGTATTTTTTTTCTTATCTTTTATCCTAGGAGGATTTGTAATTTTTTCTTAGGGTAGGGGTTAGGGAGCATTTAATAATGTGTATGTAAGCATTATGATCGGGGTTTTTTTTTTGTTCTTATAATTACCATATATAATCCAACATGAGTTTCCAAATCATGAATAGTTCTAGATATGTTCAATTGGTGTTACAAACATAAAGTTAATTTATTTATCTCACCACAAAATTCCAACTATTGGTGAAACTCCAACTCACCCCAAAGTTTGATGATTCAATTGATTTCAGTAATATTGATGTAGAATAAATTCAAATTAAACCTACAAGTTGATCTACCAATATCAGATGTATCATAATTCCTAGCCTAACTAAATTTGTTTAACCACGCTACTTATTTACCTTGTCAATTTTATGCTGCATTTTTATTTGTGGCAATTATGTAATTAGCTAATGTATTCTTTCTAGAACATATTCGATTTAATCTATCCTCTAAAGTTGGATCGAAGACCAGATTCACCTCATGTTGATGGGATAAGTTTTGCTTTTCAACCTTCCTCCGGGGAGATGGGTAGCTATGCACGACAGGTCAGGTTAGGCCAGTTCGATCCGATCCATTTAATTTTTTTTAGTAATTTTAAATATTATAAAAATATCAATTAAAATTTTAAACTTAATTTATATATTAATTAAAAGTACTATATTACACTTATAAGTTACAACTTACAAATTACAATAATCAATTAAAATATTGTACAATTTTAAAGATATTGTATTATTTTATGCTATTATTAATAAATAAAAAAATTATAAAAAGTATCTTTTTTATTATTATTATTATTTTACAAATGACTTTCTAGTTTTTACGCTAAATATTTATTAAAATAAAGATGTAATGAAAGGTTTGCAAAAAGTGTAGGTTGCTAGTTAGGCAAAAAAAATCCTTATATATTACATTACTCAATGTGTTTTAATGAATTTCTTTATTTGTATATAAACAAACATGCATGAATGAACGTATTGAAATGTGTCAATTTTATATGGTTTATTAAATGGGTTATCACAAAGAGAAAGTTTTCATCTACAGTGGAAGAATTAAAGTAGCAAAGAAAGAAAATTGGTAGGCTGGACTAAGTTTTGGGTGAATCAAGTCGGGCCTCAAACCAGGTCGGGCTTGTTGGCAGGCCAGACCGGATCTGAGCCAAAAAAAAGGTGGCTTATTTGTGACTTTTAGGTCGGGCCGAGTCGGATCAGGCCTTGACCAGGTCGGGTTTTAACCAAGCCGGATCAAGACCGAGCCGCAGGCTATTTGTTCACCATTAAAGGTGGGGATGGCCACTTAGACAGATAAGGAAGCAAATTCAGTCAATCTATATAGGTTAAAATCACTTTTTAAAAACAATGTTGCTTTATTAATAACAATTTCAAGGCCTACTATATTGTCTACTAATTTTCAATTATGATGGTTTATATTTACTACTCATTTTGTTCTTAAAAAAAGACCCATTTTTACAATATTTACAAATTTTAAAAATATATATTTGTTTCATATTTATTACTAAATTTATTGATCAGTGATAATCCCAACAGGGTGCTCCGGTGGTAGTAAATATGATGATAAATGACTTGATGAGATATATTCTCTTCTTCTCCTTTTTTGACATGTCGATCGATGAGATATATCCATGGTTCAAAATTTGGTGTATTAGGTTGAAGAGGTTCTCACTAAAGATAAAAGTTGCGGATTTTGCAAAAAATAAAATAACTGAAAAAGTAAATAAAAAAAATAATGAATGTTTAATATAATAGTAATAATAAGATAATAATAATAAATCTGAAGATATTATGTCATTCTATACTTACAATTAAAAGAATTTTCTTTTTTTCTTTTTCTCTTATCCTACCCATTAACTAAGTTAGCGGGTTGATGTAATTTATTTTTTTCCTCTTACCCGTTAACTTAAGTAGCGCGTAGGGATTCTATCACATCTATTAGATCATTATTTTAACGGTTCAAGATGCATTTGCTGGAACAACATATACAACTAATGTTCGCTATGGATCATTCCCCTATATATATATATATATACATCTACTTGACAACAAATCCTTACCATCCAAATTGTGATCAAATGGTTAGGGTGATAATCGTCCGCAATTTAGTTTTGGCGATGGTAACAAAGTAAACTGGGGACGATAAGCCTTCGTTCGCATTTTAGTTACGTAAACAATAATTGTATACATAGTTTACTTATGTGGACGATGATTATTTTTTAAAAGATAATATTTGTAACAAATCACGTGTGGGCCTCCGTTCGTAGTTTAGTTGTGTGAACGATTGAAATATTTGACCATTTGATCAAATTTTGAATGGTGAAAAATATATTATAAGACTTTGCTATTTTTATAACTGTGGTTATGGATCATTCTCTTATATATATATATATAGTTCACTTCAGTTTCAACTTTCAATACGACCTATTAGCATATAGAAGTAAGATTAATAGTACGACCAATCAACTTCAAGTATATGTTGCATATAATATGGAGCCTCTTGTGGTAATTTTTAGTTTTGTTTGTTGAATGATGTAATTTTTAAATTAATAAGAAGCACATATTTTTCTTTAATTATGCATGAATAATGCTCGAAATTTGAAGCTGCTTTCTCAAGGTTTTCGTAATTATCACAAGTACTGTTAAATTCTAAGAATTAAGTATATTGTGGTTCACAGATATTTTTGTATATTAATAAATACATATTTTATGAGGCATTTGATAATTGATAGTTTATCATGGGTTTTGTTAATCATCAAAAGGAATGTATTAAAAAATGATCTCATATCTTTCAGCACCATCAACAGCCGGGGGGATTGCACCTGCAATTTCCTTGACGGATAATGCGTTAAAAGCTGTTGAATAAGATGAGGTCTGACCAGAAATAAGATTTATGCTTGAGAATTGGCATTAAACAGGGTGGATGCTCTGACATGTCTTACACGATGGAGTTTGAGAGCAAAGAAAACGCTCGACCAGATGATTCAATTATGGAATACAATGGTTTTGTGATTGGTAAGCTTCTATCTTGTTTGTTTCTTACATGAGTTTCCCAAGTATTATGAACTGATAGTGAAACATCATCAGATTTTCTGTACTTTTCACGGTTATAACTTCATTGGTACAACTCTGCATTTCAGCATGTGAATTCTGCATTTAATAACCATGGTGAATGGAGAATGAACTATGAAGTTCGAATATTGAAGCCATGTCTAGCATAAAAACTTGAAATTTATAAGCAAAACTTACTAATTGATTTGTGTAATTAGTAAAGTAAAAGCACGAACTTGCTAAAAGGAGACTTGACTTTATAGAGTAAGTCTCTAAAATAAGCATGCATGGCATAGTTCCCAGTTAGAGTTTTTGAGCAAGTGGAGGACCTTACATAAATCTAAATGTTAGTCGAAGTCTAATTTAATACCCAAATTTACTTCTTTTATGTGTGTTTGGTTGATTAGTTGCTGTACATTCTAACCCGGCAATTCATCTTTTCCCTTTGGACACTGTTGTAATGTTTTATATTGGGTTGTCCACGTCAATGATATGTCGTCTATAGTATACAGTATAAACTTGTTTTTCTTATCCTCTTGACCAATCTACTATTTTGATATTAAGCCTTTGAGCTAGACTAGAGTGGTCTAAACTCTAGATGGAACCAGCTATATGCACTGGCCAAAACATGGACCATAAAACCAGGTAAGAAACAAACACTGTGCTATTGGATTTCTAAGGAAGCATGGTCCAAGTAAGACCTTCACTAATCAGTCATGACTCCGAAGGAAAGTTTGGATTTTTGGATTTAGGCTGTATGAGACAAATCCTGTAAACTAGTCTATAGGCAACTTGGAAAATCAGCAAGGTTATATCTAATGGGTAAGTGAGAAGCATAAAACAATAAAATAAGAACTTGTAGCATTATGAGAAGTTGGATTATAGATGTAGGCCAGGACAAGATGATCTTTTTTTATCCCCCACTGAGATGCTCGTCATTACAGAGCAACAATTTAACCCAAAAGTATGTGAAGATGGGATTTGGATTCCAGGTAGTCCAAATTAGGCATTTCATTTGGCAGTCCTATATAAATGAGTTGCATTTATATAGTAAGGCAATTGTATAATACTTGTAAAAAAAAAAGCATCCGAAATGTAACTTTATGCTCATTTTGAAATGATTCCAATCATTGTCATTTTAGGTGCCATAAGGATTAACATAGAACAAACAAAGTGTAAGCAGGCCTTTATTCTTGGGAAAAAAGACTTGGTCAAATGTAGGAAGTCTATTGTTTTATTGAAGGGAGAGATGATGATGTTCCATATTTCTAACACAAAGCGGCAATCCTTTGATTACAATTGCAAAACAATATATTGCTTTGCATTTAGCAAATTAAAGCAATGTTGGAATGATCATAAATCCAAACGTGTTAAGATGCTTGATATGTTGGAATGATATTTATAATTTTCTTCTATGTTATGAATCTAACTTGCTTTCTTTAATTTGTCCGTGCAATTTGTGATCCAAAGAGCCTTCTTTTCATATATGGGATGCAATTGGACTTTAGTGATGCACTCATTGGTGCAGGCTTCTCTTTCAAAAATCCAAATGCTACACAAACCTATGGATTTGGTAAATCATTTGTTGTAGAGATGTGAAGAGGCGTCTGCTGTCAGGGGTGGAGCTACATATAGGGCAAGGGAGGCAGCTACCTCCCCTGACTTTTGTTTCCCACATTGAAAGTTAGTGAGAAGATTAAAAAGCACATCACGTATATAAACTGCACACCAAGACTTCATCAGAGATACATGAAGCTTATATTGTACTACTTTAGATTGAAGTGTGGCCTATCAAGACCACTGATTCAAGATACCAATCATACAGAGTACCTCTAGTAAGGTGCAAGGATAATTAATTTACTCTTGCAAGGATAATTAAATTATACAAGAGGTCACTTTTCTAAGGGGTTATATTGAACTTCAGGGCCAGCAGCAAATAAGCTAACAAGGCCTCGAAATACTTGTGTCGAGAGTGTATACTTGTGCCGAGAGTGTGCCGAAAGTTGATGCACTTGAAAGAGCTCACATTCCATGTGCTTTCATTGTCAAAAGATGCGAATGTGAAAGATGAGGTGTATATACAAGTGGATAAGTCAGATTAAGGAGTTGTTTATTTAGAACCGAATGAAATTGAATGACTGAACCGGTAAGTCATTCAGTGCGTTTGTTTAGGTTTGAATGGCTGAATCGGTCAGATTTTTGGACCGAATGACTAAGTCTAATTTTTTTGGCTGAATGGTTAAGTTCCGGTTGAATTGAGTAAAAAAAAATTAAAAAATATATTAAATATTATATTAAATAATGTTAAATAAATTTATAACAATTTTGAATTTTTTCAGATAGGTAAAATAGTAAAAATATGTTATTCAGATATTTTAGACATGTCACTTATTAAATAATTTTTTTCATTCAATATTCAGAAATTTACTTCATTCAGCTTGTTTAGATTACTTAAGCATTCAGAACTATTTCATTCAGTTTTTATCAAATACCCCACTAAGACATGATTATAGAAAGAGAAAATGGGGGGAAAATTAGGGCCTCATTGCAGCCAAGTCATTTTTTAAACTTGCAATCCCACATCGAATGGTCAAGAATATGAAGGGAGAAAAGTCTATAAAAGAAAAGTTTAGCCTCTCAAATGATTGGGTTTTTCTAATAAATTCCTCCTATTTATATCAAACAAAGGCAATCAGCTCACACATTAGTTCAAAAGTTCAAATAAGCAAAAATTAGGATCTCACTCTGCATCCAAGTCATTTTTCAAACTTACAGTCCCACGAATGATCAAGCCTAAGTAAATGCGATCTGTCTTTGTTCCTGCTCAGGTTTGACACTTTTTTTATCAGGTCTAGTAAAAGGTTGCCTCTTGCTTGGATAAGCAACATTAAGCATAGAATTAAGCTATAGCAATGACACCTAGTTTTATGGGTTCAATGTACGAGAATTTATAAACTATCCTATGTATATTATAAGCACTTTTACCAGACTTTTTCAGATGGTTGACTTAAATTTGTTAGTGCTATTCAGATTATTAGCTTATTTATTTATTTTCGATATTATACTAAAACACAGATAAAAATAATAAACTAAACTGGAGATGCACTAGGTCTTTAAGATGTGATTATACTTTCAGAATTAATTGTGGAGAAACTTAATATTGAAAAGAAATAATCAAAGACCTAACAAAATCTTAATAATGGGGCTAAACCAAAAACAAAAATCAGATGTTACTCTTTTTCGGAGTGGGATGTGATATCCTACTATTTATAGTCGGTTAACATGTTTATTATGTAAGTTATCATCTCACCTCTTATTTGTTTTATAAACACAAGTTTAAGTCAATATAAATTATAATCCTGTACAATTAATTGTGTGATTTATGTTTCTAGGAAAGTTTTATCAATTGCTTTTCATTTATATCTCTTTCTAACGTTTCATTTTAATTTGAATAGAAAATTATCTTCATCGTCAATCGAATCACTGTTTGTAATTTGAGAATTTTTTTTATCATCAATTTAATTTTTATTATCATTTTTTTTCTTATCAATGAATAGATTTTTTTACTTGTATGACTTTTTTTTCCGATAACAATAATTATTTCAACGACTCTAAAAATATTAAATTTTATTTGTGAAAATACAAAAAAAAAAAAAACTATGACAAAGAGATTTGAATTTTTGTTGATTCGGTCCATCACCATCGGTAAAATAAAATAAGAAAACATTATTTTCACATAATTTTTAAATATTTTTACATAATTTTTTTTCAAATAAAAATTAAATTCACTTTATATTTATATAATAAAAAAATATATAAAAATACTAAAAACACACGTTAAAAACAGACCTAAAAATATAAGTTACCAAACCCAAATCATCTGGTTTGAAACTGTTACCGGCTATCGCCGGTGTAAAGGAAGAGACAGGGAGAGACTGCATCACCACCATCCATTCTCACAGTATAACTAGCATCCCACCTTGAACTCAGAATTTAGAAGCTCAAACCTCGGATGGACCCAAACCCTAACCCTGATAAGAAAGAACAACGACGACGAAAACTGAGCTACGATCATGGCCTTAGCTTCCCGTTTCTTATCCAAATCAAAGCAGGTATTCTCTCAGCTCAAACGCATTTACATGTATTACACACATATATATATAAATGTGTGTGTGGGATTAATTGATGTACTCCTCTAATTATACTGAAATCTGTTCATTGGTTTGTTTTCTAATTGTTACTTTCTTAGGTATAAGAATAAAAATCTGATTTTAATGTTAGGGTAAAGTTGAGCACATACACAGAGATGAAGAAATGTAACAATGGATGGATAGGAAGATGTTATTATTAGCATTGTAATTTGTTAGAGACTTTTATTTTGCGTTGTTTTTTTATGTTGAATCAAGGAAATAGAGAGGTTATTTACAAATTAGGCAACGTTTTAAACTCAGAAAGAGCTGAGGAAAGCAAAATGACAAAAGAGCAAATTAAAATTAGAAAATGCTGTATTAGTGAATACAGTTCCAACTGTTTGTAGTTTTAAAAATTCTAATATTTAGTATAAAGCTAAAATAAAGTACTCCTTTCAAGTTTCATCGCATTTTGTTCCTCGCCTTCATTTTTGTATAGGCAATGCTAAGACATCAAGTAATCTTTTATCTGTAAGTGAAACTTCAAAATTAGGAAAACAGTTAAAATAAACTGGACCATTACATAAACTTGTTTCAACAAGACCAAGTAAAGAATCTGAGAATTTATTATGTCTAGAATCACAGAGAGCAATACACATAGAAGTATTTAAACCTTCTCTTGTTAATGGTTTAAAACCAATTTGTACACATCCAAGATGAATAAAATTATATTCAGCCTTGTATTTTCTAATATCATTAGACAATAGCTGTATTGTTTCATAGGTTTCAAAAATGGGAATTGTTTTTTCAACAGTTTTAATAATCGTTTTTGATTTTAAATCAAAAGTACCAATTTTATAAATCTGTGTGGGTTTAACCTTAGGTAAAGACCAATCTTTAAGATGTTGTTCTAATTGTTCATATTCCACCTTATCATAATTTTTCATATAATCATCTCTAGTACTATTAGTACTAGAACCCAACCCAATTGATTTTAGCATTCGACTCTCAACTTTTAATTAATTAATTGTTCAAGACTCGGCCGTCAACGATTTACACGGATTCAAGACCCTAAAACGCCTAACCACGGCTAAATGGGTAAATTCCACAACGCGACTTAGGACCGAACGATCAAGAACAAAAAACAAATTAAAAGAAGAAAATCAAATATAGTTACAAATACTCTTTTTTTATTTTTTATTTTTTTATTTTTAAACTGTTATCAACTAGTAAATTGGCTCTGATACCAACACTGTACCAGCTTTATAATCTCAAACTGAATTTCAGTTTTAACAAGGTCTATAAGACGATTAGTTTCAACAATTTTATTATGAAAATATTCTTTATTAAAATTATTAACAGAGTTTATGTAATTAGAATAATAATATGTTACACTATTATTATGATAATCTAAAACATCAAATAAATTAACTAAGTAATTTACAGACATAATATATAAAGCTTAGTACAAACAGGATCACATATATATATATTAAATCACAAATACAGTCACAATAAAACATAAATAAATAATTAAAACTTGAGTATTTAAAAAGAAAACTTACATGGAGAATCCATGGAAGTTAGAACAGTGCACACCAAGAATATACAGAAACTTCAGACTTTTTATTAATAATAAAACTTTACAACTGAGAGAGAAACAAAGAGAGGCGTAGGAAAAACATAAGAAGAAGCGTGCCTTCAATTGAACACTGGCAGCGCTTAAATGCAACTAAAAAGCTAATATAATACATAAGCAATGACGCTAAGACAAAATCATTGCTCCGACAAACTCCTATTACAAAACAGTAGAAGCTTAATGATTATAACTTTATTAAAGCATACAGTAATATTCTGCTTCTGTCAACTTTATTAAAGGGTTTTGGCCGACAACTGCTACAACTGCTTTAATTAAAGCAGATTCCTCTACGCGTGAATTGCTTTACGCGTCATCCATCTTGTCTTTGTCTTTGTCTGGATTATCAATCTCCTTTATCTAGAAATTCATCTTGGTTCATAACCTGGTTCATAATATCTTGAACAGCTTGGGAAAATTCTTCAAGAGATTCTTCCTGGTTTTCTGACCTACTTTCTGAGTCAGAAGCAATTGTTCTGGTAGCCATGGAAATATCATCCTTGTCTTCATCATCACTGTCGGAAAGTGATGTCAATTCCAGTAATTTCTGCTGGATTTCAGTCTTTGTCGCATTGGGAAATTTCTCTTTAGAGATTCCTTCAGAGATTTTATTGGATTGGATATTTTCTCCTTTTCTTTGGCTTTTAAAGCCTTTTTCTCCATATTCTGATAGTGTTGGATATGATCCATTGCCAAATGCATGATATTATCATAATCAAGTTTGTTCCACCATTTATATTTAAACTGGCGAATCAAGCTGGGAAGGCCATAATTGAATTTTTCTTGGAATTTAACTCCATATTGTCATCCCCAAATCCATGGGATTTGATAAATTGTAAAAAATTTAAATAAAGGATATGATAAACTTATAAAGTCTTTTCCCTGAAATTGAGGATAATTGTTTTTAAAACCAATAAAAACATTATATAAATCTTTTAGCAAAATTTCAGGTTCTGGACCCAATCTTTGCCACCATGTGTAGGACCAATTGGGAAGATCAGTATTACTGAACTCAGGACTGAATCGAAGAAACCAAGTATGTTTCTTCTGAGGGTTATCATAGTAAAAGCAATTAAACCAAGCATCTTTATAATCCCAATATGTAAAATTTTGATGTGGGTATCCCACCATATTCCTGACCCTATTAGGATCTAATCCCCAATCAGAAGGAGATAACATCTTTTTTAAATAAGCTTTTGAAAAGCTATAGGGAGCATGTTTAAAGAGGAGGAAGAGGAGGTTATACCAGAGGAGGTGCATCAGGTGCATCCTCATCATATGGTAGAGGTAATACCTCAAAAAATCCTTCAATGAAAGACTTACTTCAAAAGGATGAAATGGATAATATCCATATTTCAAAATTTTGTGAAGTAATACTCACTGTGGAAAATTCAGATCTCAAATGGTTTAAAGATCCCAATTATGCGGGTTCAAGATATTTTGAGCCTAATGTTAATTATTCTTTAAAAGGATCTCAAAATCATCGTCTATTTTATGAAACCATTTTGAGTGAAACCCAATCAGTAGATTTTGAACACTTTTATAGAGGAGGGGAGACCAATAATAAACATGCTCCCTATAGCTTTTCAAAATCTTATTTAAAAAAGATGTTATCTCCTTCTGATTGGGGATTAGATCCTAATAGGGTCAGGAATATGGTGGGATACCCACATCAAAATTTTACATATTGGGATTATAAAGATGCTTGGTTTAATTGCTTTTACTATGATAACCCTCAGAAGAAACATACTTGGTTTCTTCGATTCAGTCCTGAGTTCAGTAATACTGATCTTCCCAATTGGTCCTACACATGGTGGCAAAGATTGGGTCCAGAACCTGAAATTTTGCTAAAAGATTTATATAATGTTTTTATTGGTTTTAAAAACAATTATCCTCAATTTCAGGGAAAAGACTTTATATTCGCCAGTTTAAATATAAATGGTGGAACAAACTTGATTATGATAATATCATGCATTTGGCAATGGATCATATCCAGCACTACCAGAATATGGAGAAAAAGGCTTTAAAAGCCAAAGAAAATGAGGAAATATCCAATCCAATAAAATCTCTGAAGGAATCTCTAAAGAGGAAATTTCCCAATGCGACAAAGGCTAAAATCCAACAGAAATTACTGGAATTGACATCACTTTCCGACAGTGATGATGAAGACAAGGATGATATTTCCATGGCTACCAGAACAATTGCTTCTGACTCAGAAAGTAGGTCAGAAAACCAGGAAGAATCTCCTGAAGAATTTTCCCAAGCTGTTCAAGATATTATGAACCAAGATGAATTTCCAGAGCTTGATAAATGGAACGTCAAGTAAAACTCTTAAAGGAACATAATCAGAAGTTTAAAAAATATGGGGATCAAGAGATAAAAAAGTTGAAAGAAAAGATAAAGGAGATTGATAATCCAGACAAAGACAAGATGGATGACGCGTAAAGCAATTCACGCGTAAAGGAATCTGCTTTAATTAAAGCAGTTGTCGGCCAAAACCCTTTAATAAAGTTGACAGACGCAGAATATTACTGTATGTTTTAATAAAGTTATAATCATTAAGCTTCCACTGTTTTGTAATAGGAGTTTGTCGGACCAATGATTTTGTCTTAGCGTCATTGCTTACGTATTAGATTAGCTTTTGAGTTGTATTTAAGCGCTGTCAGTGTTCAGTTGGAGGCACGCTTCTTCTTATGTTTTTCTTACGCCTCTTTTTGTTTCTCTCTCAGTTGTAAAGTTTTATTATTAATAAAAAGTCTGAAGTTTCTGTATATTCTTGGTGTGCACTGTTCTAACTTCCATGGATTCTCCATGTAAGTTTTCTTTTTAAATACTCAAGTTTTAATTATTTATTTATGTTTTATTGTGACTGTGTTTGTGATTTAATATGTATATATGTGATCCTGTTTGTACTAAGCTTTATATATTATGTCTGTAAATTACTTAGTTAATTTATTTGATGTTTTAGATTATCATAATAATAGTGTAACATATTATTATTCTAATTACATAAACTCTGCTAATAATTTTAATAAAGAATATTTTCATAATAAAATTGTTGAAACTAATCGTCTTATAGACCTTGTTAAAACTGAAATTCAGTTTGAGATTATAAAGCTGGTACAGTGTTGGTATTGGTTGAGTATGAGATATTATAGTGTGAAAAATATTTTTTGTATGCTCCTTCCGTCTGGGAAAAAGCTTACCATAATTCTGTTAATAAGCGGGTGGGGGGGAAGATAGTTTTAAACTGAACCACCCAATAAATTTATAGAATCTTGTAAATGTAAAGTAACCAATCTGACAAAAAGAAAGACAACTACGCTCTTTACGTGTGTTGGAGTTATTAATGCTAAATAAACTGACGGAACAAGTTGGCAAATATGATTCTTGTAATTGTCAAATGGATGGGCTTGTGCGTAGTTGAGGTGTATCCGTATATGCATAGATTGGGCTGGATAATCGCCAAATTACAGTGCATAATTTTGAAGAGTAGCTGAATTTTATCTTTTCTTAGCAAAGCCTGTATTTATTCTTTTGTTGTCAGGCCCCATATTTAACTAGGCAGGCATATTGGAGCTTAAGCTCGTGCTCTTTACATTGCCTTGGCACTGTCACACTTGTGTTCCAGAATCAGAACCATTTGTTGATTTCATTTTACGTTATTTGGAAGCTTGTATTATTAAGCACTCTTTTTCAATTTCACCTGGGAGCTTATATTTCCATTTACCGACTTACTCTTCGATGCATATGCAGTTGCATACTGCTCAGATATTCTTGCAAGGAGGTCATGTTGTTCCAGTCCGTTTCTTTGCCAAAGAAGCTGCACCCGCTGCTCTTAAGGGAGATGGTTAGTATATCATTGAAGCTCTCTTCATTTTTATATTACATAAATCCTTTTAATAAGAATCAAGTGTCTCAGAGTCCTGAATCGAATGCACACACTTACTCTGTTTTATATTAACCGTGTGAAGGTACACTCTATCCCTATATCTCTCTTTATTTGTGTGTGTGTGTGTGTGTGTGTGTGTGTCTGACTTTACTTTCATATTTTTTAATGATGAACGATCTTTAAGGTTATAGTTACTTGATTCAAATACTGTCATAAATCATCATGCAATTTTTTCAACCATTTCTTGGATTGTTCATCTATTGTTGTGGATAATCCAAGAATTCGCTTTCTCAAATGTCAATTTAGTTTATTTGTAATGGTTGGAGATAAGAGTTACTTTCTCTGACAAATGATTTGCATTTGAGCTGGCAGAGATGCTGAAGAACATTTTCTTGGAGGTTAAGAATAAATTTGAGACTGCTGTGGGGGTACTTAGGAAGGAAAAAATAACCATAGACCCTGATGATCCAGCTGCAGTTTCACAGTATGCAAAGGTTATGAAGACTGTTAGAGAAAAGTAAGTTGTCATCTTAGAAATTTAATTTTAGAAGTAAGATCCAAATTTGACCAATTTGGACCCAGAGTCATCTCTGAACAATGTTCAAGCTTTTCATTTACTGATGTACCTCTCTTCATTCTAAACTATTCGCCGGTAAAAAAATTGATAATATATGAGGGAGATTGCAAGTTGTTCCTATTCAAGCTAGTCACTGTATGCTTGCTTCCAATTGTTGTTTCAATTATGGTTGATACCTCTTTTCTGTTTATTTAACTTTCCCAGGGCAAACTTGTTCTCAGAATCTCAAAGAATTCAATACACCATTCAAACACGAACACAAGGCATTCCAGATGCTAGAACATATTTGTTGACATTGAAGGAGATACGACTGAAGTATGTAATATTCATTTTTTATACCACTTGAGATATCTACCATAGATATCCTTTTATAACATGATCTTGTGCATATTCTATAACTGTCATTCTTTTTCTTGCTCTCCGTGCTTTAAATTTGAATAGATATGTAAGATAAGTATGATATTAAATTCTCTTTTGTATTATCCTTATAATGGTAACAATGTATTCTGTTCTACTGAAGAACTTTTTATTTAGTTACTAAATGAAGTAATATGGCGTAACGTGTGATCTTCTTCACTATGAATGGCGTAGCATATATTGCTGACCTGATAGACGCATTATAATATGTCATGATTACATCAAAGATGTGTTTTTGTGCTAGGTTTTTTCCGAGTTTGGGAGGCTGAGAGGCAATGATGTTTTTGGCTAACGAGGTTTTGAGTTCATGTGCTCGTGGGATTTGGCTGGGAACAAGTTTCTGATTGGAACTTTTAAAAAATAAGGAATGTTAGTTTTAACGGGTGTTGCATGTTGATGAACGAAGTGAAATTGCTTGACCACCTTTTGGCCTTTGGTTTTCTGCTAGGTTAGTTTAAATTGGTATTATATGCCGAATTGTATTGGATAAATGTTTTTGTGGTATTAGAAACTATACCAAATGTCTATAACTTGTGTGTTCAGTCCTCAAATGAACAGAATAAAACATTTTTTTAGAACTTGAAGCTCCCAAGTTTGAAATGTTCTAGTTAGATCTCTGTTTGTGCTTCCTGTTCTCATTAAGGTGACACTCACATGATGTTTCTAATTATTGTGTATATATGCTCATTGTATACCCTATAATGTACTGGAGATGTTTGCATTTCTAATTAGATGTTACCTCTCAATACAACCAGGTACACATGCACATATGATTATTTGAAAGTTACAGTCGCTTTTCCAAAATTGAAACGAAAGAAAGAGTTGAAAGTTGCATTTGACTGCTGCATTTTCTACTCTGTAAACTTACTATTTCCTCCATACTTATCACGTATTAGACGTGCCATTATGCTTATTTTGCAGGAGAGGTCTTGCTGATGATCTTGGTGCAGAGGCTATGATGATGGATGCATTGGAAAAAGTTGAGAAAGACATCAAGAAACCACTAATGAGGAATGACAAGAAGGGAATGGCTCTTCTTATGGCAGAGTTTGATAAGATCAATAAGAAGTAAGCATTACTTAGAACCGGAATTTATAATAGCTTTAGCATTTTATGCAAACAGGGTGACTTGTTTTATATGGAACTGATAGCATCTCATTACTTAAAAATTAATTCTTAGGCCGTGACACTTGTGCTGCTGGAATAAATTTTGTTAAATGCTAGATGAATATGTTGTTTAAAAACAGGGAAGCTGTCACGTCTTATTATTATTTTCTGAACATGTAAAGTGATGACACAAGTGCTAGCAAGCGAGAAATACATGAGAGAATGGACCTATTAAATTGCTTTAGGAGTTTATGTTTCTCGTAGTCAACGTATTGGATACCTAGCAAGTTTAATATCATAAAGCTTTAAATTTTCTAAGTTAACTCTTTTTCACATGCTCTTTCATGTTCATACAAATATTTTTGGGGAAATTCATGGTTTTTTTTGGAGTATCAACAGATCGGAACTGCTTTTTTGGTTGTTATGTTATAATTGACTATTATTGTGGAAGCATGTCCGTCAAAACTTAGTTTTGAACTAAAATCAGAGCACTTATAATTTTTCTTTTTTTGTTTATTTATCAGAACGTTGTTTTACTCTTGCTCCGCATGCAATCTTAATCTCCTGTGCTTTTCCTATTTCTGCATTTGTGACCAAAGTAAAATGATTTAACATCCGACTAAGTCGACTGAGTTTGCCTTTGTTTAGACTTGGAATCCAAGGAGAAGATTTACCCAAATACGAAGAGAAGTTGGAACTTAAAATTGCTAAAGCACAGTTGGAGGAGCTGAAGAAGGATGCCATTGAGGCAATGGAAACTCAAAAGAAACGGTACGTGACTTTCTGATAATATTTTGTTTAATATCAATAGTACTTCCAAGATACCAAACTATTTTGATTTCAAGAAGGCCATTGTGTTCCCTGGTGATAGTCATGCTACCATGTTGTGAACTTGTAGAAGATACTGTTTATATATTTTCTAATGACCCAAAATAGATGTAAAGGAAAACTTTTGTCCATGGAATTTTAAATACAATGATGATCAGAAACCTCCCTGAAAAATTTATTGTTAAAGTATATGACCAAAGGCCTTGTATCAATGCACCTCATTTCTGCCTAATGAATGTCTGACAATGTCAAAGTGTGTTTTTTTTGTCAATATCTATATCCCCTTTGAAGATTTTTGATATATTATCACCGATGTAATTATTGTCATGAAGATACAGGTAAACTATTTGGGTTCGCAATAGTCCAGCATATGTGAGTAGGGAAGGCAAGTTTGCTGTTTCATTATGGTGTATTCCACCCTATGCCCCTACTCAGCTAAATCCCTACCAAGCATTATGGTTGGGTGGGCAGGGTGTACGATTTCCAAGCGAATGAAATTCAATATAATTGCTTTTGTTAACGTGGAAGTTAGTTACCGATTAAAACTGAAGTCTAAAAACAAAAATACATTATTAGATTCCTGTACCCCCTAGAAATTAATTCTATTTTACAAATCTATTATGAACAATAATATGTTTTTAGGGTCTTTAAAATAATCATTTACTGTGTAGTGACTAGTGAAGCAAATTTGTGAAAGTATCTGACTTGTACTAATTTACAAGTACTACTAGTCATTTTAAAACACTTGTGAAAATACAAGATATGTTGTGAGGTGTGTTGCATCCAAATCCCATTCAAAAATTAAAATATTATGCATGTGTATGTGCGTGTATTAAGTACCTATGTAGGGGCTAGATGGGAGACATTATACTCATTCCCATCTGTTTATCATTTCATTCGCATTCTTACTCTCATCCCACCTACCTGAGAAAGTGCCGACTTGTTAGTAATCCATCATGTGCATGCATTTGAAATTTGCCAATATGAGGAAATGTAGATTATGCTGTGAACTTGGCACCAATGCTTTAGTGAATTCTCAATAAAACTTATGCATTTCTAAGGTCCAGTGATCTGGCATGGTAGTTTATGTGGGTGTACTTGCTTGATCACATGCCTATGATTTAAAAACTGGAACACCTTTCCATGATTACCTGCAAATACCCAAATGATTGAAAATATTAGTCTATAACATTTCTGGGTGTTTGTTCTAGAGGTTGGTTTGTTGTTCACGTCGGACAATTCATTGTGTTTATCAACCTATCCTTATTGTTTTGTTTTGTTTTTCTTCAGGGAGGAGTTCAAGGATGAGGAGATGGTTGATGTGAAGTCACTTGACATCAGGAACTTTCTATGAGTTATAGCTTTCCTATCCATCATTTTGTCTTTTGAAATTAACTAATTGTTAGGGGAGTAGACAATAGCATTTGCTTTGAAGGTGAGGATACTTGTGGTATTTGCTATGTTGAAAAATAAAAGGATACAAATGGAGGCAGACAAGGCTTTATGTTTCCAGTTCCGAACAAAACACAATGGTCTGGCACACCTTGATCAGCCTGAGATGTTAAGTTGTGCTTCTATGTTTCTTAAAGGTTCATGTGAATCAAGTTCACTGTTATATAAAATCGGTTTCCTTGCTTTATTTTTATGGATTACTCTTTAGCTTTCAAACTTGAGATGTTAATTCAAAATTGTCCAGAGCAGTTGATGATTGACTGTCATACTAAATCTCCTATTTATAAAAAGTTTTAGTTTGTTTTCATATCTTGGATTAATGCCAGTTAACCGTTATGTACATGGAGGATCGCTTTTTAACTTGCATAGAACAGTTTTGAATCTGGGGAAGCAGTTATCCTATAATTTGATTTTGTACAACGTCTATTTGAATAGATGAGATGTGCCAAGCCAAATCATACCTCCGTTGGATGAGTTAGGAAGGTCTCGATAATTTTATGTATTACATCCCAAAAAAAATTTAATGATCTGTTAGAGATGTAGAATTCCACAACATTTTTGGTGAATTAATGATGTGTTAGAGATGTAGAATACCACAACATTTTTGGTGAAACCGTGTGGCTGTGTTGACGTGCGTGGAGATCTGTTAATAATGGCTACTCGTGTCATTATAAAGTTGTTCGTGTTTATGTACAGGTTATATAGTTCCGGTCTAGCATTTTCATTCTGTGTTTCTGTAGTATGAAATTGCTTTAATTTATTTTCGGATTTAAGTTGCTACTTGATTGTCTAATAGTAGCAATCAAGTTCCATCCGATTCTGTATATGTAAAAGCCTTTGCAAGGTGGATGGAGTTGTTTAAAATTGCCCAAGTGCAAATGGCATGTTTCTGCTTCAAAGAAATCTTATGGCGACGGTTTATATTAATGAAATTAAATCCACAAAACCACTCGTAGATTTAGCGAAGGCTGTTAAGGCATAATAATGTAGCAATTTATAATTTTTGTGTTGTTCTCCACAATGATATTGAAATGTGCCGAATAATTTCGAACTGCAAGGAAACTGAGCACATAAACAACTTACATAAATCTGAGGTGCAGGGGTACAGAAGAATCAGCTATTCCTCTGAATGGCAAAAATGGGTGCTTACAAAAAGTTTTTAGCAAATCAAAATCAAGAAGATTACTCAATCACACCTGCAAAATTGATAGGCAAAACTATAACAAGTAGATGGCCCAAGTCACATTCTACTTCCCCTGAAGCTCTTCTCTGTTCCCTCCCATTGAGCTCCGTATGACAGAGGGATGCATCTAATAATTACTAATCCCATCTTGGCTTTCATCTCATCCTAAAAGATGAGTCTCAGGTAAGTACAGCTATTTCAAGAAAGAAAAGTAAAACAATTTGTTTAAGGAAATTGGATGAACCTTTACTTGCTTGGCTGCATCATTGAGATCTTCATCCAAAGATATGGCGTGAGGTTTCATCACAATCTGAGAACGAAAGGAAACATTAACTGCTGGTTACACATCAAGGAGAACCACCGAACAATGGAACAATGAAGTATACCTATCTACATTATGTCACTTTTTATGTGTGATTCACTATTGATTGTGCATACTAGGTCAATAGGTAGACCACATAACGATAAAACACTGTTAGGCATAACCTTGAAGTGTTCACTTCAGGGTGGAAATTCATACATCCAACTTAGGTATCTTAAGACAGCAGAGCAGAATAGGACACACTATAATGTGCATCTGTTCAACATTCATTCCAGCCTTCAGGCACATAGGAGACCGCTAACAGGATGGTAAGCAGAGAGAAATCCAGCTTCCAACACTTTGGGAATGGGAAATTTTATTTTGTAGTCACCTTCAATTATACTTCTTTGATAAAAGTTTTACTTGCTTACTTAATGTTGACGGAAGTCATTTGGAGCTTAAGAAATTGTAGAGGATCCTCGTTATTATGCAAGGAAAACTCTTCTGGTTGATTTTGCCTGTTCTAACTGAAATGGGGACTTTATGGACGTATAGTATAGGATCGATGTGGTGGCAATATGTGATTCTTGCTTTTGAAACTTCTATTTAAAGGTCAGGTGCCAAAATTACCTTTTTGTCAGCAGATGTACTTTTTCAAACTCAATACTTTCTGACAAATTAGAGTGCATGTAGCAACGGTTGAAAGCACTGCCCTATCACTTTCTTCCCCCAATATTTTCATAGATTTTCCAATTTTATTGATCTTTTGTCAGCACATTGCGGAATATTCATGCTTTCATAGATATGGCCATCTGTTTAACTTGCCAAAAAAGAAAAGAATATATGCGAATTTACATCTGTAGGTTGTAAATCTTGATTCAGTTAAAAATATTTGTTTCATGAAATGTGAAAAAATGTTTCCTTTTGGTTGGAAGAGAAAGGTGGATGGAAGAAAAGAGGAGTAAGGGCAAGGGAACATGTTGATAGGTTTTTCTTCTCTTAGACATAGACTTGTGTCTTGAATTTCCTGATCCCGTTCTTGTGGGGTAAATCATGTACCCAGGGATTATTTTGATACTTTAAGTGGTTTATTCCCTTGTTTCCATATAATCTTTAATCGCATCCTGACAGTTATATTATTATTCTCCTTGCAGGTTTCCTTGCTAGAAGAAACTATTAAAACCAAAGACAGACCTTCCTCCTCTGCTTGTGCTTCTTCGTGAACGACGAGCTGAAAAGCTGCATTATATTGGTGTCTCCTTTGGGCTTGCCCTGGACTTGCTCCGCTTTTGGAGGAAACATAAATTTGCTCCACTCTATGTTGGCCATAACCCAGTTAGTATCTTTTTTTTTATTTTCCTTTACTTTGGGGTTTTAGGTTGTTTTTAGAGAATTAATTGGTGGTTTGACATTTCTTTCATTTACCAGAATTCTGTTACTGGAGAGCATACATGTAAGGTTTTGAAGCCACTAGATAATGATGATATTGAAGCTAGTGGAACAGATGATTGGGGCTTTTTCAGCCCTTTCTACCATGGTGGGTATATTCTCTTAATCAAGATTTTGCATTAATTTTGAAATCCAGAGAACTCCAGATCAAGATTAATATTCTGTACACGCTTTCAGATTCCAGGCAAAAGTGTATCTGGCTTTTGGCTTCTACTAGTTTCCGTGCAATGGAATACAAGCTTGCTCTGAGGTCTGAGTTTTATATAATTGTCTTCATATAATTTCTTTATTCTTTAGTATGCACATGATACCAATGATATTGCAGTGTACTGGATCAAAAGATCAACTTTACAGAGATGGAGCCAGCTTCATCCACTTCAAAGGAATCTTTGTGTCACCTTAGATGTGTTTTATTGCCATACAATATGGTTCGACTTTAAGCCTATGTGAACAACCTTGCTGATTATCTTTCGGTAAGATCTCCAAATGCTTGTTAAGACGACCTCCTGTTTTGCAATAGTTGGAATTTGTTGTATCACATAGCTCAAGAGGGTTTTTTGAATTCAAAAAGTTCAAAATTGAGTGCTCCAAAGGAATATATGGATGAAGCGTATAGAAATCTAGTGACACATATTGTGGTATCCGAATTTATTTATGATATCTTAGTCAGTCAAACTTTTCTATAAGATTCTCAACCCCACTTATTTTTTTCTTTAGTAAATACCTCTCCCACTCTTCTTTGATACCTAAGCTGCCTCAAAGTTCAGGATTATTTTTTTTTAAAAACTAATATATTCTCAAGGGAAGAAAACAACATTTTTCAAAAAGTTGCTCATTGTTTGGTAGCGATCAATATCAAAACAAATATAGGAAGTAAAAGTGGCGTATTAGATTGCAGAATGTCTCCCTCGCATGCACACCTGTCCCCCCTGCGGGTGGTTTGGGGGGTTTCAAGAACTATAATATTTGAGATGGCTATTGCTGCTGAAACAAGGTTAATTTTTTTATGGTGGCAACTGTTGAAGCTTTTATTTTTATGGAAGTATGTGTTTACCAAATGCATGAAAATAAAACTTGAATCTGAGTCAGGAATTTGACTTTATGGGAGCATTTGGTTTATGGAAGCTTTCACACAAGGCCATATCAGAAATACTAATGCTGATAAGACATCCATGTTTATGACTATGTTACGCGATTTATTGGAATAATCTGCTTATTCTTCTCAGGATTCTGTTTTTATTTCCTTTCTCAACCCCCCCACGCTCCTTTTCAAGACCTTAACGACATGCTGGATTAAAATTCAATAGCAGAGTCTAGTTGTGCTTCGAAGCACATTCTTTTGGACTTTCTGTTGATTGAGGCATTCTGTTCAAGATGCTTCAAAGTTTATATGCTTCATTTCGGTTTTACTTGCTGTCCTCCTTGACTTTAGAACCTGATAATGAATGCGCAATGCATTTTTGAGCATATTTATCAACTGGCCTGAGAATGAGCTCAATAATTAAGTTTGTTGCTTTACCTCCTCTGTCTTCACATCATGATTGGATGGATATCAGCTACATGTTCACTAGCCAATTGGTACTTCGTGTGTTTTCATTTGTCATTTTCTCTGATCAACTTCTACATTCTTCAAGGATTTTCTGCTGTTCAGTTTCGTGCTTTTGTTATTGCCAAAGTATATACAGATTCTTTTGTTCATGGTTTCTTGTCATAGCTATAAGAAAACACGTAGTTGGGAGAACCGGTTAAGGTTTTGGAGGAATTTCATGCCATCCCACAAACCCCATTTGGTACATGGATTTGGAGTAGGACTAGGGGGTTTTGTATTTCAATCCCTCAAATCCAAATATTTTGTTTGGAGTAAAATTAAGGCTTACATTTGCAAATCTATCCAAATCCTAAATGTAGCAATTTGTTTTTTATTTGGTTTAATAATATTTTTATGTGAATTTTCCCAAAAGAAGGAAGATACCATCAACTCTTAACCAAAATGTTGGTATATAAAGACTAAATTCGCATTGGAAAATGAAATTGATCAACATTATTATACCTTGTCACTGAAAAAAAGTTTTGACTTTATAGAATTTGCATTTTACATTTCTTAATCCTGGATTTATGTATCTCATGTTGAAATCCAAATCCTTGAACCGATAGTAGACTTAGATAACTTTGTCTTGTATTAATATATTTATTGGGTGTTTGTTTGACTCTTCTTTTAGCAAAATATGTATCAAGGTATAAATTGTTACTGAAATTCACTGTTGAAAGTTGTCATCATAACTTAATTAACTATTTCTCTTATATCCTTTCTTGGTATTTGTATATCAAACTAACTTTGCATTTCACAGATTTCATATCTTGAACCAAGCCTTGCAGTTCCGTACTTTGAGGAGAAACTTCCAGTTACACTGTCATATGCCCAGGCTTCTGTATTATTATGTATGGGATTGCAGAGGCAAGAACTCTCATATGTCAAGGGTTTGCTTCTCAACTTTTCTGGTATAATTCTTTTATATACTTTGTTTTTAGATGGAATAGCAAATGGTTTATGGGCAAGTTTTCTGGGCATCTCAAAAATCTTGTATTAATTATTCCAGTTTTTAAAACTTTATACTCTGAGATGTGAATATGGTTCACAAAACAGAACCGGATCTACGAATGTTTTGGTCTCGCCTCACAGCTTAATTGGGACTGCCCTATTTCCTTCATTCATTTGGATGGCAAAGCACAAGAAATGCCGACCACATTCCAAATCGAAACATTTTTCATTTTTGTGCCATGCTTTTGGTCAAATTAATTTTTACAATTTGTGTGATAAATCCGATATTGCTAACTGAAAGAAAAAAGAAAAAGAAATACTAGTGCCAAGATCCATGTTTAGGTCTGAGGCTAATGTTGATTAGAAGAATGCTGGAACCTTTATAATAAAATTTACATGAATTGTAACTGTTCCATCACAAATCATGATAGCTTGGTTGTAAGAAAGACAGGGTGGAGATGTTATTCCTACTTTGCACGTTTGTATTTGTTGTAGCCTTGGTGGAAGCGCTGTCGTTCAATAATGGTAGAGTGGTAATACTGGTGGTAGTTTTCTGAAAACATACAAAGAAAGAAAGTAGTAGTGAAATCAATAAATGAACTTCATTTATATATATGCAGCTCGTCTTTGTTTAACAGGGGGCGATGAAGTTGGAAAGACATCAGATATTGTCATTCTACATAAATATTATGAAGAAGTTATACAATTATCTCAATGTATTTCCTCCAAGGAGACTGAGTCAATCCTACCTCGCTCAAAAGAAGTATACAAGTGGAATTGTGTATTCAAACCTGTTAAACACTGAGGAACTGTAACACTTGTGAAGGTGTAGTTACTAGAAAACAAAGAAAAATTTAACGTGTGCCCTAAGCTATTGTCACAGAGATGATAAAAAATAATTTAAAAAAAAAATAACACCGCCATCATGAAGAAAATCTAGGTGAAGGAATGAACCTTCTCAGCAGCCTCAGTAACTTTGATGCGAGAAGGTTCGGAAACATTGTCAACATCAACTTCAGATATAGGCGTCAATTGACCTTCAAAGTACCTACAAACAATGAAATTGTAATTGCTATCCTTCCAACACCCTCACACATATGGACATCCCATAAGACAAGCCAGTACATTAGAAGACATGTAGAAGCATTATTTAGACTGCAAAGAACTTGTGTTTCTTGTCGTTACTAGTGCAGTAAAAACTTCACCAGTAACTATTGACATGTTTTCCCTAACATTTTTGATAAATTAGAAAAATGTGATTCATGCTTTAATGGCTTGAAGAGATTCTTACACTCTGCAGCAGGGATTTAACAATATACAAGAATTTTACCACAAATAATGTATTGTTTTCCCAATCAAGTTGCATATATGTTTCCTGCCTCCAAGAATTCTAGAAATATACGCATAATACTATAACCCGGCCAAGAAATTAAAACTGAAAAAAAAAATAGCAACATATCCCAACAGCTATAAAGTTAATGGAAAGAGCTACTGGCATGGCATTCAAAAGCATATCCTGAGTCGACTACAAAATCGGACTACTCATACTCTAAATGTTTCATACATGTATTTCATCTGCTATTTTGACTCTTCAGTTATTAAAGATGTACTCTTACCGTCTTACATGTTGGACAGATTGCTTATATTTAGTGGGTATTCAGCAAATGCTGAACCATCCAGCATAGAACCTTCGCTGAGGTGACAGTTTTATGTTTGTGCTAAGAATAAATTAGTCACATTTGTGGGGGATGTTAATTGGAGCCCTATCTTTTGGAGAACACGTCAGGATAGAGAGCAGATTCTCCCTGTGGATGTTGATTCTCACAGTTGCTTTCTTGAACTCCAGATTGTTGCTTCGCATGACATCATAATCTAGGTGCTTTTATAAACAGGAGTTGCATTTAGATTATTAAAATCACAACTCTAAAAACATGAATGATCTCTCATACAATATAGATTTTTCATGATTTACTAACTGGAAAAATTATTGATTGTAAAGTAAAACTATATCGACAATCTGGGATGAAGTGTCCAATTTTTATAGGGGTACAGCAAAAATGCCAATGGTTAAGAAGCAACAACTTAATAGGTGATAATTCTTTGAAATAGCTAAACAGATAGTAGTCTCAAGACAACTTGAAAGCTTGGAAGTATATCACAGCTCCTTTTGTTATTCATCCTGCTTCGTAATCCTATTTTAACTTGAGCCAATTTTCATTCATGTTTGAGGAACATCATGGGCCAACAAATTCATAGCCACCAAATAAGAAGATGAGCAATGGGGTAGATCTCCGGTGAAAATCACTAGCTGTTCGCATCACCTTTTTATTAGACTTTCTTTCCTCATTTTTTAGTATTTCAGTTAGGGATGTTACCAGGATTATTGAATTGAAGAGGTGGAGAATTAGTGGTAATTTAATTTCCTCAAACATGGTAGCATTGTTCAATGGAGACAAGTAGGACACTAAATATATTAAAAGGACACCAATCTGAACTACTTCCCATCAAATGCAACACTTCTCTGACCTATATAAAGGTGGCAAAAATAGCTTCCCTTCCTCAACAATACCTCTACCATCTTTTTATCCTCTCCCTACCTTCAATGTTTCTTCCCTCATACAGATAAGGAACAAACTAACAATAGTCTTTTCAAGCACAGGTTCAGAATAAGATTAATTATTAAAAAAAAAACAGACAAAAATTATAAATAGAAAAGGTATAAAGGTATTTAGAGGTCCACACTATGTTAACATAGGGTAATAGACTCAAGTCACTTGGGGAAAGGCAACAGGCGCACGTTGTGTCACAGTGATGAATTCATTCAATATTACAATCTCAACAAATCCAGGGGGTAGGGGCACAACATGTTATATATATATACATTAGAGATAACTCATGCCTGAAGGCACGGTATAATTAATATAACAGTTGAATACTGTATTCAATATTTTTAGATTGAAAATTTTTAAACTGTTGTGGACTCTTAGTTCTATATAGAACTGAGAGTCCAACCATTAATACAAAAAGATTGATACTCAATTCAATTATAGTTTTTTTTAGGCAAACATTAGGGTGCTATTCATTCTTGACTTAAAATTAGTTCTTAGCAGGTTTGAACAATTAATTAATTGATGATAGCGGGCTAAAATTTGTGTAATATAGTGTTTTCACGTATCCCACACACATTTCTTTTATTGACAAAACGGAATGAGAAGTTTGACGGTATTTATTTGCCTCTAATATCTCTAACCATCGATCAATATGATCTATGAACAGTATTTCATGTAGAAAAAGGGTAGTACTGCAAACTATTTGGAGGATTCAATGAGGGAAAAAAAAGATGTAAAAATTCAAAAAAAAAACTTTTGCATATATATCCAAAAGTATGAAATAAGCCCTCTAAGGCAAAACAAAAAAATATTGTCATAACACTAATTAAATCGCATCACCATAACATTTTTTCCTCTATATTTTTTTTTTGAAATTGGATAAAAAATTATCATACCATGAGTCAAAGCATACTACAATAGTTGTTCTCGATATAGCCCGTAAAAACACCAAAGATATGACACGTAATTGTCCGTGCCTGAAGGCACGGCGTAGATTAAAATTTCAAAAATACTCTATTACCTAAAGACTCTTTGCAACCTAAAATAATTTACAAATCAATTAGAATAAATCTGAACCGTCCCTGTGATTTTCCATCCAAATTAATTTGCACGTGAAAATATAACGACTGCAATACCCGAAAAACAAGAAAAGAACATTAATGTTAAAAGGGTGGCATATGTTGTTTACGTGTAATTTCTATTTATTTATTATTTATTATTATTATTTTTTATTATTATTTTTATTATTATTATTATTATAATAATAATAATAATAATAATTACTACTATTATTATTATTATTATTATTATTATTATTATTATTATTATTATTATTATTATTATTATTATTATTATTATTATTATAATTATTATTGTCATTATGATTATTATTATTATTATTATTATTATTATTATTATTATTATTATTATTATTATTATTATTATTATTATTACTATTACTATTACTATTTTTATTATTATTATTACTATTATTATTGTTATTATTATTACTATTATTATAATTATTATTATTATTATTATTATTGTTGTTGTTGTTGTTGTTGTTGTTGTTGTTGCTATTATTATTGCTATTATTATTAGTAGTAGTAGTATTATAATTATAATTATAATTATAATTATAATTATTATTATTATTATTACTATACTATTACTATTTTTATTATTATTATTCTTATTATTATTACTATTATTATTATTATTACTATTACTATTTTTATTATTATTATTCTTATTATTATTACTATTATTAAAATTATTATTGTTATTATAATTACTATTATTATAATTATTATTGTTATTATTATTATTATTATTATTATTATTATTATTATTATTATTTTGTGAATTAGATTTGGGAGGAAAATGTGAGTGGATAGATTTTTAAAAAAAAATATTGAATTGGGGGAAAAAATGAGTAATAGATTAGTGACCGTTGGATGTTGAAGCCCTAAATGATTTTAGACTGTTGGATGTTGAAGCCTAAATTAATTTGAAACCGTTGGATATTGAAATGTTGGGATTTGAGTCGCTCTGTTTTATTATATATATATATATATATATATATATATATCAGTCTATTTCTTTAAGTGCGTTGATGTTTTATGAATTCAAATGGGTACTCCACTAATTATAAAGCAAGTAGTCTGCCCTTAAATGAACATCATAAGAGTGTGTCATATACCATTTCATTACTCCCTCCATGCCATTTTGAAGAATCCACATATGATAGTTACAAACCTTTTAGGAGTGATGACGTGATGTAACGAGACCATAAATTAAAATTCTTTGTCCCTGAAGTATAGAACATCATACCTTATTTTCCAGCATATCAAATCCCTTACATACAAACTCAAACAAAGTTTTCACATACTCAGGACTAGGTGCAGTAATAAATATATTGGAATACCTACAAAGATCATTGTCCCATATCAGAATATAACAAGGGGGAAAACGGCAAGGGAAAACTTTAGAGAAGGAACTAATATGCATTACCCTGTAGCAATAGCTCCAGCAACTGCGAGACCAAGTGCTGCCCGACTTCTCACGGCCACAAGCAGCATGCAAAACGACTGTGCTACGAAGAGATTTATCCAAGATTGCATCAAGAAATGTAATAACTGCTTTTCCCTGTTAAGTATTTGTAAAAATCAGGGAAGTTACTAAAAGTGTTAATTAACATAATAGAAAATTATGATTACCATACAGATCGAGTAAACAATTTATACCTGGTCCAGTGTACGACATTGTCTAATCAATGGACCGACAAGAATATCAACATTTAATTGATCTTTTAAATTCTTCAGGTCCTGTTCCGCTTCTGAGAGCCCCTCAGAGTCCTTTCATCGCCAACAAGAAGGAAAGAAAAAATAGATTAATAGACCTTTAAGGGAGCCAAATGCTACCTTTGCAGTCGCTGAAATAATCATCATTGTTCTGGTTGATAATAATGATTAACTGTTCGTACTTAACAATATACTCTTTTACACCGGTGGAACACACATCCACTACCCTTATGTTATGCATTAGATAAACCACCTGGTGGAACACACACAATAACCCACCAACCACACACACCAGATAATCCCATAGTTAACTATGTTTGGTAGCCCCAAGGAAATCATGAATTATGCCTTGAAAGACTTATAATTAGTTCACTACCACTTGATCTAGCCCCTTGGGGTTCACAATTTACTTAACAGACAAGCCCTTGACTAATCATTTGTTTTGTTTTCGTAGAAAGGTACCCTCAACTAATCATAACCTCAAAAAAGTAGTAAACTTAACAAAACAATGGATACATCATTAAAAACACATTACACGATTAAATTTCAACTCACCAAAAGTTCTTATGGTCAAGAAGGTTACCTATTTGACCGGAACTGGGGTGATCGACTTCATATGAGAAGAAATGGGTAGAATGTTTAGCTCATCATCCATAACTACACATGCTTTGCATGACACAAGCGACAGTAAGAAACGTTCATTAAAACGTCCAGTAGCCTCAGAATGAGATATTGTACGATATCTCTCATGAACATCCTGTATTTACCAAACCATCAATAAGTTATCGAAACATACATTTGAGTGTTTCAGCTCAAACAAAAATACAAATCTCAGTAATTTAGAATATGAGTTCTGAAATTTCAGAATATATTTTGACAGTTTCTTTTATTTAAAAAAAATCTGTGTGGCCCTGAGAGAATGTTGTTGACTCCTACCATAACCATGGCGTACAGACTGGTGAGTGAGGATAGAGAATGAAGCAGCAATAAAATCAAACCGCCTCCCTCAACTGTTTCTACTATTCGAGCAAGAAGATTTGGCGTCAAAGCCTTAAAATCCTAAAAAAGGACAACAAGGCAACAGATATGAGTCATGAACCAGAAACTGTAGGCCGAAATGATATATTAAATTTTACCTTAATGCCACTACAAATTTGTAATTTCTTATCAAATGACATTTTAGTCATTTTTATATTTTATTTTAATTTATAAATTATTATTAACCGAATATATCTATAATTATTACTTATAATTTTTGACTTATAAATAAAAGTGATATCGAATACTTTTACTTATAAATCAATTAAAATTTTAATTTATAAATTTACTAAAATTTTAATAAGTTATTCCCAAACAGGTCTCTATGCTCATTATATTTTTTTTATTCTAAAATTAAAAATATTTTTTTTTATTAATTTCAAAATAAAAATATAATTTTATGGTTGGTTTATAAAGTTACTATATGTTATTATTTTTATTTTAGTTGATTAAGTATTATTATATCACCATTTCTATATTTAGACTCAATGTTTAAAAATTAAAATTAAATTATTAGAAGAATAATCTTTTATATAAATATATTTATAATTTTGAAATAAAAAAAAATTATATTTTTTTAATTTAATAATGGTGATGAATTTTTAATTTCGTATTGACAAATAAATTTGAATTTATAACCTTATGCAACAAAATAAAATGTCTTTATCACTACATTATTAATTTTAGTTTTCGTATGCTTAAATTTATGTTATAAGCTCATAATACCATGTAAATTCATGTTAAAAAAATAAATATCTCTAAAAACAAAAAATATATTAATTTTTAATATTTTTTATAAAAAAATATTTATTATATTATTATACAAAAAATATATATAAAAATATTAAATATACACCTAAAAATATCCGTTCGAAAACAAAATTGTCATCAATCTATCAGTATTTTTCCTCTTGAATCTTCACTCTTTCCGTCTCCCCTTCTTAAACCCAGGGTTTTCACTTTTCAATGGGGGTAACAAAACCGTGCATTTTCTATCCGGTGAAATTCCATAATACCTTTCAATTTCAAATGGGGTTTTCGTCTATCAGCAATCTCTCACCCTACTGTCACTCACAGCATAACCCCAAATTTCTAAAACACAATGCATAGTATACTCTCAAACCACCATCAATTATCCAAACCCACATTCCCAAATCACTCTCGTTCCTCTCAAATCTCCAACCCACAATCAGTCTCTGCGTTTCCCCTTTTTCTTCTCATCAACTTTCCCATTTTTTGAAAAAACTCCCAATTTCTTCTCCTGTAAGTTGTGCCCTCTCAACCCAGAAAGCAATTTCCTAGTTTTTGTCTGAAAAGATTGTCATTTTGCTTCTGGGGTCGTTTATCTTCCCGAGTTTTCTAAGCGGTAAGCCTGTTTTGGCACAGCAGAGTAGTTTTAGCGAAACTACTGAGCAAAAGAGAGAGACCCGGGATGGTAAAGCTGAAGATGAAGAGATGTATGAGAAGTTGTTGGAGAAGAACCCAAGAAATGTTGAGGTTTTGAAGGTGTTATTGACTGCAAAGATGAAGAAAGGGAAGTCCAAGGAGGCTGTAAAGTATGTGGAGCGGTTGATTGATATTGAGCCTAATGAAGTTGAGTGGTGGCTTTTGCAGGCTCTCTGTTATGAGATGATGGGGCAATTGAGTAAGTCTAAGAGGCTGTCTAAGGAAATATTGAAGAAGAGGCCTCTTTTGCTTAGAGCTTTACATGTATGGTTCTTTACCCATTTCTTTGTTTTGCTTTATTTTTATTTTTTTCCGTTTTGGTGAACTATTTACTATTATGCTTGGAGTGGAATGCTGCTTATACTTTATCTTTACGTGCTTGGTTGCTGTTAATATTTGATTAGTGATAAAATATGTACGAATGAAGAAATGTTAATTATTTTGAAGTTAAGTGATTTATGTTTATAGATACTTGTTGAATCAAATTTTAGGTAATGGGTGTCGGAGACTTCTTTGGTTATTGGACATTATAATTTAGAGAATCAATTTCCATATTGTTAAATTCTTTGGGAAGGTCACTTCTTCGCACTACGTATAACATCATTATTTGCAGTACGTATAGCATCTTTTTTTGCACTATGTATGACAGCATTCTTCACGTGGTAATGGAATCACTTAGATGCTGTAGTCTTATCATACGAAACATTAACTTAGGAGACTGCATGAATAATGAGTTTTTCGATATAATTACTATTGCACATCTTTCAAAATAATTACTATTGCATTTTGTGCAAAGTTCCTGCTGAATGCTGATGGCATCACCTTACGCATAATTAGATTATAAATCAAATTATCGTTCTAGTGAGGTTTTTCCTTATTGTCGTTACCTATTTATATATATGCGTGTATATTGTGGATGTGTGTGTATGTATATAATTATATTATAATTATGAGAGAAGAGAGAACAACTAGGAGGATGGATCTTCTCTGACTTGATTCTGAAGTAGGCTACTTACAGGCAGTGGTGCTTATCTTGAACTAGTTCTGAGGCTTAATTCTGAAGTAGGCTATTTATATATATGGGTGTATGTTGAACTAGCTCTGAACTTCTGATATCTTGTTCTACCTTTCATTTATTTGTTTATCTTTTGTGAATATTTCATCACATTGGCTTGATTTCTTCAGTTACTACTATATTATTATAGCTTGACTTGTATAATCCTTCTAATCTGCAACTTGACCCAGTCTCTGACCCTGACCTAAAATAAGTGTAGGGAAAAGAGAGAAGATCATCCTACTTGTAGGTGCTTTTGAATTGTTAGACTGGTGGATCATCTACGAACTTGCGTCTGACATTCTGTAATTTCTAAAACTGTTATAATTGATGATTAGATTTAATATCTAGCACTGGTCTCATATGTTATCCCAATCAAAGTGAAAGACATAACCTAACAATCAGGACCAGGACCAGGGACTTTATACCTAGCAATCCACTCTCTTTAACCTAGCACTCCTCTCCCTTGGAATGGGACACAACCCCAAACCCTCAATCATTGAGCGAAGCTGAATATATGGCTCCTTTTGTGCTGTCATCAGTCAAGATTTTTTGATCCTATTGGAAAGAGTTATCTGATCAATGTGACCCTTAGGGCGTGTTTGTGAGTTTTAATTTGGAGGAGAGGGAAGGGAAGGGATGGGGATGGAAAGTTCTTCCTTCTATTTTTTTTTGGAAAGAAGAATTTTTCCTTCCCATTCCCTCAAAGCAAAACTCATAAACAGGCCATTAGAGACTGTTGATATTTGTGCAATGTCCTGCGACTTGATCTCATTGCCAGCACATATGTCACAAATAACACTATATTTATTTCACTAAAGTACCATTTCTTTCATATTCCTTGGGTTAAATGCTAGATCTTTTTAATCTTTAATGACAACTGGATGTAGAATTTCAAGGGTAACATAGATGTTAGGGATTGGAAAAATAGCGTTTGTGCAGGTATTGAAAGTACTTACAATTTAGAACTTAAGTTAGGCAGAATGGCTGGTCATGGACATTAGATTTACATTAACTGTTAGTAAGAAAATCTTTAGGAGTTGCTGAGAGATGATAAGTTCTGTTATTTCTTCAATCTCCCTATCTGTCTTTTTTGTCTTCCTAACTGGCTAGCCTGAGCCCCGAGCTCCTCCCACTACTTGGGAGCGTACAGTTGGATTCACCAGGCACCCATACCATATAATAATTTGTAGTTCTTTGGTAAATTTCGAATTGAGGATATGGAAGAGCGCCAAGAAGCCCCTGGTCTGATTTACCTCATGGTTGGATAGATAATTTTATGATTTTTGGTTTTTTATTTGAAGCAAACAAGTAGTTAGTTTATCAGGCACTGAGCGGTCGGAAATTGATTGAAAATGCAACGCGCACCCCTATAAATATTTAGATGAATATATAGTAATGTAATACTACTACCTTCGTTCCACAAAAAGATTCCATTTGACTTTTTGATGTCAATTTGCTATATTTTCAAATTCAAAAGTGATAATTTATGATAGAGTTAAATTATATGATATTTTTATGCCCTAATACTTAGTTTTTATATTTATTGTGTGCTTAAATATTTAATTATTTAGTTTATTTTGGTTTTAATAGGTTTTATAGGATTTTAGTTAATTTATGTTAATTTAGGTAATTTTATAGTATTTTTATATCTCTTTTTATTTATGTGTTTTTATTTATTTTTAGTGTTTTAGGTGTTTTATTTATTATTATGTGTTTTTAGGATTTTTAGTATTTTTATATTATTTTTAATTATTTTATATTTTATTTTGTAGGAAAAATAAGCTTTGGGGGCAATTTCGTAAAATCTGCAAAGACCGGGGACGAATATGTAATTTTCGGAAAGAAGCCGACCGCGCCATGCGCGCAAGTAACAGAATACGCAACACAACGAAACGACGCCGTTTTGGTCTAAGCGGAAAAACATTCTTCGCGCAATGCGCGGCTGTGTGCAGTTGGAGCGGGCGCGTGTAATACACGCGCCAACGGTAAAAAAAAGATAAAAGCGGCTGACGCGTGACGCGTGGCTGGCGGCGGCTGTCTCTCAGCTTTTTCTCTCTCCTCATGATTGGCTGACGCGTGATTGGCAGATTTTGTTCTTTTCCTTCTTTATTTTGGATTTTCTACACTGCAATGCAACAAATCAGTAGAATAAAAGTCCAATTTTAATTTGGAAAAGGATGCAATAATTCTTTATTTTATTTTTAATATTTTATTTAGACTTCCAATTAGGGTTAGGAAAATAATTATTTTCTTTTTCTTTTATTTTTAATTGTAAATCCTACTAGGGTTAGGAGGATTTTGGAGCCTATAAATAGAGGGCTTGAGATACATTGTAAAATACAACTTTTCTTAGAATAAAATTCTCTCTTCTATTATTTAGTGTTCTTTATATTTATGAGTAGTTAATTTATTTTTCTTGATTTAAGTGATTGAAGCCATCAAGATTTATACACTGTGAGATCTAATTTATTTTAATTGTTCGATTTATATTTTGATTATTGAATATTCTTCTATGCTTAATTTTATGATTGATTTGTTTAATTGCTAGGAGCGCTACTAGTTTATTATTCATATTAATCTACTGCTATTTGTGAAGCAACTAAGTTTAATAATTGTTTTGCAGATCAAAAGATTATTTTATCTTAGGAAGAATATTCATCTAAATTAAATGCAAACACGTGGCTTGTGTTGTTTAGTTCAACGATCTCTCTAATTCTTTATGCTGCTATTAAAATTAAATCTTTAGCACGTGTCGGAGGTTGTTTAATAGTAAGGGTATTTAGACCACGTGGCTCTACTTATCTAAAATTAAGGAGAGAGGAGAAAAATTATTCCACCTGCGAGTAGTTCTTTCTACGGTGAATCTTCAAAATATTAATTGAGTTATTCTTGCATCAGTGATCAGTTGTAAATTCTTGATGGTGGATATTAACTTAAACCAAGACTTTTTATTTATATTTATTTCTTGCATAATTATTTTAATTAGTTTATTTTAAAGTATTTCTTTAATTACAAAACCCCCCAATTCTTATTTACAAAACATAAAATTAAATAATCATTCTCTGTGGGATCGACTCTTACTTGCACTACTACATATTTATTTTTCCAAAGTAAGATTTTATTTTTTGGGTGCTTGCGACATCACACCAATTTATTCAATACATGTGTGAATATTGTAAACTATGTAAAATGTTACTACTAATTTAAAAAATTATTATCTTCAAAATTTAGATGAATCACATTAATTTTAAATTATAGGCTTTCGTGATCGACTTTAAAATGTCATAAAATGAGACTCTTTTCGAGGGATGGAGGGATTATATACTAATAATACTACTCTAATATCTTTACTAGTGCTATTTTCATGTGAATAATACTTTCTCTAGCTGCCTGAGAATTCTAATGTGCAATCAGCCAAGCACTAGTATGAATGTTTATGTCAAAGACTCAAAGTACACTTTAGACAAAAATTCCCCTTTTTCTCCAAAAAGCCTTTTTTTCCTTTTTCAGATATATAAAAAAAAATCACTTTGACAAATCATATACTCATGGATAATGCCCTTTTAAGTATACAAGTCCAAGAACTGTGGGCTATTTTCCTAAATACTACTCGCAATCGACAATGAGAATATAGTTGGTCTACAAGAAAATATCACCAATATTACTGCACTCAATTAGTTTCTCTTAAAACTGTGTAAAACAAAATTGTACGGACGGAGGGAATAATATTTATTCCCTATTACTTGTCAAAAAAATATTTATTCACTATGGAAAAAATTAGTCATTTCTTTCTGTTCCTTTCTTTGGTTGATTGTTTTTATGGGTGTTGAAACTTATTCAATGGCTGTCCTTTCTCTTCAGGGCTTGGCTATGGTAATGCATAAGAACCTTGAAGGACCAGCTGTTTTTGAAATGCTGAGTAAAGCTTTGGAAATTGCTCGTCATGAGAAAAGAGTAATCAAGGAGAGAAATATAAGAATATTAATAGCACAAATGTATGTTGTGAAGGTGAAAGCTTCTGTGCTTGCCATTCTTTTGCTCAAATCTGGAAATCATTTTACTCACTAAGCTATTTGAGATGCACATGAAGATTTTATATCATATGACTACAATGCATTTAAAGACCTGAATCCATCCTTAAGATCTGAGTAGCAAAGCTCTGGAGTCATTGCAACAGGAAAACATCGGGATTGATAAAAGAAGGAAATTTAATGATTTTGGATCGACAACATTTTTGCATGATGATAAGATGGAATGTAAATATTTCTCATGCAGGCCATGACTTCTTCTGTACGATGCAGGGAGAGTTGGAGGAGGGTTTGAAAGACTATCAAGATCTTATTGAAGAGAACCCTGCTGATTTTCGACCTTATCTTTGCCAGGTAAGTTAGTTTATGATTTTCTTCATGCTTCTATCTACGTATGGTAGTATCAAGAGGAATTAGATGAAATAGAAGAGGTTAAGAGGAAGATTAAGAGAGTAAAGGAATAGGAAAAATGGCAGTTGAGTGTATCTTCTATTCATTTGCTTGGGAGATGATATTACAAGAAGGACCATGCTGAAGATATATTACGTAATATTCCCTCTCAAGCTGGTATGAAGATATTGCACATAGCCAACTTCCAGAAAATAATATCAAAATCTTAATCATCCCTTTAGTTAAAATAATTTGAAGTTGTGTAATGAAGACCAAGTACAGGGGATGTATAAGGAGGGAAGGAGTGACAAAAATCACCATTTATCCTTAGCAACTAATGTACTAGTGAAAAAAAGAAACTATTACCATGCAAATATGACTATCACTTCTTGTTCAAGTAAGTGACTATTAGCTTGTGTGGCTTAGTCTGATACTGTGAAATGTATCCTTCGAAGATGCAATGCATAAATTAAGGACACAGAAACCCAAGCTGCAAACTCATGATAGGAAGGTGACAGGAGTATGATATGATAAGAATTTTGATTTGGGAATTGCTTGTAAATTGGCAGTTTCAGAGGAGTAGATGATAAATAAAGATGATGTGCTTGTTTGATGTTGTTATGCTTCTCACAAAGAGCTTACTCAATAGAATTGTAGTAGAAAATGCTAGCTGTCATACCCTTTTGGAGTGGAAATTGATAAAACCCATGTATGATGGAGTACATCTGTATCTGTTTGACAGTAGTTCTGTGCTAATAGAATTTAGCTATACATGTAAAGGCTAAAACAGGAGCAACATATATGAACATGAATGAGAAGTATGAGAGGGGATGGACTAAGAGAGGCTGCAACAGTTTTCTATTGCAAAAAATCACTTAGCTGATTTCTCCAAACACTGAACAAAATAGTGTACTGAGCTTTGAATGGCTAAACCTGACAGAAACCATTGCAGATATTATGTTTGCATATTCAAGTACAAACACTGATTGGTTATTTGCTGGAATGTGTGGCAGCGAATTGTCTACAGTCTACTTGACAAAAAGAGGGAAGCTGAAAAGCAATTTGAAACTTATCGAAGTCTTGTACCCAAAGAATTCCCGCAAAGAGGATTCCTCGATCATGTTGTATTGGCAGCAAAAACAGAATCAAGTCAACAACTTGAGAAGGACTTTGGAGCTGAATACTCGCACAAAAAGTGAAGCCCTTCATGGCTGCACTTAGTTCATTTCTCCTGCTAATTATTGACATGACTTGTGTTTGTGTGTGTGTGTGTGTCCTGGATCGTAGTTTAGTTTGTACAAATAACTGAATTTTGGAAGAATTGCATCTAATTTGTAAGGGGAAGTGGTCAATTTGACAGTGATATGCTCAGAATGGCGTCTGCAATTTATGTAGGAAGAATACAGAAGCAGCATTTATTTTATTTTTAACATATATTGCTTCCAAACATGTTTATATTCAGTTGTGGTCCTTGTAGATGTCAAGTTACATGTTCATATTAAGGTCTCAAATTTTAGGTACATTTTCTTACATTTAACATATGATCGAACGTAATGTTGGCAACTAATGTTGTGACATAGTTATGTTGCTGAAAGATTATGCATCCCTAACAAACTAGTTTAAAGTCTTGCTAGTTGCCATCCTCTCGGTCGTACTTTCTCACCATTAACTTAAAACCTTAAAATACATGGTTGAAAATTCAATGAGTTGAAAGAGATCTCTATTTTTTTTTACAAAAAAAAAAACAGAAAATTCTACTCCCTTCAAAAAATCAGCTTCTATCTATTCTTCTCCTTGCATAAAAAATAAACACAATTTTTTCATAACACCAATTGTTCATTTCTGTTTTCAATGATGCCCCTTTATTATTCTCATTTTTTTTCTCTTTTAGATTAATGAAAAGTCATTTAAAATCTTTGTACCCTTTTTTCCTATTTATTCAAAAAAAATTAACATTTGATCGTACTTTATGCATATGCCGTTGTACTCTGTAAATTGTACTTCATGCCTTGTACATTTGTTGTGCAGTCAGCCCAATGGGGAAAAAAATACAGTAAAATAAAGAAAGAAGAAGAAGAAGGTTCTGCGGTTAAAAAAGATGCCGTCATCGAGTACAGTCCAGTTTCCTCTATTTAATAAACAAAATTAACCCCCCCTCCCATTTCACTTTTTATTCGACATGACCCTCCTCAATCTAAATGTAGCGCCATGGACCCTTCTGGAGTTCAAACCCGCTTTCTCGCCGACCCGCTGCTTTCTCCAAATCGCTTCTCCTACTCCGTTTCGTCCTCATCCTCAACGGAAAACCGCTCGGCTTACTACTAAGCACTCGAATTCTGGGCGGAAAACCGCTCTGCCCGCATCAGATACCACCACCTTGTCGGCGGGTTTGGAGACTGAAGAGAGAAATGAGACGGTGCGAATCGTGGCAATCGTTGGAGAAGGGAGTGTGAGCCCTCTGAATTCCGCTCCCTGGGTTGAGGTTATGCTTCACACTGTAAGTTCTCCATTTCTTTTTCTTTTTTGGCACAAGCTTATGATTTTTATTGTTTTGTGGAATTTTGTTTTTTTAAATTCACAGCTGTTATCCTTTAAACTCGGGAATCTTAATTTATTCTCAGTTTTGCATTTTTAGTTTGCTTGAGAATTTATCCAGTCACACCAAAGATAAATCATAAATTGTATATTTAGTTTAATTCCTCCTAGTTGCCATGGTATATTATGTAAAACCTAACTACACTATATTATTCTATTTTCTTATGGTTTAAAATTTAATTAAAGAAGTTATTCTTTTGGGATGTGATTCTATTTCTTTTATTTTCAATATTGTATGTAAAATATTGTAACAACCTAAATCTAAATATATTGGATTTGGTATTTTTTTTCAAGGCTTAAATATGGATTAATACCTAAAATTTTAGTTCATTTCCACCTTGAGGGGGTAGGGGATTAAACTTTTAATTTTTTCCCACTTTGGGGATTGTCTTCTCAATTTTTTCAATTAGGAGATTAAAGCTTTATTTTTTTCCTACTTTGGGATTGTCTTCTCAATTTCCATTATTTGAATATAAAATTCATATAATTTTTTAAAAAGTTAATTTATAATATTCTTAAATTTAAAATAAATATAAATTTATTTAATTTTTATCAATATGATCTAATTTTTTAAATTATCTAAAGATTATTTCGAATTATGAGATTTATTGCTTATTAAAACTTAAATGAATTATACAAAATTTAAATCCCTTAATTGAAAAAATTTAGAAGACAATTCCCAAAGTGAAAAAAAAATTAAAAGTTTAATTCCCTAATTGAAAAAATTGAGAAAACAATCCCCAAAGTGGAAAAAAAATTAAAAGCTTAATCCTCTAATTGAGAAGACAATCCCCAAAGTGAAAAAAAATTAAAAGTTTAATCCTTTAATTGAAAAAATTGAGAAGACAATCCCCAAAGTGAAAAATAAAATAAAAATTCAGGGTATTAATCCATATTTAAGCCTTTTTTCAAATATAAAATTATGGCAAAAGAAAATACACAACATATATATAACATACAAGTTGCTCTTAGCTGACCTGCCCCAACATGTCAAAATTACAGAGTAAAGTAAATGAAATAACTTGATAATAGCAAACCTGGCAAACAGGCCGACCCAAAAATGGCCCGACTTTTTGCGGGTTGAGAAATGTTAGGCCCGCGGGCCATTTGAATATTTTTTTTTATAAAAAAATATTTATTATGACTTATAATTTAAAATAAATACTAACACTAATTATTTATAATTATGACACATAATTTTTATATAATCATATAATATTATTAATAAATAAAATAAAACAATCAATAATTTTATATTAAAACCAAACTTGCTTCAAAAATCAAAACCTCCCACCTCTCTATATCAACCACATAGACAATCACACGTAATACCCTTACAAGCAGACAAAGAATGTTGTTTCACAAACAAGTAATTAGCATTTATAAGAGTGACTGAATGCGCTAAATTTGAAAACAAAAACTAAAAGATTATTCATATAGCATACTTAAAGTTGGTCAATTTGAAACACAATTCGGACTCAGATACCATGATATTCAATACTGATGGTCTGATGTTACTAAAACTCTTGTCACACTAGCTACGTTTTATACATAACCCAAGAACAAAAGGAAATATTCCACTTAATTCATGTCTCGATTCCATAGTCCTTCACAGAAAAATATATTTATGCATGGGACACATAAAAATTATGCAACTGGTGTCAGCTTGAAGAATTAAGTTGACCACTAACTTGATAGGAGATGAACAATTGGGAAAAATATATTATAAATTTGCTTTTCTTGTGTCACTACTACATTTCCTCTTCAGGTAAAAGCTTCCAAATCAATCAACTAGGAGAAGGCAATCCACTAACAATGGGGAAAGAATTCTAGATGTGAACAATATATATACATATATAATCGATAATTTTTTTTTTTTGTCAACAATGTCAAGCAATTAAAAAAAATATATAGCCCGCGGGCCGTGCCAAAACGGGTCGGGCCAGAAACGGCCCAGATTTTTTTGGGCTGCATTTTTTAAGCCCAAAGCCCGGTTTTTTTGGGCCACCCTGAGCCTTTTTGCCAGGTCTAGATAATAGTATGGAGATTGCTTGTGCATGAAGAAAATGATAGAATTGTAAGCCAATGGTTTTATCAGATGTATATTTTTGATAAATATACCCAGAATTTAACATATACAAAATTCAGCAGAAACTAACTGAATTTAGGAGAAATATCAATTGACTTAAAATGTAGTCAGAATGATGCGGAAAAATGTTCACTGGTCTAAAGGGTTTGCAACATATTAGTAGGATTATGTTTTATTAATTTATTATTATATATTAAAATCAGTTCTTTCAGTATATCGGTTTGTACCAAAATTCAAAAATCTCCGTACTACTACCGGTACCGAAAAGTATAAAAAAACCAAAAAACCAGTACCGCCAGTAAAAAGCCGAAAAGACCGACTTGTTTGCACAACCCTAGCCATTACTACTAAACTACCAATTTATTATTTTAGGGATACATGTAACAAAATTATATCCTTATATTTGTAAAAGTTTACAAATGGTACTATTTTTTGTGGAATGGACTATGGAGTACTATGTTCTCCTACATTAATAAGAAAAACTTCACCATATTCCCATATCGGATACCAATATGCTTAAGCTGTTGAATTTGTTTTTAATTCATATAAATAATATAAATTGGTCAGTTGGATATAGTGAGGGATTGCTGAAGATTTAGGCTGAAGGAGTAGACTGTATTGAGATTTGATAATAAAATAGTTTCGTCTTTCATATTTCAAATAATTTAAATTTGTGCCTGCCTTCTTCCTCATTTCTTCCTCATTGTAAAACTTATAAGTACTTCCTCTGTTGTCAACTATTCCCTTTTGTTGGGACATCCCAAATAAGAGTCCACTCTTTTAATCCATCTACCATATTTCATTATATCAAATTGAGTTACTTTCACTAATGATTATGTCAACTCAAGCTTTTTGACTTTTTGAAGTGAACCTCACTTCTTCTTTTTTTCCCTAAAAAAGTGAACCTCACTTTGGGACAAGGGAGTATGTAACAGAGGTCCATAATGGTCCATATTTATGATGTCCTTTTCTTCAGTTTTCATCTTTCTTGCTATTAAAAGCTCATTCATTATATCTAGGGTGAGTGAGGTGATAGTAATTTTTTCTTTGAGTTATCAGAGATGGTATATTCTGTCAAATAGAGTTCTGCAATTCTTCATGAGCTTTGACTTGTAAACAGGCCAAAAGATTGAAATGGGTTGATGATGGATTTGAAATGCTGGTTTTCGCTGATAACATTCTTCAGTCTAATGAGGAAGGAAATCTTCATAAGGAGCTACAGAATGCAAACATGTTGGTCATTGTTGCTGTAACAAATCAAGAATCAGTGGATTGGATTCAGAGTAACAGTCCAGACATCCCAAACATAATCTGCTTTGAATCATCTCCTGCATTAATAAATAAACTAGGAGGGTCATATATCCAGAGAGAAATCGGTAGGAACATATTCAGCAAAATAGCTGATATCTCTCAACCCAAAAAAGTGAATGAATCGGAGGAAGTGATTAAAACAGTAGCTGAGGCTTGGGACAGGCATAATTCTGATGATATAAGATTCTCTTTGTTAGTTATAATCAATGCGTATATAAGGCCAGTTTCAATCTTGAAGAACCTCAGAGCGCAGGGTTTCTCTACGCTTAGCTGCATGGTAACGAATTGTGGGCCTCAGGTCCTAAACTGTCTATTAGATCCCAACTGTAGGAAGGCTCTCCAATGCCTGAATCAGTGCAGTCCAGTAGATCAGGTATGTAATTATCAATGTATTGCTTCGTATGAGAGTTCAGCACTAGAAGAGTTTTCTCTTTGCGTATTACAGAAGAATAATTGCCTTGAGTTGGACGCCAAGATCCCTGAAAGACCTTATGTGCCACCAATGGTTAAATTTCGAGAGGAAGACTTGTGTCATGAAACTGCAGAAGATCTTTTTGTGGGTTGGTTGGGGAATTTGGATTGGAGTTGGCGTGTTGTAGCAGGACAAAACCCCGCTTATGATCAATTTCCCTGTCAGTACCAGCTATTCTATAGGGGCAAGGCACGAGGGTCGTTCTGGTATGAGCCAGTTTTTCAAGTTAAAACCTTGGAAGGGAAGTTGGTTTGGAGGAGGCGAAAATATCGTGTTAAAAGAGGCAAAGTGCCTGGAACATTTTATTTCAGTGTTTTGGATAACGGGGTGGTTTCAAATGAATTTTGGACAATAATGGATGTTGCTGATGATTTTAGTTGGGGTTTGTTTCATTATAGCGGAGCTGCTCGAGTTGCAGGACAATCTTATACTGGAGCAGTACTTGTTAGCCCAAATGGCGACTACCCAGATGCGAGGGAGTGCAAGAGAGTAATCTCTGCATTGGACAGATGCTACATTAAAGAGTGGGAACTGTTTAATGTTGATAATTGTTCGTGCAAAGATCCACCATTGGGGCTTCCTGAGGGTTCAACTTTGCATAGTAACATTAATGTTGAAGATCGAAAAGGGTCCTCTGTAAAGGGTTGTCTGTAAAGGGTTGGTAAGATTTCTAAGACCAAAGTCTTATCACAGGTGGTCCTTACAGAATTGTTATGAACAAGATTTGAGTGGCTAGATTGACAAACTGGGGGGTGACAGTATGGAAGAAGTTTATTTATACAATGTTACGAGAATGATTTACAAAGGGTTCTACTGAAAAACAGGTAGGTCGTGAAAATATAGCCTATACTTAGGTATCTGATCCAGTGCAGAACATTGTGCATTTCATTGAGTCATGAAATTTCTGTTGTAACTTATTGAGTCCTGAATATAGCTTATACTTATTTATCTGGATTTGGTTTTCGTTCTGTTGTAAGGATGCTGAATTTTTTATCTGATCTGATCCAGTATTGTTCATATTTAAGGATGCTGAATTTTTTGTAATTTGTAAAGATGCTGGTGGTAAAAAGATAATTAATTGCACCAGCCGGGAATTGAACCCGGGTCTGTACCGTGGCAGGGTACTATTCTACCACTAGACCACTGGTGCTTTGTTGTAACTTGAAAGTAGACAAATGATATAAACCTGAATTGACATGTGGCCGTTTAATTTGTTTATTTTTTTCTTAATTTTCTAATAACTCATAATTTTGCTTTTCTCCGACATTCCAACTCTATTTTTGGTGCTGCCTTCAATTTGTATATATAAATGCACAGTTATTTAGGTAACTTGTATAGAGAAAAAGATTGTTACTAATGTTTAATAAAATAGTACAGGTATTCTATCTAGAGTCTTAGACCTTTATATTACTCCCTCCATCCGGATAAAATTTTTGGTTGATTTTTTGTGCATATTAAAAAGGTAAGTAAAATAACAAAATTATTTATATTTAAATTCTCATTTAATTGCACAGTTTTTTATACTTGACTAGTGATATTTTATAAATATGCATAAAGAATATAAATATGATAATTAATACTAAAGATATTATAGACAAATTATTATAAAAAATAGATCATTTAAAAAAAATAGACATTTAATTTAAAACTACCTAAAATAATAATAATAATTTTTATTCTAAGACGAAAGGAGTATTATAAAGTAAGTCTTTTGATTGAGTTATTAGTTAAGAAAAGTAGACATTTAATTTAGGTTATGATTCTTTGATCTCACATGATTATTTTAATTTATTTGAAAGTATTTACTGGTTTTAAAAAATTGGATTCTACATGGGAACTTTTTATGTATTAGATTTTATACAGACAGATGGATGGATGGATAGATAGATAGCTAGCTAGCTGTCAGCTTTGGTGATTGCAATTCAAGAATAGTGAAGTAATGGTCGAATGCAAGTATGCAACCTTCCAATACCGGCATGTTTGGGACAAAATTTTACCCACTCAAAGGTGATGTTAATGGAAAAGAGTGTAAACTTGAGGACCTGGAATAAACATAAATATGAGAGATCTCTAACATCATACTTCTTCATATCGTCATTATTCTTTTAAGTCAGTTTTAAACATTAAACATCATACTTCTTCAGATCATCATGTTTTAAGTCAATTTGTTCAAATTTGGAATCAACTCAAATATATTTAATGTTAATCAGTATAATAAATAATATTGTAAATCATCTAAAAGGGACTAATTTTATTGTTTTGTAACTTAATGTTGAATTTTATCAATTTTAAGTTCGATAAATGTCTCGACTAGACTTTCAAAACTCAATAATAACTTACGTTAACAAAATTTAAATGCTTCTAAAGCTGCAGCGCAACCATTAATTCTCATAATAACTGTAAAATGTACAATATTAGATGAATATAAAACTGTGTAGGGGGTCACAACATCTGGCACACCTCATTGAGTATACTTGGGTAGGCTTCCCAAAAGCTCAGCTCAATTATGTTACAGTGTCTGACCACAACTTTCTTTCGAGTTTTTCCTGCAGCTCCTTCGTTGCTTGTGACAGTTTCTTCCTCCTGCAAAGACGATCAAAATCTCGGTTTAACATGCTTCGAAGACAACATACGATTGAAAAAGAGAAAAAAACAATAAAAGAATAAGAGAGGAGAGGAAATAAAAGTCTGGAGTCTGTAAAACTCTTCCCCAAGATGATCATTCAACAAATGTTTGTCCCTCTGGTCCTCCTGGTAAGATTGAAACATTTTTATATGGATTGGTACATCTCAAATACCTTTGATGGCTTGGCATTTGTAGATGATTACCAGCCCAACCACTGCATAACCATAAACTGCTCTTTTTTACAAAAATATACTCACTTTTGTCAAAGAGGGTGTAGGATGGCTGATCAACTCCAACCATAGCACAAGAAAGTGTCTCTACACCCATACTACACATTGCAGCAATTCTTCCTAAACTCCAAACTAGTTCTGTACAGGACCAAACCTGAACAACTGATGAGTCCTACACTCCTACCCATATCTATTACATACGAAATACAGACTCAAAGTATTAGGTGAATTTATACCATTAGAAACGAAACTGCACCAAAAGGAGAAAGAACATAAACAGAATAAAAAGGATGATCAAAACAAATTTAAAGATCAGTTTTGCTAATTATTCATTCATATACTCTCTCCGTCTTAAAAAAGGAGTCCTATTCTTTTTGTTGACGTGCTCTTTCTTATGAATATTCAGGTTTGCAGAGAACATTTCAGCATAATATTTTTCAATAATTATTTGTTCAATATAAACTTTAGTCTTTAAAGTTTAATATTGAATAGAAAAAGATAAAATGATAATTCCAAGTGTCATACTTAAACCTTGATATTTGAAAGGGAAAAAGAAAAAAAAAAATGGGACTCCTTTATAAGGTCGGAGGGAAAACAAATTTCTCTTCAAGGTTATCCCGTTTCTCTGAAGTGATACACTATTTTGATGAAGACGTGTACACATGGTATAAGTAATGTTCGGTGTGTATGTGTGCTTTGTTTTTTTTCCTTGTGTCTTTGTGCTTGTGAGTGCGAACATCATGTGTGTGTGTGTGACTATGTACCACTGTTCAGGGGATTGTTTCAGAGCAAGGGTTAGTATTTGTTGTTTTCTGTTGATAATAATGGAATGATTCCATTCATAGGAACAAAGAGAAGCAGATTTATTCTATACTTGATAAGTACCAATACGCAATGGGGAGGGTGTGTGTGTGTGTGAATGTGTGCGTGCGTGAGAGAGAGAGAGAGAGAGACCTTGTCCCAGAAAATAGAAGATCCCTGGCGGAACATGATTGGTAATCTGTTGTAGTCTATGTTGAATTGCTGCGCTAGCAGTTCATTTTTCTCCGGTGTTTGAGTACCCTGCATAATGAAAGGATTAAAAAGGAAAGTAGAGGGCTGAAAATTGCATTTGTAATACAATATACATTTTGATGAAAGTTATTAAATGTATAATTTAGTTGTGGAGGCAGGTCATGGGAAACAAAAAGCATAACAAGGTGAGAATCAGACCTTCATGGAGATTTTCTTGTTGCTTTGTGTCTTGTGAACTACTTATTGCATTGATTTCTCATAAGCATTACTTTAGGCATTGGTAAATTGTCCAACACCATTATGATTTAGCAGTGATGTTTCCTAGAAACGTTCTAAATCGCAATCCAGAAAGCGTGGAGTTTACCAGTAAAGCGAGATATACATGGATTGAAGGGTGAGGGTTTTGTGATCATTTAGACAAACCTAACATTGCAATGAGATTTATTGGTGTATTCTAATTTCTTTTCTTTTGATGGTATACAGGGCTTTCGATAATTTGTTTCAGTGGGATTTGTCTCAAATCATTTTCATTTTAATGCTGTAGGAATTACAAATTTTGGGTTTTTGAAAGAAATTTCTCAGACAGAAAAGTTAAATTTGTTGGAGAGAAAATAACTCTTCCTTTGCCATTAGTATAATCAAATAATTGTTCAAAGGCTTCTCTTTTCCTTCGCCAGCTTGTTTCTGGGATAGTTTTATCTGTTACGGTATAAATCTTTATTATCCACTGCGGCACGCGCCGATTGGGGGGGGGGGGGGGGGGGGGGGGGGGGGGGGGGTCTTCACAGGCATAAGTCAGAAATAGTGTAGGAGAAGAAAAAAGTATCCAAGACCAATATTGAATGCAAAATAGGAAAGAAAATGAAATACAGGATAACAATGTTTATGAAGTAGACAAGTGATACTAAGCACAAGATCTATAGAGAGAACTTAATTTCAAGAAACAAAATTAGCACCTTTAAGTATTTCTGAGCTTCACTTTTGCTCTTCCCTGATTTGACCAGTTCCCAGAAACAAGTGTTGTACTGATTGTTGATGTGGCCTGCAAATTTAAAGGGAGATAATAATATAACAATAATAAAATAATAGTTAAAAATAATTTAAAATATTTTATTTGGATTTTATATTATATTTGGGTCAAATTTATGTGGGCTTATAATAAATAAGGGATAACGTTAATTTCGTCAAATTGGGCCTTAAATCTAATTGGGTCTAATATAAAGTCTAATTTATATTTGTGTAATTTTAAATCCTATTAAAATTTGGAGATTTAATCAAATATATTAATAAAATAAATAAAATATGGACTTTAAATAGAGTATAAAAGTTCGTCTGATAAAAAAAAAAGGAGCAGCCGCCACTAGGAAGGGACGGAGGAACTTTGATTGCTAAGGAAGAAGAAAAAACTTGTAAGAATTAATCAATTAATAAATTTATTTTATAAGTTATTAGATTATTGATGATTTGAAATTATATTGTGAAGGTAGTAATTTATATTTCAATTTATAGTTTGATGTCAGTGGGTTTAATGGAGGAACTGATGTGTATTTCGTTGGTTCAGTGGTGAATGACTTTTAATCATATATGCTGTTTAAAAAAAAAATCGATTGCCGCGTTACTGATTTGCAGAAATTGCAAACTTCTTGACTTATGCCTATTAGAACTATTGTTTTAAAATAATTTAATTAAGTTAATTACAAAAATCAAGCATACGGAAGTCTAGTCTTTTTTTTCCTTCAAACTTTTGGTCTATATATATATATATATATATTGATTAAAATAATAAATAAATTCTTTCTAATATCAATGTAATCTAGGTTGCTTGTTAGCAATTTGTATATATAATAGTTTATAGGTAACTATCATAATAACCGCATGATTGAACTTCTTTTAATTCTTTTATAATTTATATAGTAGCGATTGAATAGACTTGTAAATTAATAATGATATTTAAATAATTATAATTTTAAAAATTATTAAGCTTGTAAATTATTTATTTAATTTATTTTGTTTAATTAGTTCGAACGGAGGAAGTCCAAACAAGTCATATTTGAAATATACTTTGGAATTCAGGTACGAATTTTGTACTCCTTTAGCGTTACTCTTACGAATTTAAATTTGTTCATTTTATTTCTCGTTTCAAATTCGGATATTATCTTGTATGATTATTTTTCTTAACATCCATAGGATAGTTTCATTTTGGCGTTGGTATTCCCTACTTCATTTCTTGACTGTGATTTTATTCCTTATATCAGTTATGTGATATTTCGTCATTTGAAAAAATGTGTTTTTGATACTTTCTTCGTCTGTATTCTTCGTATAGTTTTTTCTCATTTGGAAGTCATTTGATCTTTTGAAATAATTCGATATCATTTGAAAATGGTTATTTAAGCCTTGTAATTTGAACCCTTTTGGCTTACATTTTGTAGTTTGAACCGTAGGGTATACTTGAGCTAACCACTTGTGGGAGTACTACAGAAATGTCTTCTAGACACCGGGGCATGACACCTTCCGTGGCGGTGTGATTAGTCAACAACGTATCCTTTTGTATACTCGATGTATGAGCTATGGCGGTTTGATGTGATTGTTCAGAATACGTATGAGTCGACCTAGTACTTGATTTGATTTGATTTGTTTGGCGGATTAGTGACGCTTGTGTCGTGCGTACTATCCGGTTTGATTTGCATACATCATGATACCGATGTATTTTGTTAGCCTTTAGCTAGTTGTATTTGAGCTCAATATGAAATTGTCACAACTTAGCCACTATGATTCAGCCTTCATTTTGTTGGAATCTTTTTTATTATACTTGTTCGATCATTATTGCTTATTGTTTATATCTAACTTCACTAAATTTGTTGTACTAGTAATTCGTTCAGAGTTTGTATTCGTTCATTCATTCAGCTCTTTGGGTACATTATATATTGTGGTATATTGTGCATCTTTATATTCGTACTGGGCGTTTGGCTCACGCTGTGTTCTTTTTTTGGCAGGTATTAGGGGCAAGTAGGGGTGATCAGGATTTTGTGTGGGTGAGCTACATTTGATCCAAATAAGTAGATTGGTTTTGGAGACTATTATTAGACTTGAATTTTCTAATATTTGCAGATGAATGTTTTGGGCCTGTTTTGGGCCTATTTTGGCATTTATTCTTAGAAATGGAGATTATGTTGATATGGAGTTCTTTCTATTTAATTTGTCGTTTATGACAGTTGGTATACAATCTATTCATTTGAGGTTTATTAAAGGATTGTATTTTGTTATTTTCGTGTGTGTGACATCCCTTTCAAAAAGATTTTTGAAAGGGGGTGTTACTGGGAATCTAGTCCATTGTCCAGTGTAGCTTTGCTTGAATGACAGAAGCTAAATTTTGAAGGAATTTTGAAACAGATCCTATCTCGCAACAAAGTGGAAGATAAATAACTATCTCTAAAAAGCTAAGCATTACGCTCAATCCATATCCCAAAAAAAATGTGCACTTCCAAAGCATCCTAGTATCCTTCTCCAAAACCTTTTGAACCGGATGAGCAACAAATCCTCCACTGAAGCGGTACACACTCACTTATCCTCCTACACTCCAATAATAGAATTCCATATACCCCAAGCAACAAGGTAATGCATATCATATAAAGAAATCCAAATAGAGTATGAAGAAGAGAAGAGAGTAAAGACTCACAATCAACTTGTCTCCACGCTAAATAATCTCGAAGAATCTCAGAAGATGGGTAGCACACAGCACGACCATCAAAATATGGTGGGTACTTAAACTCTTTCGAGGGAAAGAATTGTATCCATTTCATCACATACATGGCGGAGAATAATGATACGATGACCGACACTATGTTACTGCAGAAAAATATTAAGGAAGTCGGTCCAAAATCAGAAGAAAATGTTTGATTGATAACTGACAGTTGGATATATAAGAACACCATGATAGGAAAATAAGGTCATATCTTAACAGCTAGTGACCAACTGCTCACAGGCAAAAAAGAATACCAATATATGTTAAAAAAGAACAGTAGTGGATTATAGGTGACTTCAAATTTAGGTTTGTGCTCAAGGAAAATATGGATGATTGAACTTCTCATGTACTTTGATCTCGACTTCGGCATTACCACATTATTCATATACTTGGTGCCTATGGTGTTTCCTACCGTAGAGGTATCCCTACATGACGAAGCAGTAAAAGCTCAAGCCACAAAACTTCAGAATACGCTTTGAGTGTGGAAATTGCAATTTTATCCTAGTAGCTCTGAAAGTAAGATCAGTTTCTAGTCTAATGCAGAACCTGCCCGAATGGGAGTAGCATTCAAATAATAGTCTTCTGTGAACTTGTGGGACCAAAGAGCATATGCCAGACAGGATAATGTGTGACTTGATTACGAAGTTTGTTTCTTAATCTGAAATTCAGAATTGTTATCCTTTAGCACCAAAACTTGGAATTCTTAAGTCTTTCTGTGGTTGATTAGTTCACTTGAGAACTTTTCCACTCTACTCTTGCCCAGACCACCCGGTGCATTAATTTTAACCACTTTTTTTATAAAAAAAAATTATTATATTTTTGATATTAATATAAAGATTTCACCAAATACGGATATATCCAACAACAAATTTATTTATGCTGTGGAGTTTGTTTAGTTTTTAAAAATATAATAAATTGCACAGGTGGACATAGTGAGGAATTGCTGAAGCTTTAGGCTGAAGATCCATCCTGCATTGAAATTGGATGGTAATTAATCATTTCACCTTCATTTTTCAAACAACTGAAATTGTGCCTGCTATCTTCCTTATTCTAGGACTTACAATTAGGACATTATTTGTTGTCCATTTTTCCCTTTCAGGAAATAGGTGTTGTTCGGTGAAAAGTTGTAGTATGTGCAAGCAGGAATGGGATGAATGGCAATTTGCTTTTAGAGAAACGAGAGATCAACTGTCCAAATTCGTTGTTTCTTTATAATTTTTTTGAGCCTGTTGTTCTTTTGGCACAAAGAGGTGCACCCCGGTTTCTTAGTAGCGTTCACTGATTTTATAGTTTTTTAAAATTCGTGTTTCTATTTCTTATTTTTATTTTCATATGTTTCTGTCATTTTCTTTGAATGTTTTTACGAGTGGAAATATAAATCAGGCAGCACTATTTGTAAACCATATTTTAACATTACTTTTATATTATTTTATAAAGAAATGAAGTTCTAAATTTTTTGTTGATAAGATTGATTTTTGAACCTCAGTAAATTTAGAATGGCTCCATGTGTTGCCAAAATTGAAGAAAAACTTTTATGTTACTTTTTAAATCCCGAAAGGGGTTTTGCTTCCACTTTTTCCGAAGTAAAAACAGTTAGCAAACAATGTTTTTTGCTACTGATTTCACAAAAGTAGATGCAAAAACAAAAATTTGAAAGTAAAAGCAGCTACCAAACTACCCTTTAGCTTGAGAGTTTGATGTGCATTATTTTAAGATGTAAAGGGGTGGTTGAATATTTGATACAGTAAGGTTTGATCTGTTTCTATGTATGCTCATCAAAATACAGGAACAGCATACCCTTTTGACTCCCTTTATTTAACTTTTTCTCATCAAAAGAAAAAAGACAAAAGACCATATTAACGAAGAGTTACCTTGCACGCCTTTGATAGAGTTGAGAATCTTTCTTTAAAACAAAGCTGGAAAAAAGAAATTTAATAATTTAAATACATATATGGTGAAAATCATAAGCCTGAGCTAATTAATATACCAAATCAACAATAATACCTGTACTCATCGCTCACCCCATATGAGAAGACTATGTCATTGAGCTCCTCTATAACAGCAACTGCACACGAATTCATAAGGTTCAGAGCTTGCTCATCGTTCGGCTTCTCAAATTCATTAACTTCAGAAAATCTAGCAAAAGCCATCAACTGAACTTGTAAAATTGATTTTCAGCATCGGACAGATTAGCAAAGCAATAAAACACCAAGACATGAGTGCTATTCCAAATCAACTTAACAGGATTCATACTTGAATGTTTCAAAAGTAGAACTTGACACAAAGAAAGTAAAAAAGAATAATATACCCAAGGATAAGTATACCTGTGAAAATGGCAGCCATCAATTCTAACAACAATCCACGTAGATGGCATCAACTTGTTCTCAAAATTGAAGGATTTTACATACTCAGGTTTAATCTTGTTGACATCCTCTACAAAACTCCCTAGCTCCTTTACAAGACACGAGTGCTCATTCCAGAAGCTTCTCGAGGCTATACTTTCTGAATGCTGTACTGTGACATTTTTCCGCAATCTTTTAATAGGAGTGCCATTGTCATTGTACTTCACAATTGCTACAATCTGAATACCAATGAAGAAGCGTTTTAGCTTGCATGTTGGATACGCAAGGACTAATGAGTATTTAGTGCATATGGATATTGATGATATATGCATTTCAAGTAACTTGATCTTCTTTTATTTTTATAAGTCACATTTAAGGTATTCATCTTACAATATGAATGTGCATAATCCACAAGTTTTCCTGCTTTTTAAGCCAAAAAAATTTTAATCTTTAAGCTAATTTCCAGTTTTTGGGCCCCAAATCTATGGAGTAATATTGAGCTGTCAATCATGTATAATGTGCTACTGCTCCACATATTAGTTAAGGAACATATTACATATATAGTTAATTCAAAAAGGGTGTAGTGCATAATCTCTCACAAATTGGAATTCAATTTTTTTAGCATAATTTAATAGATGAACTGATATTTGTTTAAGATAATAGAGGAAAGTTATAACTAGTGATAAATAAAAAGAAGCTACCTCTGTCTTGAGAACACAGGATCCTTGACGGAACATTTTATGGATTGTCTTGTAGTTGATTTTAAACTGTTGGAAAAGCAACTCATTTTTCTCTTGCTTCTGAGTGCCCTACAGATATGTTTGCAACATTAGCTAAATGCAGATAACGATGTTTTTTAAGGTTCTCATGCACGCATGAATTGTAAATAGAAACATTTTGGAAAAAGAAAGCAGTTAAAGGGAATATAAAAACATAGAGTTAATCAATTGGGGAATGCTTTATTTGTATCCTTATATTGTCGAGATAGAGATGGGACTAGAGAATGTGTAGAAGAATAAATATATACATTTTTCTTTTTTTTTCCTTTTCTTTTCTGATAAGTAAGATCTTATAGAAAAAGGACACCCCCTCAAGGATGCACAAGAGGGAATGGTACAAATACAAAAAGGCAAAAATAATTATCCAGATCATATTTAATGGGTGAGTTTATACTTATAGTCTGAAAAACTTACCGACTACTTAGAAAATTATTTTTGACAAACAACCATTCATGTATATCTTTCTACGCGTGATGGTGATATGGTACATCAGTCTACATGTGATGGTGAATATTGAAGAGATTTTAAATTCTTCCAGAGGTGAGTGATGTATGGCAAAGGAAGGTCAAAACTGATGCATTTAGCATAATGGCTCAGACATGCGGGACTAAAAATGGCCAAGATGACATCTCTGACTCCGCCTGTTTTCATGGCAGCTCAACTCATTTTGTAGCTTTTATATTAGATGATTTCCCCCATTGCCAGACATCGATACTTGAGGTCTCCCTTTGCTATAAGAAGCAGCTTTCAGAGTAAAAAGTTTACCCAAGAAGCGTTACTAGCAAAGCTTTTACAAGCAGACTTGGACAAATCTGCCTTCAAACTTGACATTTTATAATAGGTCATGAACCTATAATAGAAAGAAACTACAGGGATACAATGGATGTATTTATGGACTAAAAAATTTGTGCAAAGGCTGATTTGAAATACTGGAATTTGTATATTTTTCATGCAGTGCCACCCCTTCCTCAAATCGGTAACAAAAATTACATCAGTGGAGCATATAACACAAGCAAAAGTAATAGTTGCATATAATACAAAAGCAAAAGTAAAAGTACCTTCAAGATTTCTTGTGCTTCTGTTTCAGTTTTTCCACATTTGACTAGCTCGCAAAGACAAGTATTATATTGATTTTTTATATGACCTGTAAGAAGTATATAAGAAATATAAACCTCAATCAACTAATCCACAAACATTTTACAGTTTTCATAGTTCCTGTGGAAATTCAGAACTACTATATTTTGAAATAAAAAACACCATTTATATACCAGATGAAATCTAAATCTATAAGATAGGATTGTACATACATATAATAAAATAAATTGTACATATAATAAAATAAATAGTAGATCAACTTCTAATACTACTCATTGTCCACTACTTACATTCTCTCTGTCGCCATGCAAGATATGCTTGGAGAACCTCCAATGATGCACAGCATATTATCCGTGATTGAAATAAAGGGTAAGATCTCAACTTCTTCTGAGGAAAGTAATCATTCCAATTTGTGACATACACGGATGTGAAGAAAGAAACAATCAGGGAGAGTATTTTGCTGCGCGATCAATTTCAACAGTGAACTTATGATAAAAAATTTACCTCGAGAGAAAGGTACAAAAGAAACAACATGAATTGCATCTTGATGAAAATGTTTCACACTAATATCTGGCAACTAGGAAAAGCCTTACAGCAGTGGTTTTATAGCTTGCCAAGGTAAAGTCCTGGGAGTTTTACGTGCCTAGGCTGATCTTTCAAAGTGGACAACTGGATGTACCAAGTTTGTTCCCCATACAAATTTAATCTTGCTAAAGTTTTCAATTAAGCAATGCTAGTTCCAAAATGAAGTGTAAATATTAGCAAAAGTAGACGTAGAAATTAGACTATAGTACATATAGGCCACGATATCCCATTTTTGTTATCCTGCAAATATTGTCACAAGGATTCTGAGACTCAGAGAAACTTATCACATAATTTGTATTATTTGATAAAGCGAAAAAGTGCCTTTTGAGAGTTTGTGATAGTAAAATGCTGGCCAAACAGATATAAGACATATATATACATGCTGCATACACACAGTAAGGATAAATATAAGGCTTGTACTACTTTATGGTACATGTTCAATAAACAAGAGTAACATTCTAATAGAACGAAATCTTTGGTGAGATGAGATTACCAAGTGAACTTCTTTTGAATAATTCGGACACACCGACTAGTTCCGAAATCGCATTGGTCGTCTCTACTCGTGTCCTAGCTCGTCGGAAGAGGAAATAACTTGTATTTTTAGGTCTTATTAAACATTCCTAAAGTCAGCTTTTATCTCACTCAATGTTTAATCAGCACATAATGTACAGTAAAAAACTCGAGCCAGATGAATTCTAGAATTCTACTAGACAACGAGCCAAGAATAAATTTCGTTACAGCCAATCACAAAAATAAAAATTATTCAAAGAAAAATATATTAAATCTATATGAAGGGATGAAAGATTGATATATTAATATATCCAGCAGATGTAAAATTATTATTTCTATACAAGTACTGCAATTAACTTTTAGTCTAAAAAATCCCCGAAATTTTGTATTTAGTACCACAATTGATCTATGTAAGAAGGTTCAATTACCAAGTTCCACTACAACACAAGTCAAGAAAAATAAACATCATAAACACTAAGCTAATATGGTTAGAATAAGTACCTGGCACGCCTTTGGTAAAACTTGGTTTCCTTCTTGAAAACAAAACTAAAAATGCACAACAACAACAATTTTGAGAACTTTGAATATCAAGCCTTATGATGGATACAAAAAAAAGTAACAAAGTATAAAACAATTAAAGATAAGATGATGACCTATACTCATCACCAAAACCATACGAGAAGACAATATCCGGATACTCCTCTAACACAGCAGTTGCACAATCATTCATCAGATTCAGAGCTTTCTCATCATTTGGTTTCTCAAACTCATGAAGTTCACCAAATCTACTAAACATTCAAAATCAGCTGAAGGATAATATTTGTAATAATCTAACTCAAAAATAAACTTTAGTTGCACGCAATTTTAAAGAAAAGAAGAAAATAGTTAAGTAACCCCAAAATTCATAAACTGGTGTCACTTGAGGCATCTATGATCTTAGAAGTAATAGATGTTATACAAAATAAAACATGAGCACCTAAAACAGAGCTCATACAAGTAAAGGTAAAGGCACAACATCTACCATGAAGGATTGATTACTAAACCATTTCAAGAATATTCCCATATCCATATTCAGAATAAAATTGTCAAAAAAATAAAAATAAAAACAGTTCTGCAACGACTTCTTGATCCTCTCCCCTGTTTCTATGGTTCAGTGAAACAATATAGCATCTCTCCTATGTCTAATGTTACACTAACTTCCCCTTTAAGTTATGGGAAACAAAGACATGTATAGTGTTTACTACTTTACCTTAGCACATTACTCATCCACCAAATGCCTCCATGCATAAAATATTTTCTTATAATTCCAAAATCTAACTCTTGCATTTTCCAAAAAAAGACAAGTAATGAAGTAGAAACAAAAAAGAAAAAAACTAGCCTTATTTTTCTCAAAAATGACTTGTAAGTTGTAATTATAAAGTTGGTGAGTCATTTTTCTAAAAACTCCACAAGTTATTTCCCTAAAAATGGTTTGATGGAAAATAATTTTGAACTGAGTTAGTGTACCTTGGGAAATTGCAGCCATCAATGCGAACAACAATTAGGTTAGGAAACATCACTTCATCTTCGACTTCATATTGCTTTACGTACTCATACTTGCTATTTGCCATCCCACTGAATTTAACTCTATTTTCTCTTCTCCCTGAACTGTGGACATGTAGTTAGCGTGCAACCTGAAACTCTATTAAAAGGAGAACAAGTTCAAATCAGTCGAGAGGAAAAATCTATTTCTGTAGAAATTCTTGTATGCTTTCTTTTACTTCTTAACATTCACTAAAATATTTCAAAATCTTTTGATACCCAAAGTAAATATGCTAATTCCGAGTGTCTACATTTTGGCAATTCATCATACACCTTGAGTTCAATTTTTTTGACAGTTCTACTAGTTCTTAGCATAACTCAAAACCTAGCACAATTGACTTCAATGGAGTATTAGATGAAGGTTAATATAAAGAAAGGGAAGAAGGACAATGTCATCAAGATTAAACTCAAATCATAAGAAACTATCATTTGGACCCCGAAGGAGTATCAAAAGCAAGCCCAATCCTTCCCTTCGGTTACCTGGCGTTTGGAGCTTTTTGCAGCTTTTACTCTAAAAACGCATAATATATTTTTGCTACAAACCAATTAAGCTTCAATTGAAGTCCAATTTGTGTGCGCGTTTTGACGATAGAGATATGGGAATTTATATATCTATATCTATATATATATATTGGGGCGAAGTACTTGTAAAATTAGACAAATACCATAAAAATCTTTCATTATCGGTACGAACGGCTGGGATTAAAATAAAAAAAAAATCCGTATCGTCTAGTAATATTAGCGGACGGATTAAAATTAATTTATAGACCCGTTTGCCCCTACTCTCAATCAGCTTACATATTACCCTTGGCAGGGTATAATAATATTATATTAAATTCTTAGTTAACTATGCTAACCCCTATCCTGATTCAGCTTATATATTACCTTCGGCAGGCTATAATAATATTATATTAAATTTTTAGTTAACTATTCTAAACTAAATAATTAATAAACCTTAAACCCTAGTTAATGAACTCTAATAATTATTATATAATTAGTTAAACCCTGTTAACTAGGGTTTAGCTAATTATATAATAAATATAGATTAGGTTATATATATATATATATATATATATGGTTCTTTTCAAAAACGAACTCAAGTAATGTACCAAGAACGAACTCTAGTAAAAAACATGAGGGAAAAAAAAAAACACGCGGGTCAAACATGGGTTGACAAAATTGGTCAAATTAAGAAGAAAATAAAACTCATTTGAGATCACATGCGACCATCCGCTCTCTCTCTCTAACTCTTCCCTCTCTTTATCTCTCAAAGCGAATCTGTTACAAATCGGAAGGTAAAGATTCTTACTTAATTTTGTAATTTCTGCTTGATTTGAAACAAATCTAGGGTTTATTAGGGGTGAGTTTTTCGCATATAGGTTGTCTGTAGATATTAGATATTTTGTTGTATCTTCCCCCAAATTAAATTGTTTATTGTTGGTCTAGCCTTTGAATTTACGTGGGTTTCTTTAAACAGAGCTCTTATTTATGCAATTTTGAATTTATTTTGGCCGGCTTGGTTATGCTACTGTTATATGCAATTTTGTATATTTCGGCTGGCTAGGTTATGTTGTTATATCACTCAGTGCTTGATCAATTTTTGTTTATATTAGATTTTGTTCAATCTCTTAATCATCTGACTAACTTGAACTTGATAAGAGTTGAAAAATGCCTAATGTCATGTCTCTATCCATTTTAGTTGCTACCTGACCTTTTAATATATACTAATATATAATCACATTGAGATATACTTGTTTTGTGAAAGAATTTTGTTCACAAGAATAATAACAAGGTCAATTTATGCTCATAGGCTAAATTAAAATTATTGTTTATTGGTTTCATGATTATAAGAATCAATGTTGTTTGTTTTTTTTAACTGTAGGGATGGATAATAATTTAAAGGCTGAAGTATGGGGTAGTGATAATGTAGACAATAGTGAAATAGAAGTAAAGAATAGGAGAATTGAAGGGGAGAGTGATGAAGGTAGGAACATTTTTATTTATAATCCGCAAGTACTAGACCATCTCAAACCTAGTGTTAGAAAATAATTTCAAACAATAGCTGAAGTTAAGGATTTCTACAATGTATATGCTAAAGCGGTAGGATTTAGTATTCGAAGTTGGGCTACTAAGAAATTTGAAGGAAGTGATGAAGTGAAAATGAAAGAGTATGTCTATTTTAAACAAGGTAAGGGAATAACAATTATGGATGTTGAAACTAAAAGGCGTTGGGGATCGATAAAAGAAAGTTGTAAAGCAAATATAGTTGTGTTGAATATAAATTCTGAGGCATATGTAGTCACCCAATTTATTGAGGGCCATAGTTATCCTTTGGCAACTCCATCAAAGAAGCATCTATTAAGATTTTGCCGAAGTGTTTTGAGTGCGCAAAAGTGTTTGACTCAACAACTTTTCATGATAAATATACCATCACATCAACAATTTAATTTCCTTAGAATACATGCTTGAAGGTTTGAAAATATTGGGTGTACACAAACAAATTTATATAATTATGAAAGAGATAGACGTAATGAGTTGAAGGGGCATGACGGAGAAATGTTTAGTGAGTTTTGCAAATTAGAAAGGGCCAAGAATCCATCATTCACTTATAAAATTAAGGTCGATAATGAACAGAGAAAAACATATTATTTTTGGGTTGATGCTACCGCTAAAAGGGCATATAATTTTTATGGTGATGTTATCATCTTTGACACGACATACAACACTAATCGTTATGGGTTGATTTTTGCACCACTAATGGGAGTTAATAAATATGGTCAAACCATAATTTTTGCTTGTACATTCTTAAGTGACGAGACCTCGGATTCATTTGTTTGGCTATTCAACCAATTTTTGGAGGCTGTGTCAGGTGATGCCCCTAAAATGATCGTTACTGATCAAGATCCCGCGATATCCAAAGTAATTTTAGAAACTCTTCAGGATACTTTTCATAGATACTGTAGTTGGAACATATTGACAAAATTTTCTGAAAAATTAGACTCAGTCAAATATAATGATCACTATAATGAATTTGCCGATTGTATTTGAAATTTAGAGTTTAAAGAAGAGTTTAATTTGACATGGACGGAGCTTACTGGGAGGAGCGGGTTATATGACAACAAATGGTTACAAACAATGTATGAAATTCGTAAAAATTGGGTGCTTGTTTATTGTAATCATATTTTCTCAACCAATATGTCAAGTAGCCAATGAGCGAAAAACTCTCATGCTTTTTTCAAAAGATATGTATCTAAGAATAATTCATTAGTTGATTTCATGATCCAATTTAATAGGGGACTAGTACGCCAACATCAAGAAGAGTTGTTGGCCGATCACAAAGATTTGATTAAGAAGGCTAAAGTGAAGATGAATCATGACTTTTTGTTCCAAATGGTTGAAATTTATACTCGGGAAATGTTTTATAAATTTGAAGATGAGATATGAGAATGATTGAATTACCATTTTGAGCTTCTTAAGGAGAGTAACAAACAATGTGTGTTTCAAGTTCATAGAAAAAAAAGTGTTAACTCGTAGAGTTTGACAACTTATTTATGACAAAGAATTGGATTTTGCTTCATGTAATTGCCACAAGTTTGAGAGTATGGGGATACCATGTAGACATGTGTTTGGTTACTTGCAAAAAATGCATGATTTTGACGAATTACCATAACAATACATCTTGAAAATGTGGACTAAGAAGGCAAACTCTAGGCTAGTGGTTGATAATGAAAGTGGCATAATGATAAATAGTGACAAAGAATATCCAATCAAGCGGAGTGAATTAATTCAATGTTCTTTGGATGTTATTGATAACGCCTTCACAGGCCAATTATGAATTAATATTAATAAAGATGCTTTGGCTCGTGCACTCGAATCAATCAATCTTGTTGTAGATAGTGGTAAAAGTTTACAATGTGGAACTGGTGCAAGTGTAATATACGGGAATATGAGTTATAATAAAGACTATATGTACCATGAACCAAATCAAGTGAGAGCAAAAGGATGTGGCAAAAGACTTAAAGGAAGGAAAGAAATGGCATTAGGGAAGGCAAAGAACTCAAAAGCTAGACGTTGTCATGGTTGTGGCAAAGTTGGACAATCACATGACAAAAGGAATTGTCCAATGGTTGCATATTGGTAAGTAATATTTAAGTAATAGTAAATATTTTTTAAAAGATCTTAATCTTTAAATGATGAGTGTTATTTTGATTTTTATGTAGATATTCTCGTGACAATGAAGGTGCAACATCTTCAAGTTCAGAGGATGATAGTCATACTTCCAAAGGTTTGATCATTTCTTTTATTCCATATTATGAGTTACATATCAATATACATATATTTTATTTTATTTTCAGGTTCAGAGATGCAAGCTGCTGTTGGCTATCCTAATCTTTACTATGAAGACTATCTTGGTTATTAATTGTGCTACAAAATCAACAAGTCTTATGGAATATTTTGAATGTTTTTACCATAAAATTAGCACAGTAATTTGGTGCTGGATTTTGCATAATATCTTGATGTCAGTCCTTTATTTTGTACAGTTCATTAAGTTTGATATGATATTGGATTTCACTTTAGTTTATGTCCTTAAAGATTATGAAAAACTAAACCAGGAAAGTCGATTTTTTTTTTAATTTTAGCCAAACATATTGTGTTGCAAAAGTTCTCCGCTTAGTTTTTTAAAGTGCTCTAAATTTTAATTGGTTTTCTAAAGCGCTCTAATTTCCATAGGAATCTTTTGCTACACAACCAAACTATAGTTCATTGACTGGTTATATTATTGAAATTGAAAAGGTAACAACAATTGCACTCTTGCTGTTGGAGTGATTGTCTAATAAGAATGTCTGTACAGCCAGGTACATGTAGCTACAAGAAAGAATATGGTCTAACAAAGACTAACTGTCAAAACAAAATTAGTTACAAAACTAATTGTTGATGCTGAATTCAATTCTTGGCAATAATTCGGCCAAAGTGTTTAGCTCATATATAATATTATAAGCTACAAATTGAAAAGGGAGAACAATAATTATACACCTTGCACATAACTTGCTGGTTAGATAATGAAAATTATCAAAATTACAATCGATTTAATAACATTAACAACAACACCGCATACATAACAATAACAATTATGACAAATCGCACGATTAGTCGCAATTAACGCATTTCAATTTGCACCCTCGCTAATTTGCTGGAGTCGTTAGCATTCGTTAGATGACTTGTTACATTTAAACGCTCGGATGTATCCATTTGCAACCTCACTTGATTATGTAACTCTAGAACATATTCGCCATACCAACTGATAAATTACCACATTGCTGCATATTTTGGGAGATAATAAATTTATTTACTTGTGCTGTAAAAGGACTAAATAAACAAAAATTTCAATAAATAAATACATACCACAGAATAATAGTGTCTATCCGGATTATTTTTCGACATTGAAAGTTTTACTATACAAGGGCCCATACCACAACGACATATGAACGGAGGCCATACGGATGTAGCAGTAGACGAATTCGATGACATATTTTCTGTAAGACCCCGAATTTTATGAAATACAAAATTTAATTTTTCTTCATATATATATATTTTTGAAACAGTAAGTGGTTAAATCGATAAAGTTAAAAGTTAAGGATGTTATGTGCAAATTTTATTTTGTCGGACAATATTCGCTTTGTCGGGGAATATTCGTTTGGTCGGGGAATATTCGTTTGGTCCGACGGCGCCGAAATAACAAATTATTGGTAGACCCCACATCGGAATATTTGTCGGATATAGAAAACGACAGAAATAACCTTTTTAAATAAAAATAGTCAACGGAACTGTTAAAATACCGGTGATAAAAGAATAGTAGCATACGATAGTTATTGGTATTTTCTGTAGTACTCGGTACTCTACAGTAACACACGGTATTGCATAGTGTCTCATATTTTTGGTCTGATAATTGACACCGTAACTGTTACGCATCATTTCATCGATAATTGTCGCTGCATAATATTTTATATTATCAATTCAATAATTGTTGTTACACAGTATTTTGCATTATTGATTTAATAATTGTCATTACACTGTATTTTATATCATTGAGTCAATAATTGTTGTTGCACTGTTTTTAAAATTATTGAACCTAATAATTGTCACAGTAACATATGCACAGTAATTCACATTATTGAATCAATAATTGTCATTACACAGTAACGTATGCTTTATTTTACATTATTGTTATCTCTATTATGATGTTATTTAAACAGTTGTATTTCATTAATTTATTGACTTGATATCTAAGAGCTAACTATACTGTATTTATAACAATTAGTCATAATAATTGAATTGATAAAGTTATTTGTTTATAATATAAAGTTAGGTGATTATTAGGTGATATGAAATGAATGGTGTAGATTAAAGTGTGAATTATTGTTGAATAATTGAATTGATTTGTTTATAATATAAAGTTAGGTGATTATTAGGTGATATGAAATGAATGGTGTAGATTAAAGTGTGAATTATTGTTGAATAATTAAATTGATTTGTTTATAATATAAAGTTAGGTGATTATTAGGTGATATGAAATGAATGGTGTAGATTAAAGATAATATAATATTTGAAATGGATGGTGTAGATTAAAAGATGATCTTTAAATGAATGGTTTAGATTAAATGAATGATAAGATTTTTGGCTATAAATAGAAGCCTTAACTTAAGGATTTTTCATAAACTTCCTTACTTGTTCTTTCTTTCTCTCTCTAAATACTTCTTGTGAAAGTTCTCTCTAAGTGTGCTTAAGTCATCTTGAGTATTTGTGAAGATCTATAAGTATACGTGTACTGTTCAAGTTAATCAACCTCATTTAAATCAATATCCAGTCACGTGTTGAGGTAAGGGATACCATCTTTTTCATCTTCCATTATTCAAACGTACTATGGTAAGGGATTATCATTATTTGATTCTCGATAATAATATTGTTTCTTCCTTACTCATAAGACGTGCCTTTTATTTCCATGTATTAAATTGTGGGAATAACCTTACGGAGCGGATTGCCGCCTGTTGGTGAATAACCTTTCGTATTCATTCATTATTAATCTCTGAGAATAACCTTACGGAGCGGATTGCCGCCTGTTTGGTGAATAACTCTTTGTACTCAAATTCTATTAAATTGTGGGAATAACCTTACGGAGCGGATTGCCGCCTGTTGGTGAATAACCCTTTGTATTAATTTCCTTCACCTTTTGTTAATCAAACCTGCTACGGTAAGGGATATTATTTTCTTTCATACTCCTAAATCGAAATTTATTATGGAACTATTGCTTCTATAATTCCTGAAAATATTATATGTTCCATAATAGTTGAACTTCATTATTTCAACTGAACCTTTCTATTGAATTGTAACCGTTATTCTGAACTGTGGATCTTGAATATCATTTTTAAATTTCACTCCACATCATGTTGACAATTTGGACATTATTTGAATCTGTACAAAGTAAACTTCCGATACTTATTGTTATCCTATTTCTTCTGTTCATCATTTATATCATTCTAATCATCCAAAAATCAAGCTGTTGTGAATATCTGTGGCCGGGGGCACAGATGTGATATATTTGTTGAACAGATGATAGGTTAAAGGCGATATAATAGGTTAAAGGCGATACATCTGTTCGGTGTCTTTTATGGCACGTGGTGAATGTTCTTTTTGGCCCGTAGTGCAAAGATGAACTGTTGTTTGGTATGATTATGACCAAAGGCTGAATCTGGTATAATCATGACCGTTGGTGCTATATTGAATATCTTTGGCCGTAGTACAAAGATGAACTGTTGATGTGCATGATTATGATCAGGAACTGTGAATTTGTATTATCTTGACTAATGATATTTCAGATGATAAAAGTTGATGATGTTTTTCCTAAAAAGAGAACCGAGTGGACATTATAGTCTGCATTATTCTTCTAATAGATTACTCATTCCGCTGCTATTATTGATCTGAACGTTGTTTAAGAATTTAACTGCAGTTTTTGATATAAACCTTGTAGTCTATTGTATTCTATCAAGAACTCAACTGTTGAAGACTAATGATAATTTATTCGTCATTATCTTAGTCATGATATTCTTTACTGGGCTATTTGAGCTCACCCTTTCTTTTGTTCCATTGTTTTTCAACAGGAGATGAAAACATAACAGGGCCTAGCCGGGGAATGGAGTGAGGGTCCGAGGAATAGTTATCATAGTCTTCACGTTTTGTAAAATAGTGTGGCAATAATAGTGAAGACTTAGTTGTGTATTATTATACACTGTATTGTTGTACGTTGTGCTTTGTTGTAATAATTTTGTTGTAGTATTTTGACGACTCAAGTTTGGGCTGTGTGGGCCCAGATTTGGGGGCGTCACAGTTGGCATCAGAGCTTAGGGATATGGTCTTTAATGGAGATCTGGGGTAGAACTAGGAGGGGAGAGACGAATAGAATCAGTCACTAGTGTGTCCTACCTAAAATAGATTTTATTATCTAATGAGTCGATTTGAATGTAGGAACATGAAGTGATGAGTCAGTTTATTTGAACTAACATTTATTTTGTGACCACAGTTAAGTATGGCATCTGAAAATCAAGAGGTTAACTATGGAATACCCGAAGCAAATGTAGCCGAGAATCAAGAGGCCCCAAACAATCCTCCTGCCAACTCAGGAAATAATGTTCCTGATAACATGATGAACGATGGATTCTTTAGGAATTTCATGCAGTTCATACAGAATCAAGGAAGAGGAAATTCAGTCAATAATAACGGTAGAAACGCTGGCAATTTGAGGATGGTCACTGTTAAGCAATTTAAAGAATTAGGACCACCTGAATTCCACGGGAAGCCTGACCCACTCAAAGCGGAGGCATGGCTGAAGCAGACGACAAAAATACTTGATGTCTTACAATGCGCTGATGATCAGAAGGTGCCATTTGCCACTTTTATATTACGAGGTGAGGCGGACCATTGGTGGGAAGCGGTAAAACGTATCCAACCTTCAGCACTCGAAATGTCTTGGACAGAATTCGAAGAACTGTTTAACAAGAAGTACTTCCCAGAAAGCATCCGCCATATGAAGGAAGTGGAATTCATTAAGCTGGAGTAGGGAAACATGACAGTTTCTCAATATGAAGCTAAGTTTGCTGAACTGTCTCGTTTTGCGACTCATCTAGTAGATGACGAAGCACGAATGAGTCGAATGTTCCTGAGAGGTTTGAGACTCAAAATTCGTCAACAACTTAGTTCTCATAAATTCAGTTTGTATTCAGATGTTGTAGATAGGGCTCAAAGGGTGGAGCAAACAGATGAAACATTGCAGCCAAGAGTTAATGATCAGCATAGAGAAAGGAGTGACAACAACCACAGGAACGAGAACCATCGAGGAGGTAACCAACACTTCGGTGGTAATTCCACACCAAATAACAGAAGAGGAGAATCTAGTGGGAACAATTTCAAAAGAAAGAGATTCCATAATAATTATGGAAGGGCACCAGCACCAGTACCAACACCAGCACCGACCCCAGTTTCAAGGGGAGAAGATCGACCACCAGTGAGATGCTATAGGTGTGGTCAGGAAGGTCACATCAGCCCAAATTGTACACTGCAGTCCAAAAAGTGCTACAGTTGTGGGAAAGAGGGCCATCTTGCGCGGTTTTGTCCTGCCACAAAATCAAGTCCAACTGTAATGATGATACCAAAAGCTAGCGCGGATAAAGGAAAATCTGTAGTTCAAGGGAGAGCTTTTGTTGTGACATCCCAAATGGCACGAAACTCGAACGAGGTGATAACCGGTAAGCTATTCATAAATTCTCGTGAAGTCTACGCTTTGTTAGATACTGGCTCTACCCATTCTTTTATCTCACCTGCATGTGCTCAGCGTTTAAACTTAACTCCTGAAAATTTGGACTTTGACTTATCAGTTGAAACCCCATTAGGAGAAATGACCATTACATCTACTGTCTATAAATCTTGCCTAGTTCAAATCAACAACCTCACATTACCTGTTGACCTTATTTCTTTGGAGATGCATGAATTTGATGTGATTTTAGGAATTGATTGGTTGACTACCCATCATGCTAAAATTGATTGTTTTCATAAGATTATTAGTTTTCATATTCCTAATCAACCTGTCATGCAAATTCAAGCAACTAAACCATTGAAATCTATAACTGTTATTTTAGCCATAAAGTCATTCGTTTATTGAAAAACGGATGTCAAGCCTTTTTAGTTCATGTCACTGATTTGAACAAAAATACGTCAAACTTGAATGATATTCCCATTGTTAATGAGTTTCCTGACGTTTTTCCTGAAGAACTTCCTGGCTTACCCCCAAACCGTGAAATTGATTTTTATATTGATCTTGAACCCGGTACCAAGCCCATTTCCAAAGCTCCCTACCGAATGGCTCCCATTGAACTTCAAGAGTTAAAAGTCCAACTACAGGAATTGTTGGATACCGGTTTCATTCGTCCGAGTGCATCACCTTGGGGTGCTCCTGTTCTATTTGTGAAGAAGAAAGACGGGAGTATGAGATTGTGCATTGACTACCGAGAATTGAACCATGTCACCATCAAGAACAGGTACCCGTTACCTCAGATTGATGACATGTTTGATCAATTGCAAGGCGCTCAACATTTCTCAAAGATTGATCTCCGTTCTGGATATCATCAGTTAAAGGTTAAAGCTGAGGACATTCCAAAGACTGCTTTCAAAACTCGTTATGGGCATTATGAGTTCTTAGTCATGCCTTTTGGACTAACTAATGCTCCTGCAGCTTTCATGGACATGATGAACCGGATATTCAAGGAACATTTGGATCATTTTGTGGTTGTCTTTATTGATGACATCCTCATATACTCCAAGAGTCGCGAGGATCATGAACAACACCTGAGATTGATACTACAAAAGCTCCGTGAAAACAAATTATATGCCAAGTTGAAGAAATGTGAGTTCTGGCTTGAGGAGGTCGCGTTTCTTGGGCATGTGATTTCTAGTCAAGGAATATCAGTCGATCCTGCGAAGATTGAAACGGTACTAAATTGGGAACAACCCAAAACAGTAACCGAAGTCCGAAGTTTTCTGGGTCTAGCTGGTTATTATCGGAGATTCGTAGAAGGATTTTCTCGAATCGCCACTCCATTAACGCAGCTTACTCGGAAAAGCACAAAATTCATATGGAGCGAGGAATGCGAGAAAAGTTTCCAAGAACTCAAGAAGAGACTGGTTTCAGCTCCTGTTCTGACCATACCATCAGGATCAGGAGAATTTATTATCTACAGCGATGCTTCTGGCAAAGGTCTAGGCTGTGTCCTTATGCAACATGGAAATGTTATAGCCTACGCCTCTCGACAACTCAAAGATTATGAGAAAAATTATCCTACTCATGATCTAGAGTTGACAGCAGTCGTTTTCGCGTTGAAGATCTGGAGACACTACTTGTACGGAGAAAAAGTGGATATCTATACGGATCATAAAAGTCTCAAGTATTTCTTCACCCAGAAGGAACTCAACATGCGACAACGACGTTGGCTTGAGCTGTTAAAGGATTATGACCACACAATCCAGTATCACCCGGGAAAGGCGAACGTTGTAGCTGACGCTTTGAGCAGAAAATCTTATGCAAGTACAAGTGCACTGCTGACAACACAAAAGTGTATTTTGTACGACTTGCAAAAGATGGAGATAGAGCTAAAGACACCAGGGACCCACTCGAAGATTGCTCACGTGCGAGTAGAACCAACTTTAATCGATAAAATTAAAGCTGCTCAAGCTACCGATCCGGAACTGATAAACATGATAAATAAAGTACAAGAAGGTGCCATTCCCGAAGCAAGAATCGACGAGAAAGGAATACTTCGAGTCAACTCTCGACTCTGTGTTCCTAACGATCCTGAATTAAAGCATAAAATCATGATGGAGGCACACAACACGCCGTTTGCAATCCACCCAGGAGGTACCAAGATGTATCGAGATCTTCGACATACATTTTGGTGGAACAATATGAAAAGAGAGATTGCGGAGTTTATCTCAAGGTGCCTAACTTGTCAACGTGTCAAGGCAGAACATCAAGTTCCTAAAGGTCCATTACAATCACTTGAAGTTCCCGAATGGAAGTGGGAACACATCAATATGGACTTCGTGACGGGTCTTCCAAAAGTTTCTCAAGGCTTAGATGCAATTTGGGTGATCGTAGATAGATTGACCAAATCTGCTCATTTCTTGCCTATATGAGAAAACTTTTCACTTGAACGTCTTGCCGGTATGTACATAAATGAGATCGTGAGATTGCATGGCATGCCAGTTTCCATAGTTTCTGATCGAGATCCTAGATTCACTTCACGCTTTTGGATCAGTCTACAAAAAGCTATGGGCACTGAACTATGTTTTAGTTCTGCATACCATCCTCAAACGGACGGACAATCGGAAAGGACGATCCAGACCCTCGAAGATCTTTTGAGACTTTGTGTATTAGACTTCAAAGGAAGTTGGGATAAGTACTTGCCGTTGGTGGAATTTTCTTACAACAACAGTTACCAAGCAAGCATAGGCATGGCTCCATTCGAGGCATTGTATGGAAGGAAGTGTTGCTCTCCAATATGTTGGAATGAGGTAGGAGAAGCAAAATTGTTGGGACCCGAGTTGGTACGCTTGACGACCGAAAAGATCCAAATGATCCGACAACGAATACAGACCGCACAAGAACGACAAAAGAGTTATGCTGATCTTCATCGGAGAGACGAAAGTTTCAACGTCAGAGATCATGTATTCTTACGTGTTTCTCCATGGAAAGGGGTTACGAGATTCGGAAAGAGAGGAAAGCTCAACCCTCGATTTATTGGCCCATTTGAAATCCTCGATCGAATAGGAACCGTAGCCTACAGACTAGCCCTACCACCAAGTATGTCTCGCATCCATAACGTTTTTCACATATCTATGTTACGTAAATATGTGAAGGACCCAAACCACGTCATTGAGTTAGAACCAGACGTTATAGCAAAGGATTTAACATACGAGGAAGTACCTGTTAAGATCTTGGATAAGAAGGAGCAGATCCTACGCTCAAAGGTTATACCTCAAGTTAAGGTTTTATGGAGGAACCAAGATACTGAGGAAATGACCTGGGAGCTAGAATCTGAGATGAAATCTAAGTATCCTTACCTCTTCGATATGTCAGGTACGTCAATTTCGGGGACGAAATTTCATAAGGAGGGGAGGTTGTAAGACCCCGAATTTTATGAAATACAAAATTTAATTTTTCTTCATATATATATATTTTTGAAACAGTAAGTGGTTAAATCGATAAAGTTAAAAGTTAAGGATGTTATGTGCAAATTTTATTTTGTCGGACAATATTCGCTTTGTCGGGGAATATTCGTTTGGTCGGGGAATATTCGTTTGGTCCGACGGCGCCGAAATAACAAATTATTGGTAGACCCCACATCGGAATATTTGTCGGATATAGAAAACGACAGAAATAACCTTTTTAAATAAAAATAGTCAACGGAACTGTTAAAATACCGGTGATAAAAGAATAGTAGCATACGATAGTTATTGGTATTTTCTGTAGCACTCGGTACTCTACAGTAACACACGGTATTGCATAGTGTCTCATATTTTTGGTCTGATAATTGACACCGTAACTGTTACGCATCATTTCATCGATAATTGTCGCTGCATAATATTTTATATTATCAATTCAATAATTGTTGTTACACAGTATTTTGCATTATTGATTTAATAATTGTCATTACACTGTATTTTATATCATTGAGTCAATAATTGTTGTTGCACTGTTTTTAAAATTATTGAACCTAATAATTGTCACAGTAACATATGCACAGTAATTCACATTATTGAATCAATAATTGTCATTACACAGTAACGTATGCTTTATTTTACATTATTGTTATCTCTATTATGATGTTATTTAAACAGTTGTATTTCATTAATTTATTGACTTGATATCTAAGAGCTAACTATACTGTATTTATAACAATTAGTCATAATAATTGAATTGATAAAGTTATTTGTTTATAATATAAAGTTAGGTGATTATTAGGTGATATGAAATGAATGGTGTAGATTAAAGTGTGAATTATTGTTGAATAATTGAATTGATTTGTTTATAATATAAAGTTAGGTGATTATTAGGTGATATGAAATGAATGGTGTAGATTAAAGTGTGAATTATTGTTGAATAATTAAATTGATTTGTTTATAATATAAAGTTAGGTGATTATTAGGTGATATGAAATGAATGGTGTAGATTAAAGATAATATAATATTTGAAATGGATGGTGTAGATTAAAAGATAATCTTTAAATGAATGGTTTAGATTAAATGAATGATAAGATTTTTGGCTATAAATAGAAGCCTTAACTTAAGGATTTTTCATAAACTTCCTTACTTGTTCTTTCTTTCTCTCTCTAAATACTTCTTGTGAAAGTTCTCTCTAAATGTGCTTAAGTCATCTTGAGTATTTGTGAAGATCTATAAGTATACGTGTACTGTTCAAGTTAATCAACCTCATTTAAATCAATATACAGTCACGTGTTGAGGTAAGGGATACCATCTTTTTCATCTTCCATTATTCAAACGTACTATGGTAAGGGATTATCATTATTTGATTCTCGATAATAATATTGTTTCTTCCTTACTCATAAGACGTGCCTTTTATTTCCATGTATTAAATTGTGGGAATAACCTTACGGAGCGGATTGCCGCCTGTTGGTGAATAACCTTTCGTATTCATTCATTATTAATATCTGAGAATAACCTTACGGAGCGGATTGCCGCCTGTTTGGTGAATAACTCTTTGTACTCAAATTCTATTAAATTGTGGGAATAACCTTACGGAGCGGATTGCCGCCTGTTGGTGAATAACCCTTTGTATTAATTTCCTTCACCTTTTGTTAATCAAACCTGCTACGGTAAGGGATATTATTTTCTTTCATACTCCTAAATCGAAATTTATTATGGAACTATTGCTTCTATAATTCCTGAAAATATTATATGTTCCATAATAGTTGAACTTCATTATTTCAACTGAACCTTTCTATTGAATTGTAACCGTTATTCTGAACTGTGGATCTTGAATATCATTTTTAAATTTCACTCCACATCATGTTGACAATTTGGACATTATTTGAATCTGTACAAAGTAAACTTCCGATACTTATTGTTATCCTATTTCTTCTGTTCATCATTTATATCATTCTAATCATCCAAAAATCAAGCTGTTGTGAATATCTGTGGCCGGGGGCACAGATGTGATATATTTGTTGAACAGATGATAGGTTAAAGGCGATATAATAGGTTAAAGGCGATACATCTGTTCGGTGTCTTTTATGGCACGTGGTGAATGTTCTTTTTGGCCCGTAGTGCAAAGATGAACTGTTGTTTGGTATGATTATGACCAAAGGCTGAATCTGGTATAATCATGACCGTTGGTGCTATATTGAATATCTTTGGCCGTAGTACAAAGATGAACTGTTGATGTGCATGATTATGATCAGGAACTGTGAATTTGTATTATCTTGACTAATGATATTTCAGATGATAAAAGTTGATGATGTTTTTCCTAAAAAGAGAACCGAATGGACATTATAGTCTGCATTATTCTTATAATAGATTACTCATTCTGCTGCTATTATTGATCTGAACGTTGTTTAAGAATTTAACTGCAGTTTTTGATATAAACCTTGTAGTCTATTGTATTCTATCAAGAACTCAACTGTTGAAAACTAATGATAATTTATTCGTCATTATCTTAGTCATGATATTCTTTACTGGGCTATTTGAGCTCACCCTTTCTTTTGTTCCATTGTTTTTCAACAGGAGATGAAAACATAACAGGGTCTAGCCGGGAAATGGAGTGAGGGTCCGAGGAATAGTTATCATAGTCTTCACGTTTTGTAAAATAGTGTGGCAATAATAGTGAAGACTTAGTTGTGTATTATTATACACTGTATTGTTGTACGTTGTGCTTTGTTGTAATAATTTTGTTGTAGTATTTTGACGACTCAAGTTTGGGCTGTGTGGGCCCAGATTTGGGGGCGTCACATTTTCTATCAGCAAACAGGCATAAAATCGATCAACAATAATTCCAAATTGATAATTCCCATACATATACTTCTTTTGCATATGGGATTTTGACTATGTTGAAATGATAATCCCATCCCACAAAAAGTTCCAAAATCCACATATTTCAGCATAGAAGCAATAACATCATTTCAGCATAGAGTTTTTTGCTAGATACTACACTTTGATGATAATGTCTATCCCAGAAAAGGGGATATCCATTGTTTTTTTCATATGATGATTTAAATATTATTTTAAATATAAGATTATTTTTATAACATTTATTAGTATTATTATCTAGTTGGACAGAAAAGGGGGACATCCATTATTTCTTCCACGAAAAAATGTCAACATGACCGAGAAAAGATTTCAAACAAAGCAATAAAAAAAAGAAAAATTACTAGTACACCCAATAGAACAAGGAGAAATCAAACATATGGGAAAAAGGGATTAAAAAATTACACAAAATTGGGAATCATCTGATTGAAAGCTCTGTTTAAAGAAACCCACTCAAATTCAAAGGTCGGACCAACAAATAAACAATTCAATTTGGGGAAGATACAACAAAATCTCTAATCTCTATAGACAACCCATATGAGGAAAACTCACCCCTAATAAAACCTGGATTTATTTCAAATCAAACAGAAATTACAAAACTAAGTAGGAATCTTTACATTCCAATTTGCAACAGGTTCTCTTTGTAGGAATCTTTACCTTTCGATTTGCAACAGATTCGCTTTGAGAGAGAGAGGGGGGGAAGAGTTGCATCTGACCTCAAATGGGTTTTATTTTCTTCTTAATTTGACCCATTTTGCCAACCCACGTTTGACCCATGTTTTTTTTTTGTTTTTTTCCGCGTGTTTTTTACTTGAGTTCGTTCTTGGTACGTTACTAGAGTTTGTTTTTGAAAGGAACCATATATATATACTTGTACGATGGAGTAAAACTATGTTTCTGAGTTTTTTGGACGAAAAAGAAAAAAATAGAAAACTTAATTAGAACAGAAAAGAAAAGAAAATAGAAAACTTAAAAGTTTTCATTTGTGTTGTTTATGAGTTTTTAATAGAAAACTTAAAAAAAATATTTTATTACGTTTCTGAGTTTAATGAAATGAAAAGAAAGAAAAAAAAAAACCACTTTTACAAACTTACCCCTAATTATAATTATAACTATTGAATTATGAATAAAAAAAATGCAAGATAAAAATATTATTCAAAGTCATATTCCATAATAAAATACAAATATCCAAATAAATGTCAAACAAAAAATTTGCACTCTTTCTTTACTTGCATGATTGAAACCTCCAATTAACATATTAATTCAGCTTTCAGCATATTATGTCAAATGCTTTGTTTTTTTTTTATATCAAAAAGTTCAATAAATTGAAATATATTAAAAATTATAATTTCTTACAAAAAATTAAAAATTTACAATAAAAAATTTAAAATAATAATTCTTTCAAACAAAATAACAGATAATCTATGGAAGTTGGTATTTAAGCTAGAACTTTATGTTTAACTTTCAACTTTCTCATACTCCATCCAGGTAAAAGAGTACAACAATAAATGAAGTATGACTCCCTTTTCAGATGGATCAAGAATTAATTGTTAAATCTTACACTTTCAAAGCTTTGGTATTTGCACCAACCACATGGTCCTGCATGTATGAAAACTTGTGTTCTCAATCTTACCTCAACTGTTATCATATTCCATCCTGATTCAACTAAGACATCCCGAGAATCTCCGTACTTGTTATAGGCGACCTAACGCGTTAATGTACATCCTTCATATAGAATCCACAACATTATATAATCCAATGCTGCTAAAAACTCAAAAATTTAAATTTTTTATAATATTTTTATTCTTTTTGATCCTTTTGCCTCAGAATCTCAATCTTTGTAATTTCTTATTATATCTCCATATCATACATGATATGAATTACTCTTTGTAATAGTATGCATTTTGGAAATATGTAAATTTATAATTTACAAATGAATATTAAATTTTTTGAATGAGTTATTAATAGAAATTAAACCTTTTGAGGTGTGACAAACAATTTGGGACAAGTGGATTATGGATTATTGGATGGTAGAATTAAATGTAAGATTTATGAAACAAATTTGGATCAAAAAGGATTTGAATTGGATCAATTTGAGCAAATTATGAATTATTGGGAATTAAATTTCCTAGAAATTATGGATAATGACTATACTACCCTTATCAATTTGGAAAATGACATTGGTGTCCTAAGTTGGTCTAAAGTCCATAATGTCCTTGTTTAATAATGATAAATGACTCATTTGTCCTTAAACATGCTAGAGTAGGTAAGCTAACCATGGTTAGTTTCTAGAAGATTAATATAAGCATACTTGAGCAAGTTTTCAGCATTTGTATTTATCATTTCCAAGTTGCTACGTGAGAGTGAGCTTAGAGAGAGAGAGAGAATAGCAAAGAGGAGCTAGGGTTGCAAGATTTGCAAGAAAGTTTAAGAAAGAGTGATCAAGAGTTGAGGAAAAAGGCCATCAAGGTGGATATTCCAGCTTTAGCAAGTTTTATTCTAAGAAGAAATAGAGCTAAAAGAAGGTATAATGAGTTTAAGCTTTGAAACTCCTCTCCTATGAGTTTAAATTCAAAAATAGAAGAAGCCATGCATGCATCTTGGTGATAGATAGCTTGACTATGTGATTTATGTGTTTTATGTTGGATATTAGATGAAACCCTAGTTGTTCAAGTGGTATAACAAAGGTGGTGTACTATTCATATGTATATTCAAGCTAAAAGTTATGAATTAAGGCATGATTTTAAGTTATATGTTGTCATAATAGATAGAAACATAGTTTGAGACGTTAAAGGTGTTTGTTGCTTGCCTTATCACATGTTAGGAAGCATCATAGAAGCATAGATGGTTTCAAATGTATATTTCATGAAAGAGAATTGAATATTAGACTATACTTTTTGGCTAAATCAAATTATAATCTGTAAAGTGCATTGAAAGGTACAACTAGAAGTTATATGTGCATATCAAGTTGTTTTATGTGCTGGTGTTTAAGTATATGAAGTGTAGATATGATCATCTAAAAGTGGTTCAAGTGACAAGTTTTGTCAAGTTAGCAAAAATCCTACTAAGATGTGATTTTTAGCCAATTCCTATAAATGAAGGTTAAAAATAACCACATGGCTAAGTTTTATCAAAAGACATATGTTAGTGTCGTTTTAAAACTCAATTGGTGCTTACGGCGGCAATTGTCCATTTTAAACGATTTAAAACGTTCGTCGGCGCCTAAAAAGATTTCTTTGGAAAAAAATAGGTGCAATTGTAAGATTTTAAACGTTTTGATGGCCCTTGCATATCAATTTCATGTAATATGTGTTATTTGAAGTGTTCAAATCCAGAAATGTGAATTAGGGCCAAAAATAAGTTTGATTTTGAAAAGATTTTTTTTTTTAAAAACAGCAGCATAGCGCCGGGGCGCCATCTTTTGTTCTATGAACTGCGTCGGGGCGCAATGCTGCTGGGAGACCACGCCGGGGCGAGATCAGGGCAGGTCGGGGCGCAGTCTCGGCCGAGCCAATCTCGCGACCAGCGAGATTTCACATGTAAAACATGGCGCCGGGGCGCCATGTACTGATTTCTGAAAAATAAATTATTTTGTTCCAAAAATGAAATGTTTTAACATTAAATGATAGAAACGTGTATGTAAACCATAATTTGATAAATATAATCAATATGGTAGATATTAAAGTTTAAATGAACAATGTGTTATTTGATTAGGGTTATGTAAACCTAAGTGATAGCTTATATAGTAGGTTATGGCATGCATGTGTATACAACTAATGCATGAACCAATATTATGGTTATGTAGGTTATAAATGGGATAATATTTTACCAGTTGTGATAGAAGAGGACCAAGGCAAGTTTTCTGACTGAACTTTTAATTATCGATTCTTGAACAGACATTCATGTTACCATGTGAAGTTCATTTCTTATCGAACTATCTTGAAAAGGTCGATGCCAATTTTGATTCTGGCTAGACACATGTATGTTTCATGTTAAATTCAGTTATTGATTGTTATGTTCTCCAATCCACATTATTGTGGTGCGGACTCTATGATATGCTGTAACAGAACAACCCTAATAAAAAGGGGGAAATAAAGAATAAAGGCAATGAAATAATTATGACGTGGTTGCGTCGCTAGATGTATGTTGTGCACAATATAAAGTACGATGGGCTGATCACCCAGAGTACTCATCTAAATTGGTGTTATTACCTTTTAGGCAACGTCAGTCTTTGTGATTAAGATTGTTCTTAACGTATTATAATTAATTTGGGCAGTATCGGTCTTGATGATTGATATTGTTCTTAACATGTTCTTGGTCTTGTGACCATACAGCAATTAAAATTCCACGTCCTCAGATAATTATGTTCATCTTATGTTATAATTCCCTCATCATCTGTTGAAATGCTACAAACCAACGTTGATATGTATACCTCCATTTCATTGTAAACGATTTATATGTATCATTTTGAAATATCATGTTATCTTGTGTTTATTTACTTGCTGAGCTATTTTAAGCTCACTCTTGCTTTCATTCATGATATTTCAGTTAAGCCAGAGAAGATCGAAGGGTCGGGTGTAGATAAGGGTAAAGGAAAAACCAACCAGTAGTAGATATGTTATTATTGTAATTATTGTGTAATTATTATTATATTTTGTAATATGTCAGGTACGACAACTTGTATGTATAAATGTATGTAGAACCTGGGATTAGTTATGTATGAATGTAAATTAAGTTCTTAATATTATTATTTTATTCAGATTGGATGTATGAGATGACAGGGTAGAATAGTTACGTGAGCACCAAACCCGTGGTACAAGGGACCCAGATTTGAGGGCGTCACACTCCTATTACAAACATTATGAGTATCAAAACACTCAAGATACCCACTAACTATTATATTAATACATAATCATTTTCACTTGTTCAATTGGACTCATAACTACAACAATCGTTTAGACTTTCGATGAAAGTAATACGCATTCATGCCTCTTCGTCTTTATCAAAAACTTTGGATATCTCGCACTTATCTGAAAGTGTTGGTTTTATAGCAAGAGTGAGCACAACGGCTTAGCAAGTCTAACAGTTTAACATATAACACATAGTTCATGCATCATGCATGATTAACAATATATCCATGTATGACATCATATACGTGTTTCTCTTGTCTAATGCATTGCATTTTTATTCATGCATCATGCTTCCCATAATTCACATTTATATATATTTTATACTAATCATGCATTATAATTAACATATGTCATGCAACTCAACTTCAACAGTTAAGCTAATATTGTAAGACCCCGAATTTTATGAAATACAAAATTTAATTTTTCTTCATATATATATATATATTTTTGAAACAGTAAGTGGTTAAATCGATAAAGTTAAAAGTTAAGGATGTTATGTGCAAATTTTATTTTGTCGGACAATATTCGCTTTGTCGGGGAATATTCGTTTGGTCGGGGAATATTCGTTTGGTCCGACGGCGCCGAAATAACAAATTATTGGTAGACCCCACATCGGAATATTTGTCGGATATAGAAAACGACAGAAATAACCTTTTTAAATAAAAATAGTCAACGGAACTGTTAAAATACCGGTGATAAAAGAATAGTAGCATACGATAGTTATTGGTATTTTCTGTAGCACTCGGTACTCTACAGTAACACACGGTATTGCATAGTGTCTCATATTTTTGGTCTGATAATTGACACCGTAACTGTTACGCATCATTTCATCGATAATTGTCACTGCATAATATTTTATATTATCAATTCAATAATTGTTGTTACACAGTATTTTGCATTATTGATTTAATAATTGTCATTACACTGTATTTTATATCATTGAGTCAATAATTGTTGTTGCACTGTTTTTAAAATTATTGAACCTAATAATTGTCACAGTAACATATGCACAGTAATTCACATTATTGAATCAATAATTGTCATTACACAGTAACGTATGCTTTATTTTACATTATTGTTATCTCTATTATGATGTTATTTAAACAGTTGTATTTCATTAATTTATTGACTTGATATCTAAGAGCTAACTATACTGTATTTATAACAATTAGTCATAATAATTGAATTGATAAAGTTATTTGTTTATAATATAAAGTTAGGTGATTATTAGGTGATATGAAATGAATGGTGTAGATTAAAGTGTGAATTATTGTTGAATAATTGAATTGATTTGTTTATAATATAAAGTTAGGTGATTATTAGGTGATATGAAATGAATGGTGTAGATTAAAGTGTGAATTATTGTTGAATAATTAAATTGATTTGTTTATAATATAAAGTTAGGTGATTATTAGGTGATATGAAATGAATGGTGTAGATTAAAGATAATATAATATTTGAAATGGATGGTGTAGATTAAAAGATGATCTTTAAATGAATGGTTTAGATTAAATGAATGATAAGATTTTTGGCTATAAATAGAAGCCTTAACTTAAGGATTTTTCATAAACTTCCTTACTTGTTCTTTCTTTCTCTCTCTAAATACTTCTTGTGAAAGTTCTCTCTAAATGTGCTTAAGTCATCTTGAGTATTTGTGAAGATCTATAAGTATACGTGTACTGTTCAAGTTAATCAACCTCATTTAAATCAATATTCAGTCACGTGTTGAGGTAAGGGATACCATCTTTTTCATCTTCCATTATTCAAACGTACTATGGTAAGGGATTATCATTATTTGATTCTCGATAATAATATTGTTTCTTCCTTACTCATAAGACGTGCCTTTTATTTCCATGTATTAAATTGTGGGAATAACCTTACGGAGCGGATTGCCGCCTGTTGGTGAATAACCTTTCGTATTCATTCATTATTAATATCTGAGAATAACCTTACGGAGCGGATTGCCGCCTGTTTGGTGAATAACTCTTTGTACTCAAATTCTATTAAATTGTGGGAATAACCTTACGGAGCGGATTGCCGCCTGTTGGTGAATAACCCTTTGTATTAATTTCCTTCACCTTTTGTTAATCAAACTTGCTACGGTAAGGGATATTATTTTCTTTCATACTCCTAAATCGAAATTTATTATGGAACTATTGCTTCTATAATTCCTGAAAATATTATATGTTCCATAATAGTTGAACTTCATTATTTCAACTGAACCTTTCTATTGAATTGTAACCGTTATTCTGAACTGTGGATCTTGAATATCATTTTTAAATTTCACTCCACATCATGTTGACAATTTGGACATTATTTGAATCTGTACAAAGTAAACTTCCGATACTTATTGTTATCCTATTTCTTCTGTTCATCATTTATATCATTCTAATCATCCAAAAATCAAGCTGTTGTGAATATCTGTGGCCGGGGGCACAGATGTGATATATTTGTTGAACAGATGATAGGTTAAAGGCGATATAATAGGTTAAAGGCGATACATCTGTTCGGTGTCTTTTATGGCACGTGGTGAATGTTCTTTTTGGCCCGTAGTGCAAAGATGAACTGTTGTTTGGTATGATTATGACCAAAGGCTGAATCTGGTATAATCATGACCGTTGGTGCTATATTGAATATCTTTGGCCGTAGTACAAAGATGAACTGTTGATGTGCATGATTATGATCAGGAACTGTGAATTTGTATTATCTTGACTAATGATATTTCAGATGATAAAAGTTGATGATGTTTTTCCTAAAAAGAGAACCGAGTGGACATTATAGTCTGCATTATTCTTCTAATAGATTACTCATTCCGCTGCTATTATTGATCTGAACGTTGTTTAAAAATTTAACTACAGTTTTTGATATAAACCTTGTAGTCTATTGTATTCTATCAAGAACTCAACTGTTGAAGACTAATGATAATTTATTCGTCATTATCTTAGTCATGATATTCTTTACTGGGCTATTTGAGCTCACCCTTTCTTTTGTTCTATTGTTTTTCAACAGGAGATGAAAACATAACAGGGTCTAGCCGGGGAATGGAGTGAGGGTCCGAGGAATAGTTATCATAGTATTCACGTTTTGTAAAATAGTGTGGCAATAATAGTGAAGACTTAGTTGTGTATTATTATACACTGTATTGTTGTACGTTGTGCTTTGTTGTAATAATTTTGTTGTAGTATTTTGACGACTCAAGTTTGGGCTGTGTGGGCCCAGATTTGGGGGCGTCACAAATATCAACTATTTCATATCAATAATTTATATCTCATGAATGCACAAAGGTATATCAACACATATTAATACATAACAACAATTTACATTTAACATCAATGTACACATATAACAAGTGCACACATAACCGTTTTTACACATAGCAACAAGTCTTAAAAATTATCTAATAAGCTCAACCGTCTTACGCTAGTTTTGCGTCTTTCGTTCAACCTACAATTATGTATGAGATTAACATAATCATTAGTTACAATGACTATTAATTAGTCTCAATTCAAGACCCTAACTTCAATTTATTAACTTTTAAAATATTCGACAAACGAACTTTTGACTTTTGGATAAAACCCTAGCCAAACCATAATTTGGACATATTGGGTTCGCTTCTCCAACTTTCACCAATAACTTGCGTTCTTCATACAACCTATATTTAATAAGTTGATCTAATAATTAGTCACTAATGGACTATTTACCTTGGTTTAATTCAATTAAACTTTCATCTTTTACATAACTTAATGTTTCAGATATTTAATAACGTACCAAATATTTCAAAATATTATCTACATTTGATAATAGACAACCACATTCTAATATTATTAACTATTTAATAATATTTTAATCATTTACTAATATTATTAACCATTAAATAATAATTTAATCGTTTACTAATATTATTAACCATTTAATAATATTTTAAATTATTTACTAATATTATTAATCATTTAATAATATTTTAATCATTTACTAATATTATTGACCATTTAATAATATTTTATTTGCTTACTAATATTATTAACCATTGAATAATATTTTAATCGCTTACTAATATTATTAACCATTTAATAATATTTTAATCTCTTACTAATACTATTAACCATTTAATAATATTTTAATTATTTACTAATATTATTAATCATTTAATATTATTTTATTAATTTTCTTATATTATTAATCATTTAATAATATTTTATTCATTTTCTAATATTATTAATTATTTAATAATATTCTATTCATTTACTAATATTATTAATCATTTAATAATATTTTAATTATTTACTAATATTATTAATTATTTAATATTTTTTTATTAATTGTCTAATATTATTAATCATTTAATAATATTTTATTTATTTTCTAATTTGATTAATCATTTAATAATATTCTATGCCTTTACTAATATTATTAATTATTTAATAATATTTTAATCAATTACTAATATTATTAACTATTTAATAATATTTTAATCCTTTACTAATATGATTAACCATTTAATAATATTTTAATTACTTTCTAATATTATTTATCATTTAATAATATTTTATTCATTTTCTAATATTATTAATCATTTAATAATATTTTATTAAAATTTTAATATTATTAATCATTTAATAATATTTTATTTATTTTTTAATATTATTATTTATTTAATAATATTTTATTCAATCAACATTAAATTATTTAATTTATATTTTTTGACCCATTTTGGACTTAAAGATCCTACCCGGCCCAATTAATAAAATTTAATGTTTTTCAAAAATTTTAGACAACCGCTATGTCGGTGGAAACTACCGCTGCGGCGATGCTAGGCAGAACGTTTGACCGTTGCGGAGGTAGGCCAACAAAACAAAACCCTAATTTCTGGACTATCCGACTCTCAGTCACTCTGACAGTCATAACTTTATCATTTCTTAACTTTTTTGAGTGATTCAAGCGCTTATACGACTGTAACTTCTTTATTTTATTTTCATACTAATTTTTGAGTGAGCAAGAGTACATGAAAAAATTATTTTATTTTCATACTAATTTTTGCTCACAAACACAAGGTTCTCACACGCTAAATTTCACACTTGTGTTTATTTTGTACTTCCTTGTTGGTGTTTAATATGTGTGATTATATATACTTGCATATTCATATTAAATACTTGTAGCACAAAGCACAAAGCACCATCACTATCAATAATTATTATTTGTACTTATTCAAGTTAATTACTATACTGAATATACGTATATTAACTTGAATATAAATTGCTTACATATATTAATCAGCCTTTATACATCGTCCTTCGTGAAAAATAAGTGATCAATTATCAAATTTTGATACGTACTCATTTATATTTAAAAATTTGAACTTTGTCAATATAATAATTTATGAACTGTAATCCTTTTAAGAAAAGTGATATAAGCCAATTTAATACTTGAGATCAATTATCCCGACTATCCTTAGTGCAGTTGGCTCTATCCCGATTCTTATAAGAAAAATTAGCCTTGCGTAAATCGAGGATTAATATATAGTCTTCTTCTTGCGAGTGATAAGCACTAACCAAATTGATCATAACATATAAATACCATATTTATTGTGATCAATGGTTAAATTGTTACATATCATTATTGCAAGATCTAAACTTTAACTGTCATTATTATTTATCTTGCAAACTGATATATATGTGCTAAACATGTGTTAATATGCTTAATAAAGAAGCTATAATTAGTTATTGTAATAATTATTTCAGACAGGAGATTTTTAGTTAATTATTGTTAAAAAAGTTCCTCACTTATATGTAATAGTAGTTATTAAAATTTAGTTACCTTTTAAAACTAAAACTATGATGGTAACTTATTATTTTACAATAATTTTATTGCATATAGAGTTCTTTAAACACCAAGTTTAGGTCTACTCATTTTTTGAACTATAAAAAACTATATATAAATTTGAAAGATAGAAAATAAAAACTAAAATATTAAATTTTAAAACTATATACAAACCAAAAATTAAATTAAAAATAAATAAATACATGACTAGCACTCAATTGTGAGTATTTGATAATTATTTATTTGAACAATGTTTGTAGTTATTTTAAGAGTAATAGTAAGGTAATTTGAATTTTTTTTTTTTTTATAATCATCACATTTATATATAATAAATTAAAAATAATTTTATTTAAAAAATAAACCCGTGCTGTGCACGGGGCACTTAGCTACTTAATCTATAAATAGAAATTAAAAGACAATCAAACTACTCTCCCAACTGCCTCTCTCATTGAGAAAATAAATAATAGAATAAGATCTCAATGGTACCAAAAAAAAAAACTCAATATAATATCAAAGAGGATGATGTTTGGTTTTTCAGTTAAATATATCTCACTTTTAAAAAAGTAAAGGAGGATTGCAATCTCCTCTGGGGACAAAGGATTGCTGCCTAATACATGGGTACGTACATACACTATATCAATGGCTACAATGTCACTGGCTCATAGCCAAACAATACCACCTACCGAGAACAATAACAAAACAACCATCAATCCAAAATCTTGCACTTTGAGCGTCTCTCTCGCATTGCTTGCCAATGTATTCGACATCTCACTGCGTACCCCTTCAAGAAATATGGTCGATAAAATCTGCAAGCGGAACACACATTCCTTCGTAGACGGATCATCACCAACTACAGCCCCTAACCCATTCCAACTACAATACTCCATTTTTTGATTACTCCATTGGTAATATTGATTGAAGGCATGAGAAACATTACCATTGAAATCCAAATGACTGCAAGACCCCCCATAATACATCCTCGAACAATCCGCCCTACTGCAAGCTTTTGCGACATATTGCATGATTTCTTCATCCTTTACATTCCCCCGCGCACTATCGTTGAACACGCACCACCTCCTGGGCATTTTGTCAATTCCCTGTGCAGGCTCGAGCTTGAAATCTTTTCGTCCTTTAAGCGTAAAATCAATGTCAAACTTGGGGGTTCCGTCGTAATAATAAATTCCATAATGTCGGTCCGTCGGGCCTCGAGGCTGGAGCTTTAAATTATTCTCATCAGCAAAGGTGTGGAGGGATGTTTCAATTGGCCCCGGATACATCGGAGTTCCGACGTTATTGGCAGTTCTGTTGAGCAATCCGTCATAGAACCGTTTCGCATTCGGGATGTTTGCATACGAATCTCCGTCCGTCGGCCAACCAACTTGACCAACCACGATTTTGAGTTTCTCATAGCCATTGTTTTTTAGTGCCCAAAAAAATGTATCAAAACTTAAATCAAACACGTTAGTATACACCACATTTCCGTCTTTAATATGAAAACTTCTATTTCCATCAAAGAATCCAAACTCTAAAGGATATTGTTTTTGACGAAGATCCCACAGGGGATATAAATTTACCATGAAGGGGCCGTCGTGTTTTTGTAGAACGTCCAAATATTCGAGCACTTTGTCCTTTATATCTGGTCGAAAATCAGCCTGAGATGGTAGTTCTATACCCGGTTTAAGGACCTCCGTCCAATGGGGAATTGTTATTGTCAAATTTTTGTTCCATTTATTAAGCCTTTCGTCCTTGTCAATAGCATCTTGGAGCTCCTTAAATTGTTCAACCACCACATTATTATGATAAGTTGTATTTTCTATTGCTTCATTCCCAACCAACAAATGCCTGTATGGAACAATTAATTAATTAATTAATATCAGTGAAAGAAGAATAATTTTATCTGCATAAACTATATACAAAAAAATTGTGCACAAACTATATATAAAAAAAAGTAAGAATTTGGATTCTAGACAACAAATGAATATCACCAGACATATACAGTGCAGTTATTTTGCATTTCTTTTGATAAAACTGCAGTCAGTGATATTGAAATTGTAATAAGATATATCTTGTGACTGTCATTATCCATAACTTTTGGATATTGGCCTTTCAATTTCTTAAATGAAATCTTTGCCTTTGCCAAAAATATAGATTGTTTTGAATCAGGATCCAAAAAGTCATACACAAATGGTAAAACTCAAAAAAATAAGAATGATGAAATTGTAATAAAACGAATTTAATAAAAGGAAAAAGAGATCTGTGACATAACGTTAAGGGACGAGTTATTTTATTTGATGCACAGTCTCAAAAAAATAATTATATTTCTCTTTTCTCCTTTAATAATATAGGTAAATATCGATGTAGAATATGTAAGCTATAAAATATGTAATTTCTTACGTGATTCGAACGCCACTTGCAATAGTATCCGTGATATTTTGGCTGATCCAAGCTTGGGCTTTGGTCATGTTTCTTCTTTGGTACATGGCTCTGGTGACAGGGTCCACATCAATTTCTTGATTTGGTAGCGTGACCATAACATCAATATCCGAATGGGCAAAGGCATCGGTGACTCCGGTATTAAAGGCGTAAAGCCTAACCCTTTGAATCCCATCTGCCAAAATCATGTCAACAATGGTCGATGGGAGCAATTTTTGAGACGTTTGCCTCCCCCATCCAACGCCAACGCCGCCCTCGGCCGCTAGGAACAATGGCGACAAGCAGGCGAATAGAATAAACACAGTGCGGTCCATGGTAAAAATGTATTAGGAATGTGGTGAAATTTGCGAGGTTTCGTTGTCAGGCAGTGCACCCGACGACAAACCTTTGCAAATTGACCTTTTTTATTTTTTTGAGGGAGATGGAATATTTATAGATGTTTGGAGGGAGAATTGTGTGTACAAGTTTGTTAGGTTTGACTAGTCGCATTTTCTAATGTTAGCAACAATAGTACGTGCGGCTGTTAATCAAATTGTTTCAAAGTTGGTTTTAGCTTTTTTATGCTAAATATTGCACCCCACCCGAAAATCTTGAAAATTAATTGAGTTTTTTTAAGATAAAGAGGAATGAATTAGCGTCGTTTTAATTTGAGGGAAACAAGATCTATCTCATCATTGGTGACATGCTAGGTCAGCCAAGCATGGGTTGTCTAGTAAAAATAGGTAGTTAGGTTTGCGCCTTCTGGCATCTTCCTAATTTTAGTCGTACTTAGTTTTATTCGTCATTATCCAGTTCCTTATTATATATATAAAATGATACGTATCAAATGATTGTTATAAGCATTATTATAATAAATTGATTTTATGTCCATATGAAAATTTAAAAGTAAAAAATAGTGCAAATTTCCACTAATAGGACTAACAGCTTAAATGTTAAAATTTTCTACTCTAGTAGTTATCTTTACTAGATGTTGGCCAAATTAGGCAAAAAAATTGCACTGCGTTGCATCTTTAAATTTTTACTGAAATAGTGTTTATAACAATCATTTCCTATAGATTATTCCCTATATATATATGGGTGTTTATCTATGACAATCGATTACTCAGATACTGTTTCGACAACTAATGTATGGACATTTTTGTTGTGGATTGGCCCTGTGGCTTATCCTTGTTACGGCAGGCGCTTATCCTTCTTGCGGCAGACCAAAATTACACGAATTGGTCTTGCTACTCATCCTTGTTACGGTAGACTAATTTTGATTATCATTAACAATCGATTGCTATGAATAATTTATATATATAAATAGTATAGCCTTTGGTTGGGCTAAACCATTATTGCCAATTGTTTTTAATATGTTTGTTTGGTCATAATAGGGCAGAATGCACATTTCATTACCATCAAAATAAATGTGCAAATATAGAATGATTCTAGGGGACCGGTCCTAGCGACTGGTGCTAGCGATCGGTCCAATAAATATTATAAATTATTATATTCTAAAAAAAATTATCAAAATAAATATTATAAATATTTTAAGAGTCAAATAAAAAAAAAATTGGATCGATCGCTAGGACCGGTCGCCCAAGGGTTAATCGCAAATATATTATTTAAACTCCTTCTTGCCCAACCCAAAATAAATGTGTAAATATTTTGCGACTCTTGTGACCAAATTGTCCTAAACATTATCCAATACATAATTAGACAAACTTGCTCTGATTTAATTAGTTTTAATTTTAATTTATTTAATCAAATTTTGTATCTTAATTACAATTTAATAGTTGATTTTTAAATTAATTTTTTATTTTTATTATATATATATAGCCACACACACACACACATAATATCTTTATATGTTTCTGTTTATGATGTTACATCATTTTTTGCACGCAACCTGAAGACACATCCAACATATTATATTTTTCATGAAACTTTAAAAATAATAAACATTTAAAGCACCAAAAATATATGAAAATCCAAAAAAAGAAATACATAAAGTATTTATATATAAATATAATTTTAATGTGCATTTAAATTTGTCAAAAAAATAATAATATGCTCACGTAAATTTTGACAAAGAGAGTACACTATATGTGGGCTTAAAGCCTATTTCAAATAAAAGCCTAGCTGGCCCAACTTTTGACAAACCCATAACATTTGGTAACTCTCACATATTCCTAGCTATAGTTTTAGCCTTTTAAGCTTAGAAAGAATTTGTTTTTCGTTTCAAATTTTAAGCATAAACATGATAATAAGTCTAGAAACATAAAATTCAACTATAAAATCAAATATTATATTTATTTCAATTATTAAAAATTAGATTATGGATCGAATTTCAATGTTATGTCTCACTTTTTAATAATTAAAATGAACACAGTGTTTAGATGTTATGCACTTATACTTATTAATATAAATGTAACTTGTACCTAAGCATACCCGCATTAAAACAATTACACCTTCATAGAATGTCGTAAATTATTTTTTTGCACTAAAAAATTTAAAGTAATTTTATTTAAAAATAAATTTTGAGATGTCACTTATATCTAATCTTAAATTATATATAGACTGACTACAGTCGCGCACTTTTGTGAAAGATGGCATATGAGGCGTAACCTTTGAGTCTGTTCTGTATCACAAATTTTCTCTCTCTCTTTTTACAGCTGTAAATTTCGTTTTATTACAATTTTATTTTTCTTAATTTTTATTTATTTCTTTTATTCCCAAAATTTGTTAAAATTGCTATTATTTCCTTATTGTAATTTGGCTAGTCTATACAACGGTTCCAACTTAGATGCCTATCCTCTTCCTCACCCGGATTGAGCTGAATAACTCCACTGCAAATTGGTACTCTTTTCTCTCTCTCTCTCTCTCTATATATCTATATACATACATACATACATACATACATATAAATGTATGCATGTATATATAGGTTCAGTCTCGTGGCTTTTCTTTGGCTAAGGTATTTTTCTTTGCAGTTAAACAGTGGGTTTGGAGCTGATGGGTTCAGTTACATTAGCCGTTGATATGAAAAGCTTTTCTTCAGTCTCATCTGGTAACTCTTTCATTCTTTGAATTGCTCTAGTATTTTCAGTTTTAAACCCATTTTTTCGTTTGCTCTGGTTGTATAATTTACTAGAATTATGAACTATTATCCTAAGATTGTTATTTATTGAATTAAGTGATAATGAAAGCCTTTTCTGATGATTATATCATTGGTACAGTTAAATTGATTGAGCAATTGTTTACATAGGTTGATGCATTGCTTCCATTAGTTTCAGTTTTTGAGCATTGGAGTGAATTTAGTGTTGTTTTTATTTGAATTGCTCATTTCCTGATTTAAATTTGGGGGTGCATTGTGCATTTTGATCATTTGTAAGTTGTATGCGCTGTTTGTGAATATGCACCTCTTAAGGTAACATGTGAGTTGTATCAATCACACATCAGTTGCACAGTGTGAACCTTCATGATATAGGACAAGTATGGAGGAAAGAATTAAGGGGATTCAAGGAAGATAATTAATTGTTAATCATTCAATAATTAATAATAATGATGGATTATAAGTGTTTATATAGGAATAGGAAAAAATCTTAATACTTGGAGGCTAAGTAAAATATTAAGTAACTTAATTAAATAAAGAAATAAAATCCTAGTATTTATCTACTACCATTAATAACTATTGCCCTAGAATATTCTACTAATATAATTAAATATATCCTAATATTATTTACTAAATAAACTAATTACATTCAAATCATTCATAAATAACAATATATAATAATAACCCAATAATATTAAATTTCTTTTGATTCCATACTCATCATTCTTCTCTCATTTGAAAAAAACTCGTTCTTGAGTTTTGAAGTATAGACAGTCCATGAACCGGACTCCAAATATGCAAGAAATTTTGGTCCTCCTTGTAGATATATTGATAAGTAGAAAACAATAAAGAGTGACCTTTCTTGTATTGCTTCTTGTTGAAGCTCTCGTTGATAGTGAAATCGATAACTTGATAGTTGGTTTCTTCATATAAATTATCAAATTGCTTTGAGAATACATCATCAACTTTTTGTTGAATCTCTCTCTCTCACTCATTGTATCATCAATTTCAACTTTATCTTCACATGACTTGTCGTTGAGTTGCGGAATTTATTCATTTTTCTCTTTCACTGCATCTTGTTGACCTTTCTCCTTAAGCTTGAATGGAATTAAGTTGATAGTATAATGCTCTTGTTCAAAAGGGTATATATCACATTTTTCATGATCCACATCTAAGCATTCAATTCAATCTTGACCCAATAATATATGTGCAACATTCGTGGGTATAACATCGCACGATACTAAATCAGAATAGATGAACGTTCTGATGGGGACTAAACATCTTTCTATAACATGAAAAGAAATATTATCTAGCCAAGGAATAATGTACGGTCTTGGATGCGGTTCAGCAACAAAGTTTAATTTTTCTATCGCACGTAGAGACACAATATTGGTTACACGTTCTTCTTCGATGATAATTTTACACTGTTTTCCTCTATAACTAAGAAAAATATGAAAAGTAGTGTCACGCTTTGAAAATCCTCTGTACAAAGTTTTGAGATATCTAATTCCATGAAGAAATTTAACAATTCAAGGCTGGACAAAATTGAAATTTTGAGGAATTATTTGAACTTGGCAAAAACTTCAGGAGCTTAATTGCAATTTCAGAAACTTTGAGGGCTGCATTGAATCAGAAACTTTGGGAGCTGAATTGAAATTTTTAAAACTTTGGGTGCTAAGTTGAGAATTTCAGAAACCTGGGGGTACCAAACTGGAATTTGGCATCAAAATTACCGGAACTGTAGCAGCATCGTTGTAGCAAATATTTTTTTCTTTCAATTTTGGGATAAATTTGAGACTACGTTGTTGTTTCAGATATTTGTGTCGATTTTCTATCGAATTTTGACCATTGATGAAGGCCAAAAAATTATAGTAGGAAGAAATTGGGTGAAATTAAATTATATGAGGAAGTTTTGGCTTTTGATAACATTATGATGTAGGACAAGGATAGAGAAAAGAATTAAGGGGATTCAAGAAAGATAATTAGGCTAAAAGTCATAAGCACAAAGCTTAAAATTCAATAAATCAATCATTCAATAATTAATAATAATAATGGATTATAACTGTTTAAATAGGAATAGGAAAAAACCCTAATACTTGAAGACTAATTAAAATATTAAGTAACTTAATCAAATAAGGAAATAAAATTCTAATACTTAACTACTATCTTAAATAATTATTATTCTAGAATATTCTACTAATATAACTAAATATATCATAATATTATCTACTGAATAAACTAATTACATTCAAATAATCTATAAATAACAATAATAACAATAACCCCAATAACATATATATTTTTTGTTTCCATCCTCATCGTTTCATCAAAGTGTGAACTTTAAAGTTTAATATACAAGGTTGGACCCTAGACTTAGTAGCTTAATCTCTTGGTCAAGTTAGGTCTGATAGTGTTATTGATGATCTTCATTACGGGTCCCTAGCTCCAACAAATTTATATTAAAGCCAAGATCTATAATCCTGGAAGACTCTTAAGTAATGCACATGCCCAACATGTGGAGTGTTGAGAAGTTTTCAAGTAAATTGCTCATGTAATTCTTAAGCCTTAGCGTGGTGTGTTGAGAAGTTCACATATAATTCTTAAGCCTTAGCGTGTTGAGAGTATATATGTTCACCTCATGGGAGAGCAATTTGATGGTGTTGGACTCACGTGTGAATGGGGAGATTTGTTAAGGTAACATGTGAGTTGTGTTGGTCCCACATAAGTTGCAAAGTGTGAACTTGAAGGTTTAATATACAAGGTTGGCGTTGACTTAATAGCTTAAGTTTTTGAGTCAAGTTGGTTGTAGTAGTGTTATTAAGGATCTTAGTTTGGGCTCCCTAACTCCCCATCAATACCTCTTGGAAATTATAGAAACAAGTTAAAAGTAAATTAAGGCTAACAAGTGAGAGAGGTGTATTGAGTTGGTTAAGGAGTTAGAGTAACAAGGATTCACAAAAGATAGTAAGATTGAAAATAAGAAAGAAAATGGGACCCACAATTATTCTTTATAAAGTCTAGTATAATTATATCTAATATGACATGACTCCTATAGTAAGCACTCTTCATTCCTTTTTTGATGAACAAAACTAATAAGCAGGGATGACATAACGGAAGACAGGTAAATAACAAAATCAATCACAGGAATTGAATCTAAAACTTTGCGATCACAGGAATCCACAAAGGGGAGATAAAAGACTGTAGAACAGTCATTAGAATAATTTAATAATTCAAATATAATCAGAGTTGTTCCATAATAATAACCCTAAGAGACTATTTATACTACCTAAATCCTAAAAAATAAAATAAAATCCAATAAACTTAAAAATTAAGCCCAAAACATAAACGGATCCAAAAATAACTAAACCTACTAGACTATCCTAATTAAGAAATAAAAATACATCAAATATTTAAATTGTCCATATATACCAAAACATAAATTATAGCAAATCTTAACGGATAATCCTCCCATGTCATTCCCCTTTTCTTGGAGAAAATTCGACCTCGAATTTTGAAATGAAGTAATATCAAGCACCAACTGTTAGACATTGATAAGCTTTTTTGTACCATGTAGTCACGATGTTGCTTCTCAAATAAAAATTTTGGAAATAATTCTGAAGTAATTAAAGCCTTCGTATTAACCTGCACTTTCAACAAATGATTAGGAGCGATAAAATCAAAATTTTTCAAGTTGGCGAATACATGATTATGAACAATCTCATGATCAATCTCAATTTCTACAATGTCCGCATCCTTATGTCGCGTTGACTCGAAAACATGATCCTCCTCAACCACTAAGCTTGGTTTGTCTTTAACTATTATCCCTTTTTCAACCTCCTCCTTGTGTCCTCCACACTCTTTACCAGATGGATCAACTCACATGACTAAGAAGTAGGATTGATGGTATTATAGCTTTCTTGAAGATTTTTCGTGAAGGCTAAGAAATTCGTGCAACACCTATTAACTTCATCAATTAGAAAAGAAATCTCCTTTTGGCGCTCTTCTCTAGCTCTTCTTTTCTCAACTTGATACCAATATTTCAACTTGTCAAGTCTATATTGTGCTTCATCCAATTCCTCCAAAAGATCATCATAATTGGGCAATTATTTTTTACGATGATGCACATAGATTTCATAGTCCAACAAGTCACATTCATTCTTAAGAAAACAAATTTTATACTTTCACTTGTGCAATCTTTGCCTTTGTAGCTCGAGACATATTTGATATAAAGAATTAGAGAGCTTTGGGTCAAATTATAATTAATCAGAACTTGAGGCAACAAGATGCTAGTATGCCAAACTTCAGGAACTCAAATATAACCTTATAACTAACAAAGAGGTTTAAAATTGCAATTATCCCAAAATTAGATTACAATCTGATCATGTTACCTTCGCACCACGGAAGAGGATTATGGTCATGTGTGTTGTTGACGTTGATTTTTAAGATTAAGAAACTATCAGCTTTGGTATGATTTATTTTTTCCTCCTTTTGGTCGTCAAGTGCAGGTTCCAACAGCAGCAAGAGTGTTTTTTTTTTTGAATAACAGAAATAAAACTAAAATCAAAAGATAAATTTGACTAGGTTTAACTAGTCCCCACGATGAATGAACTATTGTACGCAATCCTTGCTAAGCAGCTTTGATCAAAACCATTCTCCTTCACATCGTCATCAGAGTGGGTTGTCTCTTGCTTTATCAGTAGAATCGTCCTTGTCGTGAGCTAACTCCTAGGCTCTGAGACACAGCTGAAGACAGGTAAACAACAGAATCAATCACAATAATTGAATCTGGAACTTTGCGATCATAGGAATCCACAAAGGAGAGATAAAAGTCTGTAGAACAATCGTCAGAATAATTTGATAATTCAAATATAATGAGGGTTGTTCCATAATAATAACCCTAAGAGCTATTTATACTACCTAAACCCTAAAAAATAAAATAAAATCCAATAAACTTAAAAATTAAGCCCAAAACATAAACGGGCCCAAAAATAATTAAATCTACTAGACTATCCTAATTAATAAATAAAAATACATCAAATATTTAAATTGTCCATATATACCAAAACATCAATTATAGTGAATCTTAAGGAATAATCCTTCCCATGGCAGGCCAGAGAAGTCCATGTAATATGACAAAAAAAATTCCTTCGCTACTAAATATGTATAACTGACGTAGAAATTCCAAAATTCAAGGTGGATCATGGTCCTTGCCGTGAGCCCCTTTACTTTCATCACTATACATATACATTGACGAATTTATCAAGCTATTTAACATTGAAATTGATGTTATTATAAAATATGGGTGAGTAACATTGAGTACCATATCTTGTTAACTCTTTGAATCCAAGTTGGTAATTTAATATTTGATTTAAACTTCCAAAATTCTTTACAAGGAAGAGTCAACGTACGCATAGAGAGAATTTAACTCCCTGGCATCACAAAGTATGAAATTGTGTAATCCTTAGACAATGTGCTCACTTTTCCGATTAATGAACTGATGTATTCTAGAACAGATTTATGATTTCATACATATGACGTAAAAACATCTGAATTATTTTGAACTTCCATTAAGGATCTCAGTGGATCTGCACTTCAAATATTAAGGAAAGCATATGTTGAGACGTTTATATATATATAAGATGTGGTATGTACTTGAGGTTTACGAATTATCTCTGTATTTTAAGTGATAGAGAAGGAAAAGAAACTCCACAGGACACCTCATTCTTGTATGAGCTTATGTATATGCTGCTTTCGTTTTCATTTTCCTGGTTCTTGTTTGAGCAGGTGATCTGGTTTTGCAGATGCATACAATAGGAAAATGCAATGCTTGCAGTTGCAAAACAAGAAATTCTTTGCATCAGTCAGCACAGGAGAAGAAAAGCCATTTGATTTTCTCCGTACTTTATTTGGTATTCTCCAAGGATAATGCTAAAGTTTTTAAATCAATGGTTGTGTTAGTTAAAACAGATAATATGTAATTAATATTAGATTGTGATTGACCGAGTTTGATTTCTGGTTCATGGTTCAAGGATTATTACAAGTGCATTACTAATTAATTTAAACCTTCTATGGAGGTGGAGAGCTTAGACTTAACTGCCTAAGTTCTATTGTTGGACCAAGCAATCAAAATATAAGTTCTTCAATTACAGGCAGAAATTTATTATTATTGAAACCTCTTTCTTTCTATAAAAATTTGAACTTCGATCTATTTAGCAAATAAATAATATCACACCATCTGGAGCACTCAGCATAAAGTTGTCTAATTATCTCTTTCTTCAACCTGGGTTAGTTGTATATGATTTCAAAACTATAGGTCAAAATCACTTGACTGCTGTGATGGGTTGCTTCAGCTCTTATTTATCTTCATGAAATCTGTGAGGCAATTAATTCACAGAAATGTAAAGACTTGCAATATGTTGATAATTATCCTTCTCTCTAAGTAAGTTTATCATGGATGAAAAGGACAACTGAGTTTGTAGAAACTAGCGTCTCTGATTTAAATAAATGAAAACAAGCTTAGAACAGCAAAAGCAAATTATGTTTCATGTGTATAGTTTACATATATCCTTAAGTGATCACATTCCCCAGCTCTTGCTTCCTCGGTCTTGGATGGCCTTACTAGTTTCTTTTTCTTTTCCCTAATATTTTTGTTTTATTTTGAGAAATCTTATTGTGATATTGTGAACATGTAGATTTAACATGTAATTTTTTTTGCATACTTGTTACTTACTCTGGTGAATTCTGCAGAGGGTTTCATAGCAGGAGGTACAGCTGGAGTTGTTGTTGAGACAGCTTTATATCCGATTGATACAATAAAGACACGACTGCAGGCAGGTCAACTATCTACATGAATTTAAATTGATCTGAACAGAGGGTTTCCATTTTTGCTTCTCGTTTCTTAACGCAACCAATATGTTCAAGTCTTATTATTATTATTATTATTATTATTACTACTACTATTTTTATTGTTGTTGTTGTTATTGTTGTTGTTGTTGTTATTTCGGCATCTTGAAGACGGCCTACTCTACTCTACTGTATAATATGGAAGGGGGAAGGGTTGCTGCATGTTGCAGCTGGTGGTCAGACTCGAACTAAGCTCAAGAGCATGGTTGGGTTAGCCAACCAACTAGGCTGCGCTCGTTGCTCATTTTGAGTCGTATTCATGTGCTACAGTCTGTTACGGACCAGCTACATAGTTCTCTTCTCTTTCCTGGCATTTTCTTGGGAGGATTAATATCATAATGCTTCTGCTGATAATGGATTATATCCTGTCCATATATAAAATTTGGTTCGAATTCACTAGAATTTCACATGGATCTCTTCAACCAGTTCAATAGGAACGTGCCTCTTCTGTATCAACTACTGTTACATTTAATTCGGGATTAAGAATGTGAGATGCGGTTGAAATACTTTAATCATAAATCTCACAGGACCCTTCTGATTCTGTGCAGACCACCTGCCTTTTCTTCAGTTTTGGTTTTCCCTTTGTATACTATGACAATGCACCAGCTGCTTACGCATTATTAAGAACCTACATGACAGGATATTTGTCCAAAAGACAAGAAATAAATAAAGTGATACTAAAGTTATTTATTTCCTGAGAAAAGGATCATTGTATACAAATTTGAGACCATATAAGTCAGAAGGAGTCAAACCCTTCCTTTGAAGTTTGTATTTTAGATAACATGTGTTCAATATTCCAAATAGATCACAAAACTTATTGCGGAAATGAGCTTGTGTAAGATTACAGGTTCATTCACATTTAATGCTTTTTATAGGCAGCTCATGGTGGAGGCCAGATAGTCCTTAAGGGCCTATATTCTGGACTAGCTGGAAATCTTGCTGGTGTCCTACCGTAAGTGCTTTCTAATAATAATTAGCTCGGTTGCTTTCTGAACTTCTATCATCGTTGATGTGGAGCTCTGAATTACTATACTCAGTTTTCTTTTTCACTCGAGTTGACCAGTTTTTCTTGAACTAAACTGCTTGAATCCTAAATTCTATTACTCAGTGTATTTGCTCTTCTGACGAGTTCCATGTTTACGCTTATTCACTTTCAATTTGAGTTTCATTCCAGAAATCATCTTTTATATTTGTTAATTGTCTTAGACTGTCCGTTATATATATATATATATATATATGAATGTGTGTGTGCAAAGCTAAAATGCTGTTCCATTTTCATAAATTATTGTTTATTCTCCACTTTAGACAATGCAATTGATTTATTGAAATAATGTGCATGGGGTTTACAAAATATGTGTCCATGCTCTCTCTGTTTCTTGATGGTTTATAGGTTGGTTCTAATTATTCCATTAACCTATTGTCATTGTCTGTACTCTATTGATGATGGTGTTTGCCTCTATTAACCTCGCTGAGTGCTTCTGAATTCTGTGTCTTGCTCAACTAATGTATAGAAATTTCTTGGCCAATCCTGGCTTGGAGTTGTCATCGTTCAAATTGTTAAGCACTAAATCTTTTTGATGATGATGCAACATGCATGAGTATTATTTTCCATTTTTTGGTTAGTTTTAAGAGCACAAAATTCAGACACTAAGTGAGATACTAAGAAATATTAACTCCCCCTTGCAGCTCCGTCTGAGTGTCATGGTTCGTTACTATGTTTATAATACAGATTTTAAGGCATTTAAAAAATATCTATTATTATGTAATATAGTTTTGCCTAAATTATTCTTTAGCATCTAAATTGTAACTTTAGATAAAGGAATATTATAAACATTATATCTAAATTTGTTATTGACACTTCTTAAACTCCGTGTCACAAATATGAATTTTAACTATGACATTCGAACTGAAATAGAGGGAGTAGAACTTTTACGATGTAAGTGATAAAATAATATGCATTAAATTCATTTTTATTAGTTGTTTACAATTCTTGATCTAGAGTTACGATCTTTTTCCCTCCAATTAATGGACTACATTTCTTAATCCTGATTTCTTTTTTTTTTTCCTTCAGTTCAAGTAGATATACACGCATTACCCTTTTGATTTATAAATTAAACATATGACATTGATTCACCTATTTTTTATATATAATTTTTAATGTTGGTACTCTTCTCTCTATCTCTGTGCGTGTGTGTGCTGGGGAGAGGGGATAAACATCGTCAACTTAATTTTAAGTTTATACTAACGGTAATATTGGCTGGTTTAATTATTTCTGTTGCTTGGTGTGGTATGTTTTCAGCGATAAGTAAAGCTGTATATAAAAAAAGTATCCAGTTATGACTTGAAGAAAAAAATTGTGTTATAAAGAATTGAAGGAAAAAGATGTTCTGAATTTAAGAATTTTACATTGCTTATCTTTTCACACAGCTATCATTATAAATATTATTCTTGAAATTCTTGATTAAGAATTTTGATTTCCCTACTCTGAAGAATGCAAGGAGGAAAAGTATAGAACTACAACTACATTTTGTTCTTATTTAAGAAAGTACACATAAACCGTGATGGATCCTTTCATGATAATTCTTCTATATACAGGGCTTCTGCATTATTTATCGGTGTCTACGAGCCTGCAAAGCAGAAGTTGTTGAAGGTTTTCCCTGAAAATCTTAGTGCTTTTGCTCATTTGGTAAGAGTTTCTTCTACTTCTTTGTATACATTTACCTTGTCATATCGCTGATGAGTGATCTGAAATGTAGTTTTGATTCACAATTAGAAAATGAAGGTTTGCTGTTATTGCATAAAATTAATGCCATAATTAGTTCATTGCACTGGTCAAATGTTGCAATTGAGCAGCCTGTAACAGCTCCATCCTCCAACCTGAGGAATGCAACTTCTCTGGGGAATCGACTTGGACTATAATTGAGCTTATATCATGTGTGCCCTAATACTGCTTCATGGGAATGGATTTTTTAATTAGAGTTGACAAATATAAAATGCTGATCTGACTATTCTGATATAGGAAGTCTACAATATATGAGGGGTACAAAGTGATATAAATAAACAATTTTAATTAATACAATTATATTTTTTTTGTTATTCTATTTTATTTTTAAGTTTCTTAATTAATTTAATTTCCAAGTAATAACATATAAACTTGTGAGGAAACTGGAGTTGTATTCGGTAACAACATATTTGAGATAAGATACAACATGATGTATCCTCAATTCCTCACTGTAAATCAATGTTACTTTTAACACAGATTGTTTGGTTCGTTTAACCAATATGGAATGTGGTTTTTTACATAGGCTGAAGCGGGTACGTTAAGGTTAGCTTTATATAGATGCTTGTAGTGAGGAGTTCTCTTATAATCTTAATGTGATAAAACTAAATTTTATAAAAGATTTTAGTTGCGTCAACAAGTTGATTTTTTTTAGAAATAATTTAGTACTAATGTAATCTTTGAGCATCCATTACTAAGTTAGAATATTTTATTTGTACAATTAGAGGTAAAACAAAATAAAATATTTGTGTAAGCTAAATTTAGAGTTTCAGAATGTTAGAGAACCACATTAGGGACCGCAAGTACCAATATGCAGTTTGCTCTGTCTAGTAACTTTGCTCTAAATATCATAATGTTCTACAGAAAAGTGTCTGATTACTCCACATTATGCTGCTATCTTACAGTTGTAGTTTCAATATTTATTATAAAGGTCAGATTTTGACATCCAAGTCATGTTGGAATGTCTCCTAGATAACTCGAGAAGTATTGGATGCATACGAAAAAGTACAAAAAATATTTATGAAAAAACTGATATATTTAGGACATCTAAGCAATGTATGCATTATCTGCCATGATGCATTGGTACGCTCTTCTCAGAGATAGAGAAGTCATTTCATATTACTTACAAGGGTGTGGAACTTCATGTAGACTGCAGGTGCTTGTGGTGGGATTGCTGCTTCTCTCATTCGTGTTCCAACTGAGGTAGATAACTTCACTCTTGTAATTTCCGGGTTCACAAATTGTTCGTTTATTCACTATTTGTTTTCTTTATTAATAAATTCTATGCTTGATTTTGCAGGTTGTTAAGCAAAGGATGCAGACTGGCCAATTTGCTTCTGCCCCTAACGCTGTCTGCCTTATTGTTTCCAGTGAGGGCTTTAAAGGTCTCTATGCGGTATGAATTATTATTATTTTTAGGACAGTTATTGAATACAATACAAGTCTCCATACATCCCTATGTTTGGCATATTGATTTCAAATTTGATTCTTTATCCCTGAAGATTAAGTTCTCTCTCCTCCCACCCCCAGTAAGAGAATGCTTCGGAGATTTTCTTGTGTTTTTTTTATCAGTGTTATACGTGGATATGTTGTATTATCTGCGTGCAGTTATTAATAAACAACTTATTCTTCAAAAGTGATCAGAGATGTGACTGCATAATTATATATCTTCATCAGTGTCTGTGAGTCATGTGACTTCACCTTTTCTGATGTTTCAGGGCTATGGATCTTTTTTACTGCGTGATTTGCCATTTGATGCAATCCAGTTTTGCATTTATGAGCAACTTCGAATAGGTTATAAGCTGGTGGTAATCTCTCTCTCTCTCTCTCTCTCTCTCTCTCTCTCTCCCATGTTCTTAATAGTTTCATGGAAACTATTTATGATCGACTGGTGGGAGCGTTAAGCCTTAGACTCCGTTACAAAATTGAGGTAACTCTATGATGGATAAACTTCCCCACTTTATCCATTCTTTTGTCACATTATATTGTCACTGGCCTAACTCAAAATTCCAACGAGTTCCGTGTGTTCTAGTAAATTTTCTTCTGTAATTTGAATCTAAGTGCAACCAATCATGTTAGTTTTATTGCTGATGCTGAAACTATTTGCATCGTCCTTAAGAAATTGTTATTGATACTATGTTAGATGGGTAAGAGTTGACTAGATACTGACATATTAGAAGAAGAAAAAAAAATTGAATTACTGTAGCAAATGTTTTTACTATATACTGTTGTGCTTATATTCCATTCATGAATCATTATTTTCACTTCTTTTGCCCCACTTTCAGGCACGAAGAGAACTAAATGATCCTGAGAATGCTATAATTGGTGCTTTTGCTGGTAATTTATCATATAAGAGCCAGCATTTTCATTTGCATTTATCTGCTGAGATTCTTTCTTTGGCTTAATGATATCTTTGCTAAATACATCAAGATCTGTGCCTTCTGTATTTCCAGTTACAAAATGGTATCTTTCCATGCTTTAATGTATCTTAGCTGTGTTGGGGCTCTAGCACTTGAGTTCGGTTCAGAACTTATGCTTCACACTTGCATCTGCCATCTAGCACAATTGCATGACTAGAGAAAGTTGAAATAAAAATGTAATAGATGAGATATTGAGAAGTGTGTTGTGTGCAGACGTTGTCATAAAGTGCATTTCATTATTAAAATGGGCATGATTAACAATTATTTAATGAAAAACTTAAGGTCATGTTTGTTTACAAAAAATATACTTGAGATTGGACTACTTGTCTTAATTCAACACTATTTTGGACTATTTAATCCATTGAGGAGGGACTATTAGTCCCTTAATGTGGGTCTATTAGTCCCATAAAGCCATTTGATTACTTAAAATGGGGGGACTATTAATCCCACATTCATGGAATTGTATAATCTCTCATAAATAGCCTTATGAATGACAAAAAGTAGTCCATAGGACTACTTAAACGATAATTAATCCCCTATAAAATAGTCCGAAATAGTGTTAAATTAAGAAAAATAATTCAATACCAAACATGTTTTTTGCAAACAAACATAGCATTTGACGATATTTTAATTACACAAAAGGATATTCAGAGATGTAAGAATAAGAACTGGAACACCAGTTGTAATTGGGTCCCTCTGCTTTTTAATGTCATCAGATCTCAATTAAAAATATATCTCATATATATTATTCTCCTTCCGGAGGAAATCAATTTTAAACTTACTTCTTTACAATTACTTTTAATAGTTATCGTCTCTGATATGGTGCCTTTGTATTTTTGGTAATTGCCCTTTTTGAGGTGATGAACTTTGATTATTGAGTGTTATTTGGTACACATCCATTCTATTCAATTCCACATATTATAAGTTTATGCATAAGTTTAGAGAAGAGTCATAGAAATATCATCAAGGAAGATGCTCTGTTTTCCTCCAATGAGTCGGCAAGGGTGTATTAAAATCTCAAAACTAAAAGAATGGTATTGATACAATAGCACTTAGAATTAATGACAACATGTATATATTTGATATGTATGACAAAAACTAAAAATTACTGCCATGTTATCCCGATGCTTTTACATTCTTGAATTTGCATGATCATTCATAATTTCATCTATCTAAATATCTAAATACGCTATGACTTCTGTATTTTCAAAAATCAATAGCTTCATGCAGAATTCTTTTGTGTTTGTCAAAATTTCCTTGTAAATTTATTAAAGGGTAAGGGAGAATAAGAACAACCAACATAAAGAACCTTATTTTCTTAGAGGCTACTAACTTATTTATACATAAACTTCAGGAATCAGGTATCTAAAAAGTAAGATCAACACCAAAACTCTGTTGAATTGAAATATTTTTTCTTTACTCTAAATGTTACATATATGAACTGCTGCTATACTGCAGGCGCAGTAACTGGAGCTATTACTACTCCCCTTGATGTGATAAAGACTAGGCTGATGATTCAGGTATGGCAAATGGAACCGCTTTCACCTTCTTGTTGCATTGTTTTGCATGTCCATGCATTCTAGATTGCATAATTTGTTTGTTTATGTCAGCTGACAAGCTATTGCATTGTTCTTTTCTCTATTATATGTGCAGGGATCGGGAAACCAGTACAAAGGGATATTTGATTGCGTTCAAACTATCATTAGAGAGGAAGGACCTTCAGCCCTTTTAAAGGTATATGCTCTTTTATTCCTCCTTAAGTTTTACCAAGGCATGTCAAGCTAGTCATTCAAAGGAAATATTCGAGTTTCATGGTTATTTTTTCATTGCAGGGCATTGGGCCAAGAGTGACGTGGATAGGCATTGGCGGATCTATATTCTTTGGTGTTCTTGAGAGCACAAAGAGGTTGCTTGCCCAGAGGCGTCCGAAACATCAAAACTTAGCCTCCTCAAAGCATGATTAAATTTAGCTTAATTCTCGAAAGTTAATTTCGTTATACAAATTCCATTATTTCGTTAACCGAAGACTTTTAGTTCGAGTGATACTATCTAATTTATGATAACTATGAAATTAGGAAATCGAGTCTTAATATGCTCTCAGATAAAATATGTGAGTGTATTTAAATTTTAATTTAAATTAAAAAAAATACTAAAAGGGAGAGTACGTGTATGTGTATAGGAGAGTTGATAAATAGGTGAGAATAATCTTGCCCAGCGACAGCTTCGCACATAGGAGAGTACACCTATGTTTGTCATATATTTACTTGAATTAAGTTGGCACTAGGTTGGGGACATTATTGACAGTAATTAGTCGGTAGCAGTAGCAGTATATATGTACCACGCTATTATTTTGTCTACTACTACTGAGATACAAAAGAGAGAGAGGGGACTATTTTAATTTATTTATTTACATTAGTTAAGTATTTAAATTATTTTTTATTGTTACGATTATATTAATTACGAAATTAAATACAAAACTCTTTTAAGATATCAAATAATTTTAATTAAGTGTTAAAAAAAAAATCATGAGATTGTCATTACAAGATTAACTCATATATATAAAAGAAACATTTATAATTATTTAGCTGATATAAATAGTTAAATCTTATGCAAAAAAATTGCAAGTAAATGTGTATATATAATAATTATTCACTTGATAAAATTAAATGTTAAGATCTAAAGAGTTTAGATATTTGAATAATATATTGCATTTGTCTATAATTGTATTTAAATGAAGAAATACTATTTGATAATTATTTTTTTCAAAATATCTTAATAACAATATTTTATAATTTTAACCCTCTATGTTGTCTAAAAAATTTATTTGATAATTTTAAATATTCAATTTAATAAAAATGAGTGACTAATATTGTTAAATGTATTAATATAATTAAAAAAATTATATACTCTAGTTAACAAATATTAAATAAATTACCTAAAAAATTAGCAATAATGTATAATATGATGACTATTACATTAAATAAGAAAATGTATTAAGTTTAATAAAATAACAACATAATGTAATAGTTTAAGAGAAGAATTACATTTTTCTCCAATTTTAAAATATAAGATCATTATTGACATAATTTTTTTTTATTTTAAAATATTTATAAACTCATAAATGACATAATTTTTTTTAATTTTAAGATGATTTTTACCGGTTGAACACCCTTAATATTAAAGATTAATAAGATGTATATAATAATGTTATTATTTATTAATTATATTATTATTATAATCAAATAGTGTGTATTTTATATAGGCAATTTGAAAACGTAAAATTATCCAAAAATACATTAATTCGAGCACTGTCCTTGAATTCCCATCAACTTTTTTTTGGGATCAAATTCTCTGTATTATTTCTTTATTCTATGTTTCTTTCATCAAAGATATGAAACAAAAATGTACACACACACATATATACATACATATATATATATATATATATATATTATATCTCTAATAACGAAGACAGAGAATAAAAAAATAATACAAAAGATCTCACGCTCTCTTTTTTTAAAGTTTCATAATATTGATGACCCATTAAAGTAACATCGTGCCTTCGTGACTAGAAAAATTTTGCTATATTTTTTAAGTGTAGTTATAATTTATTCTACTATTTTACATAAAAGCATGATTTATACGTGATGAGACTCATATAAAATTTATCTTTATATAAAAAAATAAAACAAATACTACCCATACTTTAAAAACATAAAATAACTCCTCTCGTGAGTGGGTTCATAACCCTTCTTACCGACGTGGTTGTAACGTAAATGTATATAGACAAACCAGTAGTAATCGGAAATGGGTTCATAATATCTTGAGCAATAGCTGATTTTGAGTTGTTTATTCGGATAAAATACTGTAAAGTATATGTATGACCCATAAGTAACAAGGGGGATTAATATAATAGTAACAAGTGTAATGATGAGCAGCAGCAGCAGCAGCTATATTATGAACCCGAGACAAAAAGAAATGATTGTCTGCTTGCCAACAACTGCACCTCCCCCCCTCTCTCTCTCCATCAATCCAATTTAGAGAGAGATAAACTACTACCAGTACTATGACATCATGTGCCCGTCAGCACCACGCCAGGAGGAGTATAATTACTTTTACCCAATTTCATTTTAATTTTAATTAATTCATGTTCTAGGGATCTTTAAAATTGTGTCACTTTGCAACTTCTTTCTCTCTCTCATTTATATATATTTTATAATTTTTATTTAAATATTTATTTATTTATTTATTTATAATTAAACATATAATATGTGTCACAAATATTAAATATATCATAAAGGCGTTTTGGGATTAAGGATAATAAGCAGTGGCTGAGGGTTTCTTTACTAACAAAAAATGACCAACTATATTAATAATTACAACTAAATAATGCATGACAAATAAATGTTCAAAAAAAATAAAACAATAATGACAAATAAAAGTAGAAAATATAATCAAAAGTTCGAATTCTCAAAATCTTAAATATAATAATATTGGGGTTTGCATAGTGCATACCCCAGCTAAGCTAACCACCATGTGAGAATAGGGTTCATTTTCTATGGCCATAACCGTCATTCAATCAATGCAGTTGATGGTTCCATCTAATTATTATATATAATTACCGGAGAAAGAAGAAAGAGGACAGTGGGGTATGGTTGCTAAATGAAAAATGCTTCATCAGTGGCTGCTATACTGCAATCAATATGATGAGTAGCTTATTTATTTATTTTAAAAACTTTATTGCTATAATTTAATTTTAATAACACATTTCAATTCTACAATATAAAAGGTATGTATGAAAAGAATTAGGAGGGAAACTCGAAGCTTAGGAATTTAAGTTACGTTTTTTTATAAAAAAATATATTTGAGATTGAATTATTTATATTAATTTAATATTATTTTTAATTATTTTATCTTATATTGAGAGATTAATTGTCCTATGTGATATTATATAATTTTGTAAAAATTTGGGATTAATAGTTTCTTTTTATTTTAAACTATTAAATGACTTTATGAGATTAATAGTCTAACAATAAGGGATTAATTAATAATTACTTATTAAAAAATTAAATAGTGTAAAATAATATTAAATTAAGATAAATAGTTTAATTTCAAACATATTTTTTACAAACAAATATAACTTTAGAGAATACCGAATGTTTTTGATCTGAGTGGTACTCTTTAACTTATAATATTTATAAATTTAAGAGATCAAATATTGATAATAATAAGATAAGTGTGTGTGTTTAAATGTAAATTTAATATAACAAAAAAAAAGACTTAAGAAAGGAGCCCGCAAGAAGAATTAGGGAATCCCCAAAAAAAGGGAAAACTTACAAAAAATTATCTTTAATACGTAACACTTGTTAATCCTGACTTTATTAAGAGAAGCTCGAATTTATGAGAATTTTTTTTACTATTAAATTATCACTTTTAATCGGATGATTAGCAAATCCAAATGACCAACGAAAACAATTTTTTCCCGAATAAAGTTCAACGTAAATTATTAATGTGTATAATTGAAGAGATCATAACAATATTATTAATGGGTGGTTTGGGACTTGAGAAATAGTGGGTATATGTGGGGGTTGGGAGTGAAGTTTAAAAAAGCCACTTAATTACTCAGTAATTAGCAAAGAGGTTGGAAAGGTGATTAGCTTTATTTCTGCCAAAAGTCAGATAGGCCTCTTTCTTTCAAATCAAAATGATATTATCTTCACAGACAGACAGACATAGGGCAGGTCGGCAGGGGCAAGAGATTTTCCCCAAGATTCATAATCATTGCCTTTGATATTTCTTGTATCTTTTATGTGCCTAATGCTAAAAGATAGAAAAATTATTCTATCATCAAGCATGATTGCGTAGTGTCGTAAAATCATTTATATATTATTATTTTAATATATATATATATATTAAAAAAAAAATTTATTTAATGTGTGTCTTAAGAATACACATTAAGCGCGAAAAATAAAAGATGAAACTCATTAAATATTATTTTTTTATATATTTGCACTGAATTCAATACATAAAGTCTACTAGTATATTATTTTTTATGCATTGAATTCAGTATAAATATATAAACAAGTAATATTATACAATAAATTTCACGTTTAACATATGTCCTGAGACACATTATAAGAAAATTCTTAAAAAAATTATTGTACTTACTAAATTACAGCATGTCTCAAAAATATCCATAAAAATATACATCAAACTACTTCTACCACAAAAGAAACCTAGAAAATAAGAGATTTAAAATGAGTTAGAGTCCTCTCCTTTCTTCTCTCACAGAATAATATATTTTCTGCCCCCGTAAATGTGCAAAATCTAGAGTACTCTCCTTTCTCTCTCACAAAATAATATATTTTCTGCCCCCATAATTGTGCACTCATCTGTTTCGCTTTTATCATCGAATCCACTTACCAACACAAATAAGTGTGTACACTATTTCATGCAACCATCACTAGAAACTAGTTCAAAGTGATAAATTACTTATAAAAATTCTGGTGCGATCGAGAGCAGTGATCCGTCGTATTTGGTAATATAAAACTTTTTTTTTGTATTAATTGTCGATTTCACATTTGAGACAATTGTGTTTTGACAAAAAAATAAAAAAAATCAAGACTTTTTGTATTTAATTAAAATAAGATAAAAAAAATATGAGAAAACACAGTCATTTAGGGAGGTGAAGAGTAAACAGGATACATGTATAAATTTGTACTTACTTCTATTTGAAAATACAAGTCCTACTTTTTTTTATATATATTAATGTTTTGGTTCAAAAAAGACATTATTTTTTTAAACTTAAAAAAGTAAAATTTATTTAATTCAAAACGGTTTAAATAATTAAAATATAAAATACACTCATTCAAATATTTTTGACATATATATATATATATATATATATATATAGTGCTGAGTTTCGAACACAATTTTTACTTTATTTAAATCATCTGGGTGTATTTAATTAGTCACATACACTCCTTCAATTTTATCAAATTCCCATCTAATTCGAAACAAAATAGTTGAGATGATTACAAAATTGGAAAAGGCGTAGAAAGCTAATAACATCGCGAGAGAATGTTGTGTTTGACCTGGCTTAACATGTACGTATTTGCCATGCCTGCCATTGTTGACATGCGGCTCACGTTCTTAGTACCCTTGACTTCTTTTGAAATACAAATGCCCATCAAAGTCTTCACAGGTAAACTTTTTCTTTTCTAAAAGCAAAGAGATTATTTTGTTCTTTAATTAAGTCTTCCACCAATTCATAGCCCCACGGCCTGAAAAATTATTAAATGTCTCTGAAATATTAGATAGTGTCACAATATTTATGTAATATTATATAAATATTTAAAATATTTATATAAAATTATATAAACAATATAAAATATCATGTAATAAATATTTTAAGATTATTGAATAATTATTCTTACGACCCTCAACAATATATATTACCAACAAATTAAAATATATATATATATATATATATATATAAATTGTTAATTTTATAAAAAAAATTCTATAAATAATAAATGAGTCACATATTTATATAAAAAAAACTTATAAAAATATTAATTTTTACTTAAAAATAGTAATTTCCTAAAACTAAGGATGTAAAATTTCTTTATACATTTTGTTGCCGTATTTTACATCGATTAGCAGTAGTTTTACCATATATATATATATATATATATATATATATATATATATATATATATATATATATACCATACCAATAGTTGCTATGTGTTTTATTTAAACAAACGCATTTTACACAATTAACATATATATATGATCGATAATAAATGATTGTTATGTATATTATTTTAATAAACGCATCTTATACCGTTAACGTGATAATCTTAAGTTCCAATTTGAGAGTAACTTTTTTTCAATTGCTATTAAGAATAGTGGCTGAAGAAAAAATAATTCAGTCACTACTGGGAATTACATTATTGCCCTCCTAGTCGCCACTCCGGTTGGATTGTTGTTGCAAAGTTTTGGCATTGCAAAATTCTACCTTGAAAAAAGGCTAGTTAAATGACGTCATTTAACTCTCTGTCCTAGCCACCATTAAGAGTAGCGATCAGGATAAAGAACTAAAACGACGACATTTTTTGTCCCTTTTCCCAACAGCTACTCCTAATATAGAGTAGCGACTAAGAAAAACGATGACATTTTTTGACTTTATCGATAGTCCTCAAGTTTTGTTAACATTGATAAGTATATTAATTTTTTTTGTCCTCAACATAAAAAAAAAGTTTACTATTTTTTTTGTGGGTGAAAAATATGAAGGTATACTAATTTTTTGTTCTTTTTTCTCAACACAAAAAAAAATTAGTATAAAAAAGGTATATTAATTTTTTTGTTGGTAAAAAATATAAAGTTATACTAATTTTTTTTTCCCTTCAACAAAAAAAAAAAGGTATACTAATTTTTTTTGTCCTCAACACAAAAATAGGTATACTAATTCCTTTTATCCTTAAAACAAAAAAAGGTATACTAAATTTTTTTCTTCTCAACACAAAAAAGGTATACTAATTTTTGTGTGGATAAAAAATGTGACGCCCCCAAATCTGGGCCCACACAGCCCAAACTTGAGTCGTCAAAAAACTACAACAAAATTATTACAACAAAGCACAACGTACAACAATACAGTGTATAATAATACACAACTAAGTCTTCACTATTATTGCCACACTATTTTACAAAACGTGAAGACTATGATAACTATTCCTCGGACCCTCACTCCATTCCCCGGCTAGACCCTGTTATGTTTTCATTTCCTGTTGAAAAACAATGGAACAAAAGAAAGGGTGAGCTCAAATAGCCCAGTAAAGAATATCATGACTAAGATAATGACGAATAAATTATCATTAGTCTTCAACAGTTGAGTTCTTGATAGAATACAATAGACTACAAGGTTTATATCAAAAACTGCAGTTAAATTATTAAACAACGTTCAGATCAATAATAGCAGCGGAATGAGTAATCTATTAGAAGAATAATGCAGACTATAATGTCCACTCGGTTCTCTTTTTAGGAAAAACATCATCAACTTTTATCATCTGAAATATCATTAGTCAAGATAATACAAATTCACAGTTCCTGATCATAATCATGCAGATCAACAGTTCATCTTTGCACTACGGACCAAAGACATTCAATATAACACCAACGGTCATGATTATACCAGATTCAGCCTTTGGTCATAATCATACCAAACAACAGTTCATCTTTGCACTACGGGCCAAAGATATTCAATATAGCACCAACGGTCATGATTATACCAGATTCAGCCTTTGGTCATAATCATACCAAACAACAGTTCATCTTTGCACTACGGGCCAAAGAGAACATTCACCACGTGCCATAAAAGACACCGAACAGATGTATCGCCTTTAACCTATTATATCGCCTTTAACCTATCATCTGTTCAACAAATATATCACATCTGTGCCCCCGGCCACAGATATTCACAACAGCTTGATTCTTGATGATTAGTACAAATAACAGTGATACAAATGATGAACAGAAGAAACAGGATAAACAATAAGTATCAGAAGTTTACTTTGTGCAGATTCAAATAATGTCCAAATTGTCAACATGATGTGGAGTGAAATTTAAAAATGATATTCAAGATCCATAGTTCAGAATAACGGTTACAATTCAATAGAAAGGTTCACGTAAATATGAAGGTTCAGTTGAAATAATGAAGTTCAACTATTATGGAACATATAATATTTTCAGGAATTATAGAAGCAATAGTTCCATAATAAATGTCGATTTAGGAGTATGAAAGAAAATAATATCCCTTACCGTAGCAGGTTTGATTAACAAAAGGTGAAGGAAATTAATACAAAGGGTTATTCACCAACAGGCGGCAATCCGCTCCGTAAGGTTATTCCCACAATTTAATAGAATTTGAGTACAAAGAGTTATTCACCAAACAGGCGGCAATCCGCTCCGTAAGGTTATTCCCACAATTTAATAGAATTTGAGTACAAAGAGTTATTCACCAAACAGGCGGCAATCCGCTCCGTAAGGTTATTCCCACAATTTAATACGTGGAAATAAAAGGCATGTCTTATGAGTAAGGAAGAAACAATATTATTATCGAGAATCAAATAATGATAATCCCTTACCATAGTACGTTTGAATAATGGAAGATGAAAAAGATGGTATCCCTTACCATAGTACGTTTGAATAATGGAAGATGAAAAAGATGGTATCCCTTACGAGTAGTAAATTTGAGAGTATGAAAAAAAAAAAATGACATCCCTTACCGTAGTAAGTTTTAATAATAGAAGATGAAAGAAGATGACATTCCTTACCGTAATAAATTTAAGAGTGTGAAAAGAATGATATTCCTTACCTTGATATTGTGAAACAAGTTTATAGCCGAACAAATCCTTCCTTGTTTGTAGCAGTAAGGAATCTGACTTTTGAGTCTTCTAGAGTTTTTAAAATCTCTTTATGCTTTTAAAATAATGTTACTCTCGGAAAGATAGACGGCATAGACTCAAGAATCACTAAATTCGGAGTTACTATGAATGAGTTATGAATTTTCAAAACTAAGACTGAAAATAGTGACGAAAATCAGAATAGGTTACGGTTTTTAGTATTTTAAGGCATGAAGATGATTACAGATGACTTTTCTTCCTTCTTCAAAGTTGTAGAGGACGAAAAACTGAAGAGACAGACTTTTAATTCATTAAATTCTGACAAATAATGAATTTACTACGATTTTTCGAAAGAGTTGCTGTACATAAGAAAATTCTACTCGGGAATTCAAAGAAGAATGCAAAAGATTTCAAAACTAGGAATGACTTAAGAACACTTAGAGAGAACTTACACAAAAAGTATTTAGAGAGAGAAAGAAAGAACAAGTAAGGAAGTTTATGAAAAATCCTTAAATTAAGGCTTCTATTTATAGCCAAAAATCTTATCATTCATTTAATCTAAACCATTCATTTAAAGATCATCTTTTAATCTACACCATCCATTTCAAATATTATATTATCTTTAATGTACACCATTCATTTCATATCACCTAATAATCACCTAACTTTATATTATAAACAAATCAATTCAATTATTCAACAATAATTCACACTTTAATCTACACCATTCATTTCATATCACCTAATAATTACCTAACTTTATATTATAAACAAATCAATTCAATTATTCAACAATAATTCACACTTTAATCTACACCATTCCTTTCATATCACCTAATAATCACCTAACTTTATATTATAAACAAATAACTTTATCAATTCAATTATTATGACTAATTGTTATAAATACAGTATAATTAGCTCTTAGATATCAAGTCAATTAATTAATGAAATACAACTGTTTAAATAATACCGTAATAGAGATAACAATAATACAGAAAGTATGTAACAGAAAAATACGTTACTGTGTCATGACAATTATTGATTCAATAACGTGAATTACTGTGCATATGTTACTGTGACAATTATTAGGTTCAATAATTTTAAAAACAGTGCAGCAACAATTATTGACTCAATGATATAAAATACAGTGTAATGACAATTATTAAATCAATAATGCAAAATACTGTGTAACAACAATTATTGAATTGATAATATAAAATATTATGCAGTGACAATTATCGATGAAATGATGCGTAACAGTTACGGTGTCAATTATCAGACCAATAATATGAGACACTATGCAATACCGTGTGTTACTGTAGAGTACCGTGTGCTACAGAAAATACCAAAAACTACCGTATGCTACTATTCTTTTATCACCGGTATTTTAACAGTTCCGTTGACTATTTTTATTTAAAAAGGTTATTTCTGTCGTTTTCTATATCCGACAAATATTCCGTTGCGGGGTCCACCAATAATTTGTTATTTCGGCGCCGTCGTACGAAACGAATATTTCCCGACCAAACGAATATTCCCCGACAAAGCGAATATTGTCCGACAAAATAAAATTTGCACATAACATCCTTAACTTTTAACTTTATCAATTTAACCATTTACTGTTTCATGAAAAAAATATATATATAAAGAAAAATTAAATTTTATATTTCATAAAATTCGGGGTCTTACAAAAAACATAAAAGGTATACTATTTTTTTTCTCCTCAACACAAAAAAAAAAAAAATAGTATATCTTTTTTTTTGTGTTAAGGAGAAAAAAAATTTAGTATACCTTTTATGTTTTTTAACTATAAAAATTAGTATACTTTTTTTGTTGAGGAGATAAAGAATTAGTATACCTAATTTGAGAACTATCGATAAGGCTAAAAAACGTCGTCATTTTCCTTAATCGTTACTATGAGAGAAGGGCCAAAAAACGTGTCATTTTTCGTTCTTGTTTCTAGCTGTTATTCTTAACGACAGCTAAGACAGAGAGTTAAACGACGTCCTTTAACTAGCCTTTTTTCAGGTAGAAAATTTACAACAATGATCTAGTTGTCACTAGGAGTAGTGGCTTTATAACGATGATCTAGTCGTCATTAGAAGTAGTGGCTGAGAGGGTAATGATGTAATTCTTCTAGTCACTATTTTTAGTAGCGGTTGATTTTTTTTTTTAAAATTGGACTATTTAATCATCATGTTAATGGTGTAAAATGAGTTTGTTGAAATAATATCACAATAATTATTTGATATTATATATATATATATATATATATAAGGGAATGATTCATAGCAAGCGTTTGCTATATCTACTGTTTCAGCAAATGTATCTGAAACCGTTGAAATAATAATCTAATGACTTAAATAAATTCTACCCTGCTACCTAAGTTAACGGGTGGGATAAAAAAAATAAAAAATTTAGTCTACCCGCTAATTAAGTTAATGAGTAGGATATGAGAGAGAAAATAAATTTAGTTCACCCCGCTACCTTAGTTAGCGGGTATGATATAAATAAAATAAATAAATAAATAAAATTTAGCTCCCACCCGCTAACTAAGATGTCGGATGATGAAGTAAAAAAATAAATAGAAACATGCATAATGGATAAGAGGAAATTTTTTTAAAATTCTCCCATTCGCTAATTAAAATGTCGGGTGGGATAAAAAAAATTATATGCATAAATCAACAAGAAGTAAAAGAAAAAGAAAAAAAAAAAAAAAAAAAAACCTCCCACCCGCTAACTAAGTTAACGGGTGGCATAAAAAAAAAATAAAATCAACTAAGCAACATTTGAGTTTAACATGTATGCATGTATGATGTTAACGAGTGACTTTTTTTTTAACAAACATTTGAGTTATGTATGTATGCATGTATAATGTTGCTTGGTTGAATAAAAAACAAGGAAAAAAAATAAAAAAATTAGCTCCCATAAAAAAAAAACTCAATCAAGCAACATCATACATGCATACATACATAACTCAAATGTTTGTAAAAAAAAAATAAAAAAAATTAGCTCCTACTCGTTAACTAAGTTAACGGATGACATAAAAAAAACTCAACCAAGCAACATCATACATGCATATATACGTAATTCAAATATTTGTAAAAAAATCTTTTTAAGTCACTTGTTAACATCATACATGTTAAACTTAAATGTTGTTTAGTTGGATTTTTTTTATGTCACCCGTTAATGTTGTTAGCGGGTGGGAGGTTTTTTTTTTTTTTTTTTTTGCTTTTTGTTGATTCATACATGTATTTTTTTTTGAATATTTTTTTTATCCCATCTGACATCTTAATTAACGGATGAGAGAATTTTAATTTTTTTTTTCTCTTATCCATTATGCATGTTTCTATTTATTTTTTATTTTATTAAAAAAATAATGGATAATAAATAAAAAAATAAATAGAAACTCACATGTTCACTTGTTAACATCATACATGCATACATGTTAAATTCAAATGTTGCTTAATTGATTTTATTTTTTATGCTACTCGTTAACTTAGTTAGCAAATGGGAGATTTTTTTTTTTTTTTTTTTTTTTTTTTTTGCGCTTGTTGATTTATGCATGTACTTTTTTTTGAATATTTTTTTTATCCCACCCGACATCTTAATTAGCAGGTGGGAGAATTTTATTTTTTTTTCTCTTATCCGTTATGCATGTTTCTATTTATTTTTTTACTTCATCACCCGACATCTTAGTTAGCAGGTGGGAGCTAAGTATATATATATATATATATCCTACCCGCTGACTAAGGTAGTGAGGTGAACTAAATTTTTTTTTCTCTCCTATCCTATTCGTTAACTTAGGTAGCGGATAGACTAATTTTTTATTTTTTTTTATCCCACCCATTAACTTAAGGGGGTGTAATTTTTTTAAGTCATTAAATTATTATTTTAACAGTTTCAGATACATTTGTTGATATAATAAATGTTTGTTATGAATCATTTTATATATATATATATATATATATATATATAGAGAGAGAGAGAGAGAGAGAGAGAGAGAGAGAGTCATATATAACAATGTAAGAATGATATATTTCTAGTATATTTGATATATTTTAATTTGTGAAACGGTTAGAAAGAAAGGGAAAAAAGGGTAAGTGGCTATAGTAGTCTTCCTTCTCGTTATATCTTCCTTTCTTATATAAATCTTCCCATCTTTGCTGTATTAAAAAAACCCTAGCTAGCAACAAGTTCTTCTCTGTCTTATTATCATCATCCTTGAGATACAGAATAAGAAAACAATCAACCACCTATATATATATATAGTTATCTTTTTTTATTATTATTTTTATTATTATAAATATATATATAGTTATCTTTTGATCTTCTCTCTCTCTATATATATATTTTCAAGGGAGAAATTAAGAGGGATGATGAATCAATTAGGATTATTTGAGGTTGAGGATCAAGAAGAATTAGAGATATCATCATCATCACAAATGGGGTTATTATTTTATCCTAACCCTTTTGGAATTAACACGAGTTCTGTTCCTAGTACTACTAATTCTCTATCTCTTCCATTTTTATGCAATCAAAGTCCAAGAAAAAGCAGCAGTTTCACAACAACTACCATTCCTTCTTCTTCATCACTTGCAGCAGCAGATTCACCAAAAGATGAAAACCATTTTGGGGGATCACCCCATCAGCTTCTTTCCTTGCAAAGATCAACTCATATAAATCTCTGGTAAGATTTTAAATTAAATAAAAAACCTACTTAGCTACTTATTTATTTATATATATATTAAAAATAGTTTCTTTTTCTTTCAAGATTAATTCCTTAATTAATTAATTTTCATGCACACAACTCTTGATGTTCTTTTCTCTTATTAATTATGGTTTGATTTATCAGGGCATGGGGAGAAGAGAATGACTGCATAATAAGCAGCAGTAATAATTATATTAAGAGAAGAAATAATATTATTGGTGGTGAAAATGATGATCATAATCATAATCTGGGGATATCAGCAATAAAGATGAAGAAGATAAAAGCAGGAGGGAGGAGGAAGGTTAGGGAGCCTAGGTTTTGCTTCAAGACCCTCAGTACTGATGTGGATGTATTGGATGATGGTTACAAGTGGAGAAAGTATGGCCAGAAAGTTGTCAAGAACACCCTACATCCCAGGTAGTACTTAACTTTCAATTTATTTTTGTTTATTTATATATTTCCCTTCCATCTCCATAATCAATACATATAGAAGTACAACACGTTTAATGTAACTTTTTTCTATACATCTTGTATACGAAGAAGTTGCATCTGAAATGCAAATATTATGTTTTTTGGTACGATATTCGATCTATAAGAAAAAGCTGCATACATTCTTCTATCCGGATAATCTTCTGGTGCATGTAGGTAGTTTTATCCTCTCTTTCTATATATTCTTGTGGTTTTAATTAATACCGATGAATTCAACAATGGTGGTCTCTCCCTCTCTCATAATTTGATGTATATAATCATGAATGACTAAGCTTTTAGGTGCTTTTTAAGAGGGTTTTTTATAGCGCAAATATATTTGAAAAGTTAATCATTACTAACACTACTTATTTTGATTAAGGGAAATGCATGCCAAAAAGAAGTGATCATGTTGGTCTTAAAAGACTAAAATCACAATAAGAGATCAATGATGAGCCAGATCTAGATTGCCATTTAGTTGCGAGAAAAACCATATCATTAATTGCCATATATATATATATATATATATATATATATATATATTTAACAGTGTTTATATTTTGGTAGCATTATATATTCAATAAGCAATTGATCATGGCAAAAAAAATAAATTTTTAATCCTTTATTTCAAATTTTGAAAATTTGGGTCTTGCCCTTGGGAAGTAGGGTTTCTTGTTATGAAACCAACAGTCAACAGAGAGCTTAAGAAATTAACAATCTGCATGACAATAGACTTGAATTGTGCCGTTTGGCATATTAATTAGTTGAAACTTCATCTCGCAAAAATTAATTAATTAATTCCTATGTGACTTTTTATAAATAAAAATGATGATGAGAATCCTTAGTACGTAGAATGCAGAAATAAAACATCATAGAAGTAGGAAAATGCTTCCTTTGTTTCACCAAAAAATATTGTCCGAGTGTTTGATATGCCATTGAATAAGTAGCCGATGAAAATCGTTCTCCAAAAGAGAGTAGATATGCCGATAAAGTAGCCGATGAAAAACGTTCTCCAAAAGATTATTATCATTATAATTAATGGCTCTTAAAATTTTATTAGCAAGCAATATTATATTATTAGCTTATAAATTAAATAATCAGTTTAAACTATGACGCAGCCAAATTATGCGAGTATAGAATTCAAGCTGTTCTATTTCTTTCTATTTTGTGTTTTCTTAGTGAGGGAGTTTTTTATGCAAATTAATATTTCCGGTTAACATGAAATTAACTTCATAGTAAGTTGGACAATAAATCACTAACTATAATGTTGACACGTATGTCTGGGTGTTCTCTCTCTTTGCGTGTTAGTAATGTATTAGTTTATTGTTTAACTTACTATGAATTTAATTTTACACTAACCAGATCCAACATTCAAATTTATATATACACAGTAGAAATCCATGCAAAATACGTCTTGGTTCGCTGCTAACTAATTAAGTTTATAATCATTTTTTCGCATATATTGTATTGACATGAACGAGGATCCCCAATGAGGAAGACTTTTTAAGAGATTTGGCTTTTTTCGATAGAAAAAGTAAATCAAACTTTTACTGTTTCATGGTAATTATGGGGTTTCTTCTCTTTTCACCAGTTAGCTATTGTCTAAGTGCAAACTTTTCCATCTCAAAAAGATCCCACTCTGCCTAAAGGTTATTGTGGCGATAATGAAATCCAGCAATTTGACAGTTTGCATATGTTTTCATTTTTATCAAATTTTCGTCATTCCTACATTTTTTTTTATTAAAAATAATAATTTAATTCTCCTATTTTTTCCAAGCAGTTTAAAATATCATGCGGGCATATTGGCCTATTATCTTTTAACAACTTAAGGTTTCTTAAATGTACGGTATTGGAGCTTTGATTATGTTAAAGTTTAAAGAAGAACAAAACTAACAGAGGCAGATAGGCTTATTTTTATTTTTAGCAAACCGCAAAACAATCTATTTTGAGGAAGAAATTTTTTTTATCCAAGAGACGAGGTTTATACAAGTTTTAACTAATTCTTCTGATAATATGTATTTATGTATGATTCCTCTCTTCTCTGAATCTAGGCAGTGTAAAATCATGTGAAACTCGGCAGTCTCTAAAAGTTTCAGCTCACTTTATTGATGTCTTTACTTTTACTTGGTAAAGGCCTACTATGCCTTCTGTAGAGAATTATATGATAAAAAAATATTTTATTAACACATCGTTAAAGGTAATTTTCCTTACTAATTAGAAATAGTTATTCTCGTACCATTATAGCAGTAATATTGTGCATGAAGTATTTTATCCTAATTATTGAAATTACAGTCTAAAGGACATTAATTTTAACCTATTATCTTGATAAGTTGATTGTTCTTGTTCATAACATGCTGCCGCATGTAGTTTTTCTGCATTGATCATCAAGATAGACAATTACATGGAAATGTACATATATAAATATTAACCAAATATTTGTATGGGATTCTTTTGGCATGGAAGCAGGAGTTACTACCGTTGTACACGGGATAATTGTCGAGTGAAGAAAAGAGTGGAGCGATTAGCAGAGGATCCGAGAATGGTGATCACCACATACGAAGGGAGACACATTCATTCTCCATCACAAGACGAAGACGATTCTTCATCGCAGCTCAACAACTTCTTGTGGTAGTAGTAATGCTAATTATTGTTATTGTTGTACTTCTTCTGTTCCTCCGGGCAAACTTTGTTATTTGCAAGAGTGTTGTGCACCGATCAAGTGACCTAGTATGTAATGCGAGTCGTTAATGTTGTTTTCTATATGTAGTTTCCGGAGATATATGTAGAGCTTAATTCCTAGCCTTGTTTTTGATGCTAGGAATTAACCTTTGAGAACAATAAGAACCTAAAAATAATGTGTAACATGTATCTATCTGCCTTTGTTTTGTTGGTCTCCTGTAATGCTTGGAATACAGAAGTCATGCACTTTTTACTCTACTCAACAATTGGAAGAAGAAATATGGCCGGGGTTGTAAATACGAGTCTTATCATCAATTTATGCGTAGGAACATTGTAGAATAAGCATATTTTTATGTGAAAATGGCAAATATATTATTATTTGCGTCTTATGAGTGTCATAATAGTTATGGTTTGTGGACCTGTGGCATAAAAATTATCACAAAAATATATTCTAGCGATTAAATTCTTTTTCAAGAAAAATAATATTTTACCCGCTGAAAAAAAAAATATCATCCAGTGGGGAAAAATTATGTTATGATTTTCGTGTATGGTCACGTGATGTTTTAGGATTATTGAATAATTTATCTCTAGTGAGAAGTGATCAATAACGAAAATCCTATTATTACATCTTAGTTTGTTTTAGCCGTTAGTGATGTCATTTTAAGTATATTTATTTATTGTAATAATGCTGAAACTATTCGAAGTTTGTTAATGTTAATGAAGAGAATTTTAGCATGCATCTACATAATACTACTTCACAGTTTCAAACTTTTTAATATTCAGAAATTCAATTTTGTAGAGTCTGGACTTTAAGTGATGGGCCTAAGGCTCCATTTATCCAGTTCATCAGGCTAAAGTAATTATAAAAAAATTAACTAGGCTATCTAATGGTAAACAAATACATTTGATTCATTTGAACTAATCCACCTTTTTGGTTCTTGTCACAGTGGCGGACCCATAGCCACTACACCATATAAATTCTCGAATTAGAATCCCCTCACGCTTATCCAATAATTTCTAACTTTATTTTAGCTAATACCCAAAAAAAACAGGCCCAAAAACCCAAATGAGCTTTTTGGGGGCCCTATTTGTTGAATCTCTAGGTCCCATAGCTAAGATCCGTATCTGCTATCTAAGATACATATATCTCTACTCTATTATTGTATTTATCCCAACTCAATGATCACATACAACTCTTATTTTATTTTTTTCCCTTTTTGTTCAGTCGTAGGGTTACTTTATGCCACAAGAGTTCTCGACTATTGAGATTTGAGATTTAAATATAGAGATAGCAATATAAGTTATAGTTTTTTTTGTCCGTAATTAAGAGTCTCATTTGACTTTTATAACTCTTTTTTGGGGTCGTATTTAAGCTTAAATGTGTTCGAGACCGATATAAAATATATGGGAACAGAATTCATCATTTAGGGATTAAAAAGTATATTTCAAAGTCTCTCCGTTCTACAAGTACTAATATAAAGTTTTAACGCTAATTTGTCCAAAGAAAAATTGGATGTTGATGGAAATCTGAACTTTAGACTCATGCAGGCCAAGTGCCTACTTCTCTCTCTCTGTTTTAATTTTTTTTTTAGGGCCAAGTTGAAGTATTTTGCTGCTACAATGTAAATTTGAGTTATCCATATATTTTTAATAGAATGTAGCTTAACTAAAAAATCAATAACTTTACAACTGGAGGTATGCTCTATCAGTATCTTCTTCTTTTTTTTAAATAATTCAAACGACTGAAATATATTAAAATTATAATTTGTTATAAATAATGAAATTACAACGATAGAAAGAATTCGACAGAATCGGAACTTCATTCTTCAGCAAAAGTCTTAGAAAAATTATTTCAAAATCTGGAATCCTAAAATTCTTAAAAAATATCAAACCTTTATTAAGATGGGGAAAGTATAAGCAAAACCCTGTCAAAAAGTAAGAAGTCTTCTTGTCTTGCACGACAAGAAGATTATGATACAAGTAGATGGATAAAGACCCTAATTAGCACGTGAGGGTTGCTAATTTCTGCCTTCTGTTTGACTATGCTTGTAGTCTAATATAAGAGAAATTATTTGATGTCTCGAGACTAAATGAACAGTTTATTTCTTTCTCTCATATAATAATAGGGTCTATAAGGAGTCCTTATGATTTCTACCGTTATATAAAAGGAATGAGTAAAGTGTTCATTTATTCTTAATATATTGAATAATTTTTTCTTATATAATATAGTACATGCATTGGAATCAGATACTTCCAAATAAAAATAAAAATATACCAACCCACGCCCTACAAACCCAACCCAAACCAACCCAACCCACGCCACCCCCACCACACTTGATTTAGTACATATTATTAATTAGAGCGACAAAACAAGCTTTAAAATTAAGAGAGGTCGTGAAAAGGGAGGGTCCTCCTGTTAAATAAAATACAAAAACAGTTGCACCCCGCCCGGCGGTCATGGTAGGCCACCCACCATGTGCTCCCACCTGACCTACCGTGCAAAACCCGAATTATATAATACTCCACCACTTTAATACTCCACTAATCATTTTTTTAAACTAACTGCGGAGAAAATGGCATAAAAATTAACTTATTTTTATCAAAAATCTAAAAAAGAAATTCTTGACAAATTTTCATAATCTAAGCAAAAAAATATAAATTGTTGAAAAATAATTGTGAGACATGACGTATTTTTATCCATTTTCGAACATATATATACTCATCCATCACCCTTGATGTAATCAACCTGTTTCTAATTCACTAATTATTGGTCCTAATCTTTTTCATTCGAATTAATTTATTTTTGATAAAAAAAAAATTATCCTTTTTAAAGTGTCATTTTATAATTAAAAAAAATATTATCAGTCAATTTTAGATTTCAGAAGGAGTATTAATTATTTAGTACTTCCATGTTACCTTTAGAAACTAGATACAATTTATCCTTCATTTCTCCAAAACATCATAATTCATTGAGATAATGTTTTCTGTATTCTCTTGCACTTCTTCGTATATTTAGCCAGGCCACATACAAGGGAAATATTAAGATCATATACTTATTTTAAAAAATTGGACAGAAGATTATTTATATTTTTAAAACTATGTACATACAACTAAAATGGCAATAAAAACAATGAATTGAGTATTCTTAGAACTTTTAGGCTATGTTTGTTTGTAAAAAACATACTTGAATTAGACTATTTGTATTAATTTAATACTACTTGAGACTATTTTATCTCCTGATGGAGGATTAATAGTACTTTAAATAGTCATATATACTTTTTTTTATATATAATTTCTAAGGTTATTTATATGAAATTATATAATCTCATAAAAAAATTTGAGATTAATAATCTCCCTCATTTTAAGCTCTTATTGCTCGTCGAAAAACATATAATGAATTCATGACAAGTAGGTGAATCTCCTAATCATCTTCTAAATTTTAACCTTCAGATTCCATTTTATTTTCTCAATCTCAATTTAAGTATTTATTTTAACATTATGTAAGAGAAATTATTTGACCAAAACATATATTTAAAAAAAAATGTAATAATTATTATTTTTTACACTAATAAAACGGAGATTTTTTTTATCATTCAACAATATATAAATGAATAGTTAAGATAAATAGAAATAAAAAAAAAAGTAGGAGAAGAAATCTCATTAAATTTAAATTTCATTGCATATAATCAAGGAAACTGAAACTCCATTTAAACAAAATTTATTTTTACTTTTATCCTTATACATTATTTGAAGGTAAAAGAGTATTATTATATGAAGGGTCAGTACCATTCTCTTTTAACATTAGCATTACTGAAAGGTACTCCATGATATTATTATTTTAGGGGAAATGAGTCTAATTATATGATTCAAAATTGATTGTAAAATAGTATTAAAATTCATTATTTTTTATTTTTTTATTTAGCAGAATCATTTAAAATTCCCTAAAATAATCATTTATTCATTAAAAAGCAATGCAATAGTTAAAAGAAACTCCTTAACTTTTTTGTGATAGTTTGTCATTAAGATTTTGGTTTTTTTTTTTTTCCTCTCTTCTTTTTATTGGAGAGGAAGTGATGAAAGTTGGTGAGCAACGCCTAGAGAATAGAGACTATTTCAATTTTAGGAATATATTTTAATTTAGGGGTTTAGGGGAGAACTTGAGAAATTAAGGGCCAAGAGAAAAATTAGATGAAAAACTTACCTTCTTTATATAACAACTTTTTTAATTAATCTCAATTTTTTTATAGTTGGATTCAAACATTTAATCTTACACAATACAGATTTAAGGATATTGTTAGGGTTTAAACTAATTTGTCTCAAATTGTGTCTAAATAATGTGATATTATTACATTAATTGAGTATATTTTTTATGTAAGACCCCGAATTTATGAAATACAAAATTTAATTTTTCTTCATATATATTTTTCCTAAAACAGTAAATGGTTAAATTGACAAAATTAAAAGTTAAGGATGTTATGTGTAAATTTTATTTTGTCGGACAATATTCTTTTTGTCGGGGAATATTCGGGCCGTACGACGGCGCCGAAATAACTAATTATTGGTGGAGCCCACAACGGAATAATTGTCGGATATAGAAAACGACAGAAGTAACCTTTTTAAATAAAAATAGTCAACGGTGTTAACTGTTAAAATACCGGTGATAAAAGAATAGTAGCATACGGTAATTTATGGTATTTTATTGTGGCACACGGTATTCTACAGTAGCACACGGTATTGCACAGTGTCTCATATTATTTGTAAGACCCCGAATTTTATGAAATACAAAATTTAATTTTTCTTCATATAGATATTTTTTTTAAACAGTAAGTGGTTAAATCGATAAAGTTAAAAGTTAAGGATGTTATGTGCAAATTTTATTTTGTCGGACAATATTCGCTTTGTCGGGGAATATTCGTTTGGTCGGGGAATATTCGTTTGGTCCGACGGCGCCGAAATAACAAATTATTGGTGGACCCCACAACGGAATATTTGTCGGATATAGAAAACGACAGAAATAACCTTTTTAAATAAAAATAGTCAACGGAACTGTTAAAATACCGGTGATAAAAGAATAGTAGCATACGGTAGTTATTGGTATTTTCTGTAGCACTCGGTACTCTACAGTAACACACGGTATTGCATAGTGTCTCATATTTTTGGTCTGATAATTGACACCGTAACTGTTACGCATCATTTCATCGATAATTGTCACTGCATAATATTTTATATTATCAATTCAATAATTGTTGTTACACAGTATTTTGCATTATTGATTTAATAATTGTCATTACACTGTATTTTATATCATTGAGTCAATAATTGTTGTTGCACTGTTTTTAAAATTATTGAACCTAATAATTGTCACAGTAACATATGCACAGTAATTCACATTATTGAATCAATAATTGTCATTACACAGTAACGTATGCTTTATTTTACATTATTGTTATCTCTATTATGATGTTATTTAAACAGTTGTATTTCATTAATTTATTGACTTGATATCTAAGAGCTAACTATACTGTATTTATAACAATTAGTCATAATAATTGAATTGATAAAGTTATTTGTTTATAATATAAAGTTAGGTGATTATTAGGTGATATGAAATGAATGGTGTAGATTAAAGTGTGAATTATTGTTGAATAATTGAATTGATTTGTTTATAATATAAAGTTAGGTGATTATTAGGTGATATGAAATGAATGGTGTAGATTAAAGTGTGAATTATTGTTGAATAATTAAATTGATTTGTTTATAATATAAAGTTAGGTGATTATTAGGTGATATGAAATGAATGGTGTAGATTAAAGTGTGAATTATTGTTGAATAATTAAATTGATTTGTTTATAATATAAAGTTAGGTGATTATTAGGTGATATGAAATGAATGGTGTAGATTAAAGATAATATAATATTTGAAATGGATGGTGTAGATTAAAAGATGATCTTTAAATGAATGGTTTAGATTAAATGAATGATAAGATTTTTGGCTATAAATAGAAGCCTTAACTTAAGGATTTTTCATAAACTTCCTTACTTGTTCTTTCTTTCTCTCTCTAAATACTTCTTGTGAAAGTTCTCTATAAGTGTGCTTAAGTCATCTTGAGTATTTGTGAAGATCTATAAGTATACGTGTACTGTTCAAGTTAATCAACCTCATTTAAATCAATATCCAGTCACGTGTTGAGGTAAGGGATACCATCTTTTTCATCTTCCATTATTCAAACATACTATGGTAAGGGATTATCATTATTTGATTCTCGATAATAATATTGTTTCTTCCTTACTCATAAGACGTGCCTTTTATTTCCATGTATTAAATTTCATTTTTAAATTTCACTCCACATCATGTTGGCAATTTGGACATTATTTGAATCTGCACAAAGTAAACTTCTGATACTTATTGTTTATCCTGTTCTTCTGTTCATCATTTGTATCACTGTTATTTGTATTAATCATCAAGAATCAAGCTGTTGTGAATATCTGTGGCCGGGGGCACAGATGTGATATAATTGTTGAACAGATGATAGGTTAAAGGCGATATACTAGGTTAAAGGCGATACATCTGTTCGGTGTCTTTTATGGCACGTGGTGAATGTTCTCTTTGGCCCGTAGTGCAAAGATGAACTGTTGGTTGGTATGATTATGACCAAAGGCTGAATCTGGTATAATCATGACCGTTGGTGCTTTATTGAATATCTTTGGCCCGTAGTGCAAAGATGAACTGTTGATTGGTATGATTATTACCAAAGACTGAATCTGGTATAATCATGACCGTTGGTGTTATATTAAATGTCTTTGGCCCGTAGTGCAAATATGAACTGTTGATCTGCATGATTATGATCAGGAACTGTGAATTTTTATTATCATGACTAATGGTATTTCAGATGATAAAAGTTGATGATATTTTTACAAAAAAGAGAAGCGAGTGGACATTATAGTCTGCATTATTCTTCTAATAGATTGCTCATTCCGCTGCTATTATTGATCTGAACGTTGTTTAAGAATTTAACTACAGTTTTTGATATAAACCTTGTAGTCTATTGTATTCTATCAAGAACTCAACTGTTGAAGGTTAATGATAATTTATTCGTCATTATCTTAGTCATGATATTTCTTACTGGGCTATTTGAGCTCACCCTTTCTTTTCGTTCCATTGTTTTTCAACAGGAGATGAGAACGTAACGGGGTCTAGCCGGGGAATGGAGTGAGAGTGCGGGGATAGCTATCATAGTCTTCACGTGTTATAAAATAGTGTGGCAATAATAATGAATACTTAGTTGTGTTGTATTATCCACTGTATTGTTGTACGTTGTATTTCATTGTAATAATTTTGTTGTAGTATTTTGACGACTCAAGTTTGGGCTGTGTGGGCTCAGATTTGGGGGCGTCACATTTTATGATTAGTAATGTCATAATATCATTTATCATAACACATTACTTTGAGACAAAAAAAAATCCTAAATTTTATACGCCGTCTCTTTATTTTTACAATTGTTGTTTCAGCGAGAAACACGTAGATTAAAAAATATAATTAATATTTTATTTTAATTGATTAAACTAGATATAATGGTTGATACTACTCTTATAAAATTCACTAAATAGATGACACAAAAGCAAATCATCAGTATTTAATGTTAATAGTAATAAAAATTAAATCTTTAATTTTTATTTACAATTTAAATACAACAGTAGCAAGTAGTTGAAAAGGGGGTTTATCAAAATTAATCAATTACACTAGTATTGAGAAAGAAAAAGGGAAGGATTTTTTTTCTTCTTCTTTTTCTTGTTAATTAATAAAATAAAAACATGGCACAAAATTCTAGCGCGGGAAAGAGGAGAGTTTGTTTGGTCACTTGTCGTTTCGTCGTCGTTAATCCCGTGGGGAGGGTGTTACTGTGGCCCCACATCCAGTTGTCAGCGCACGTGGGCATTGGGCACATCGACCCCTCCTTGGCCTTGGCTGCTCACTCCTCCACTATTCAATTATTTCTCCTGCCCCACTCCCTACCATGGGCTGCCCGTCTCCTGTCTGCTGCCCCTTCCTTTAACCGTTACGGTCACACTCACACGCAGAAGCATCACCCCTCTCACTCGCACGTGAAACGCCCTTATCTTATTCATCTATCAACATCCGACAAATAATTCCAATTTACACCATTTGAGAAATTTTTCAAGTGGTTTATCTTGTTTTCATGTCAAACTATAATATGCATGCATGATGATTTGAGAGATATGAGATGTTTTGTAATTAATTTTATTTATTTTTTTGTGTTGAAATTTATGATGACAAATTTTACGGGTGACGATATGTACCGTCGTCGTAATCTTACAAAAAATAAAATTACGACAACGGTACATACTATCACAATAGATTCTAAAAATAATCACTATAAATCTCGATACAGAAAAATAAAAAATATAATTATAGAGAATCTCATTTTATTTTGAAAAAATATCAAAATTTATCATAACTATATTAGTATGTGATATGCCCTACTATTTCGGGGCGACCCTCCTTCCTTTAATTATTCGGCCCGTGAACATCTTAATGATCAATCAATGTTATAAGACGCTACAATATACAAATTAAAGTATTTTTAGAAAGAAAGTTTAGAAAACATTTAAGTTAGGGTTTTTAGTGTGTGAGAGTAAATTTACTAACGCACTAGAGAACCCTCTATTTATAGGTGTGTTTAGGTCTGTCACGTACGTTCGGCACGAGCCAACACGTCTCATTGTTGATACTCAACAACATGCATTTACGTATTTTTTTAGATAGTGATAGAGAACTCATCTTTTAATTGCACAATATAAAAATTTGTGCCATGTGTAATTACTTTTTGTTAATTTCTTATTAATCATTATATTGTTTTTGCTATATTATTATTTTCCTAACATATTTACTCTTATGAGACCCAAAACGAATATATGTACATTTCCAAGCAATCATTCTTATGTATATAATAATGTGGAATTAGTCTCTTAGCGTGACAAAATTTTGTAGTAACTAGCTAATAATTGAACTGAATTAAGTTCTGTTTGGATGAATACAGAATCATTGATCTCAACTTGAAATAAAACTAATGACATGTTTGGTGGATGGGAAAAGTAGAGCCATGGAAATGGAAATGTATTCACTTCTTTTAGTTTTGCAAGAGGGACTGAAATTTCTATAAATAGAATAAAAAATGGGGAAATGAAGCAGTATTCTTTTTGTTTTCAATCCACCACGGGTTAAAGGTGGGATTTACGTACGAACGTTCACATTAGAAGGTCTAATTTTAGAACGAGAGAGTAAATTACAATTTTATCCTTGTAGTATTTAATTTAGTGTAATATTAATAAACTCCATATAATCATTATACACTATCACAAGCGGGTGCATAACTCATAACTCGACCTTTTGCCTTGTGAGTTAAGAACTTAGTAGATACTATTTTCGTCCCATGTTTATTTAAAAATTTATATAATTGTTAGCTCAGTAACCCAAGCTGTTTTTTATAAAAAAAACACACACACACACACACACACACTTTTTATAAAATTAAAAAGAATAATATATTCCAAATGGACCCACTACTTGGCTGCCCTCTTAAAAAAAAAGGTATTTCATGTTTTTAAAACAAAAAATATTATATTTTTTTTTCCCACATATTTATAAATCTTATCACAAGTAAACGTAATAAATATATATAAAAAAAAATATATTATTTTTTTATCCTAAAAACATGAAATAATGTCTCGTCAGTCTTCAAGAACGGCGTCCGTCGAAAATTGGAAACCAACATAACGTAACGCGAAATGCAGATGCATGGGGGATCATACATTCATACGTACACGCCGCGTCCTTTTCCAAAAATGTGGTGGGACCCACGTCACGTCTAAGAAGGAAAACCATTCTTCTTAATTAACGTATAAGAATTAAAATATAAATGATTTAAATATAAATAATATTTATAAAAAACTAAATTATAATTTTTTATTAATATTTAAATTATATTTATTTAAAATATTAAAATTATTTGAATTCAATTTAAAATTATACTCGACTCAATATTTAAATAAATTTTAATAAAATTTTATTTTATAATTAATAAATTTTATAAATTAAATTTAAATAATTTAATATTTAATTCGATTTAATTTATTTATATTTTATTCTTAATTAGCAATTTTGGGTCCGACATCCCAGATGCCATTGATCACTAGTCTGATGGCTATTCTTGTTTGGACATATCAGGAGCTGGGGTTGCCGTACACGTGGATATAACGACATTTTGACTCTACTTTAGATAGGATGAGAGAGAAAGTGCGCAGTAGTGTGACAGTTGGCCACCACCTGGCAGTCTGGCACTATTTTCCTTTTCTCAGCAAACCTTCTGCCTAATACCATAATGGTACTTTTGAATTATAGGAATGCACGTAAGAATAAAATAATTTATTTTTATAAAATAAAAAATATATATTTAATTATTTTATTAAAATAAAATAAATTATTTTTATTTTTTGTTGAATTTATAAATTTATTTTTTTAAAAGAATATAAAATAACTCATTTTTAATAATACGAAATGAATCATTTCACTCTTTATTTTTTTGTTATATTCATTCATCAATTCTATTTTTTTAATTTAAACATAATATAATAAAATATTAGTGGTAAAAAATATGTAATATTAAGAACAATATTTTAAAATACATACATATATATATATATATATATATATATATATATATATATATATATATATATATATATATATATATATATATATATACATAGGCTATAAAATTAGAGCTACATGTCATGGATTGTGTAACACCTATTATCTCTTTCCTATGGGGTAAACTCTTTGGGAGTGGTTTCAAAACATTACTCTTCCACGAGTTGTTGTCGAGTTTAGCATAGTGAGTACCAAAAGGCAACGATTTGCCCAATGTAAATTTACTTCTTGTATCGGACACCAATTACGTGTTCATCCAATGAAAAATGTAGTTTTGACACGATTTTTCAGCAGCACAAAATTTATGTCAACATATAAAACAAAAATGTAATATTGGGTATGAATCATCACTCATGAAAATAATTCAAGTTGAAAACAAAATTTATTTATTAGTTTGATTGATGTTCAAAACAAATAAATATTGTTAAATTTTTTAAATAAATTTAAAAAGAATTTTAAAGTCAAGTTAATTAGTGCAATTTTATTTCTTTAGTTTTCCACCGTAAACTAACTGAAAGTCAAGTTAATTAGTGCAATTTATTTCTTCATTTCTCCACCGTAAGCTAACTGAATTAGTAGGATTCATTTCTTCCGGGTTTTTTTGGGTTACTAAATCAAGATATTGATTTCGCCTGCATGCCTTGAGTTTTATTACCATTGGAATATTTCTCATATATAAATATACTAGCCGTTGCAAGACAAGAAAAAGAAATGAGCAGCCATGCATGCATGATATAAATATAGGGAAGTTATATATATTTTTATAAGATTTTTTTATATTTTCATATATAAATTGTTGTTATAGGCCTAACACAATATTTTTTATGTTAAAATATCAAAAAACTCTGTAAAAATATCAATTTCCTAAGTGATGTGATAAAAAATAGTAACTACAAGTGCACAGCATCAAATTGAAGAATGGGCAAGTACAGGTCGAACTACAGAGACTAAATTAGTTTTAATGTTCCCTTAATTTATATTCTAATCAATTTAGAAATAAAAAATGGTGGAGATGATTAATTAACTAAATAATGCAAATTAAAAATTAATAACGAAGACTAATAATGAGAAAAACTACCTAGGAATCCGAATCCACTAAATACTAACATAATAATAAAATTCTTCCTTTCCTTAATTAATTCCTAATTATTTTTCCTTCCTTTTAAAAATAGTGATTCATATAATTAATATGGACAAGCATAGATTATGAAAATTTAAGGATTAACTATAACTCATCAAAACTTCATTGAGCAAGCATGAATTATGAAAAACTCATATCTTAACAATAACCTATCAAAACCTCGCAATTAATTTAGAACCAAAACGAATTATGCGCGAAGGTAAATTAAAGAAATAAACAATTAGACATTAATATTGGAAAAGAAAATATTAATATGCAATATATAGCTTCATCATCATCCTAGATATTAAAATTTAGTTAGCCATGGAATTAATAATAAAGAAAAACAAAACTAAAACTATTAATATAAATTACATTAAATAAATTAAAACTAATTGAACAATAATTAAAAATAAACTTATATTATACTAATGAAGAATGTAAATCAAGTAACAAACTCCCAGTCAATTTCCTAGCAAAAGTTGAGGCACATAAAGTAGGAAAATAATAAACCAAATACTCCAAGCTTCCACCGAACCCAAAAGAGAGAAAAAGAAAATAAACTATGACCCCCCCTTTTCTCTAAAATAAGACTCCTATTTATAGAGAAAATAAACTAAACCCTAATTTAATTTGGAATAGTTTGGACTCTTCTTTTCTTCTTGATTTCAACTTTTACATGGTAATATTGGAGTCCAAATAGAAATCAACTTGAAAGCTTTTAGAATCCTTTTCCAACTCAACTTCAATTATTTATTTATTTCCTGCAAAACAAAATAAAATATATTAATTAAATAAAATAAACATATAAAACAATAAATATGGGAAATTAAAATGCATAATTACGTGTCTATCAAATACCCCCATACCTAGCTTTTACTCGTCCTCGAGTAAAACAAAAAAAAACAAAATTAAAATAAAATCTAAACTACCTCATTTTCGTAGGAAACACGATTGCACTTAGCATGTGCAACAAGCCTTTAAACTCCAATGTTAACCCAAGTGGACGAGTTGTGTCTCGTGAGGGTTTGCAGTGAATATACCCACAAAATTCAAGATTCAAAATAAAAATCTTTTTGAATTTAACCATTTATGAAATCGAAAGAAAATTTATAAGTATTCATGGGCATTACACATAAATAAGATCAAATTCAAAATCACACTTTCACCTTATCAAAAATACTCCATCTTCATTCTAAATACCATCATTTATAAAATTAATTCCATGTATATGATGTAACTCTTAGTAGGGACTTTTACTATGAAAATCAAGTAAACTCAAATTTTTTCTTTTTCTATTTTTTTTCATTATTGACTTGTGTAATGTCTATTTTTCTTAGGCTTTTCAGAGTTACCCATGTAACGAGTATTTGACCAATGACTCTCAAACCAGTTGACTTTAAGACACTAGGTGTAAAGACACCCCTAAGGGCTTACTAACTCGAGTAACAAAGGCCACAAAAATCAGACTAGTCAAACTACTTATATCCATAATACTTTTCAACTTGAATTTTCTTTTATTCAATGGATATTGAAGCAGTATTTATTATTTTTTTTTCTTTTCTTACAATGAGTGCGTTTTACGTTCCATCTCGTTGCACTGATATTTTTTTCTTCTAATTTTTTTTTACAACGAGTGCGTTTTACGCTCCATCTCGTTGCATTATTATTTCCTATTTCTAATTTTTTTCTTGAAATTACTTGACTCATAGTTTATACCACACAACTAAGAATTAATGCGAACGTGAAGTGCAAAAATGCATGTGAATTTTAATTTTATTCAAGATGGCATTACAAACGAAGACTTTGTATCTTATAAAAGGTTCTAGCGTTCTAAATCTTTTAATCCTACTCAAAAAACTTTTTACTCCACAGACACTTATTAGAATTAATTCAATTCATAAAAAGTCAAACAAATTTTTAAAATTTTTCATTTCATTTTTTTTTCATGTAAAAAGAATTAGTTTCCTAAAAAAATAAAAAAAAAATGCTAATAAAAAAAATGCAATACATAAATAAAAATATTAAATTCCCCCCATACCTAAATCATGCATTGTCCTCAATGTATGCAAATGAAGAATAGAGAACAAAGAAATAAAAGAAATTGTACCTCCGTATGGTAAGTATGAACGGGATGGAAATACGCTACAAAAGAAAAATATATACAAAACTTACAAGTGCAGTTACAGTCATTCGGAATAGTGTGGGTCAACAAGGTCCAACACCTCTTCTGGTTCGTTCGACATTTCGAAATTTTTTTGAGTCGTTGACCATTAACTTTAAAAATTTCACCACTTTTTGGGTTTTCAATATCAATTGCCCCATGAGAGTAAACTACCTTTACTACAAAAGGTCCATCCCATCTAGAACGCAATTTGTCAGGAAATAGATGTAGCCTAGAGTTATACAAAAGAACTTTTTGACCAGGTGAAAATGATTTTCGCAAAATTGATTTATCATGAAACACTTTTGTTCTTTCCTCGTAAATTTTAGCATTTTCGTAGGCATCATTCCTAATCTCGTCCAACTCATTCAATTGCAATTGTCTATGACTCCTACAAGTGGACATATAAAAATTTAACTGTTTTATAGCCCATAAAGCACGATGTTCAAGTTCCACAGGTAAGTGACAAGCTTTTCCAAACACAAGCCTATATGGTGACATTCCTAAGTTAGTCTTAAAGGCAGTACAGTAAGCCCATAATGCATCTAACAATTGAAGAGACCAGTCTTTTCTATTAGAACTCACCGTTTTTTCCAATATTTGTTTGATTTGCCTATTCGCGATTTCTACTTGACCACTTGTCTGAGGGTGATATGGTGTGGCAAGCTTGTGGGTGATGGAATATTTTTTTAACAAGGATTCAAAAGGCTGATTGCGAAAATGTTTCCTTGATCACTGATTATAGCCCTAGGGGTACCAAAGCGAGAAAAAATATTATCTTTCAGAAATTTGACAACAACCTTATTGTCATTGGTCTTGGTTGGTATAGCTTCTACCCACTTAGACACGTAATCAACCGCAAGTAAAATGTACAGATTGCCAAAAGAATTTGGAAATGGATCCATGAAATCTATCCCCCACACATCAAACAACTCAATGACTAGAATGGATTGCCTTGGCATCATATTCCTCCTAGTGATCCTTCCTAAATGTTGACACCTATTGCAATGGGCACAAAATTTTGTGGCATCCTTGAATAGACTAGGCTAATAAAAACCACACTGGAGAACTTTGGCAGACATTTTTTTTACCTCCAAAATGTCCTCCACAAGCTTGGTCATGACAAAATGATAGGACACTCCTAAACTCATGGTCGGGTACGCATCTTCTAATGATTTGATCAGGGCAATATTTAAACAAATAGGGGTCGTCCCAATAAAAATATTTGACTTGTGAAAGAAATTTTGATCGGTCCTATTTGGACCAATGGGAAGGAATGTCACTAGTAACTAGGTAGTTCATAATATCAGCAAACCAAGGTGTAGTGGATATGGAGAAAAGTCACTCATCTGGAAAAGAATCATTTAAAGGTAGTTCAGAATTAGACTCCACAACTAAACGAGACAAATGATCAGCTACCACATTTTTAGACCCTTTTTTATCCCTTATTTCTAGGTCAAATTCTTGGAGCAATAAGACCCATCGAATTAATCGGGCTTTTGAGTCTTTTCTGGAGAGAAGGTGTCTAAGGGCTGCATGGTCAGTGTAAACGATGATTTTAGACCCAATAAGATAAGATCGAAACTTTTCTAGGGCAAAAACTACAACTAGAAGTTCTTTTTCAGTAGTTGAATAATTCAATTATGCATCATTCAAAGTCCTACTAGCATAGTATATAACATGGGGAATCTTATTAATTCGTTGCCTTAGAACAGCACCAACTGCATAGTCAGATGCATCACACATTAACTAAAATGGTTGATTCCAATCGGGTGATTTGATGATATGAGCTGAGGTCAACTCCTTTTTAAGTTGTTCGAATGATTGGAAACATTTGTCATTAAATTCAAATTTTGCATCTTTACTTAGAAGATTGGTTAAGGGTCTTGCTTTCTTACTGAAATCTTTAATGAATCGCCTATAAAAGCCTGCATGTCCTAGGAATGAACGAATTTCTTTGACTGTCCGAGGTGGTGGGAGATTGGCAATGAGGTCAATTTTGGCTTTATCTATTTCAATTCCCTTTTCAGATATAATATGACCAAAAACAATTCCTTTTTTAACCATGAAATGACATTTTTTCCAATTTAAGATTAAGTTAGTGTCCTTACATCTCCTTAAAACTAAGTCGAGGTAGTGAAGACACTCAGGAAATGTAGACCCAAATATGGAAAAATCATCTATGAAAATCTCTAGTAATTTTTCTATCATGTCAGAAAAAATGCTCATCATGCATCTTTGAAAGGTGGAAGGGGCACTACATAGCCCAAAGGGTAGACGACGATATGCGAAAGTTCCATAAGGACAAGTGAATGTGGTCTTTTCTTGGTCTTCTGGGGCTATGAGAATTTGAAAGTAACCCGAGTATCCATCAAGGAAACAATAGTAAGCATGACCAACTAACCTTTCTAGGATTTGGTTTATGAAATGTAAAGGAAAATGATCCTTCCTTGTGGCCTCATTGAGTTTTCTATAGTCTATGCAAACCCTCCAACCAGATTGGACACGAGTGGGAACTAACTCATTATCTTCATTTGGAACCACAGTTAAGCCAGACTTTTTAGGCACCACCTGAACAGGACTTACCCAAGAGCTATCAAAAATGGGATAGATGATCCCATTATCTAGACATTTAAGAATTTCCTTCCTAACAACTTCTTTTAAAACTAGGTTCAACCGCCTCTGTGGGTCTCTCACGGGTTTAGCATCATCTATTAAATGGATCCTATGTTGGACAATGGCAGGACTGATCCCCTTAATATCTATTATGTTCCATCCTATGACTTCTTTGTTCTGTCTAAGGATGGTCAATAATTCTTCCTCTTGTGGGTTTGTTAAATCGGAAGCAATGATCACAGGAAGAGTTTTGGAAGGACCTAAATAGGCATATTTAAGATCATTAGGAAGATGTTTGAGTTCTAACTCTGGTGGACTCGATTATGAAGATTGTAAAATTGGCTCGATCACAGGTTCCCATTTAGAATACATTGATGTAGAGGGCTCTAACATTTCATTCACCTCATGTACATATTCTGTATCATCCCAATTTTGACCGAAGTGATGTAAACAAAAGTTAAAAATTTCATCTTCCCCATTAAGTTCATTTTCAGACATTTCTTGAATCATGTTTGTTTCAACGGGTTGGTCAGAAAAATCACTAGGTTGTTTTCCCACATTAAACACATTTAAATCAATTGTCATGTTCCCAAATGTCAATTTCATTAGTCCATTTCTACAATTGATTAACGCATTAGAGGTTGCTAGAAATAGTCTACCTAAAATGACAGGAATTTGACCGTTGGGATTGACAACAGGTTGGGTTTCAAGAACAACAAAATCGACAGGGAACACAAAATCGCCAACCTTAATGAGTACATCTTCAACTATTCCCTTTGGTACTTTGATAGAACGGTCAGCTAGCTGGAGTGTGACTCTTGTCTTTTTTAACTCCCCTAAGCCCAAGGTTTGGTACACAGAAAATGGTAAAAGGTTAACACTCGCTCCTAAATCAAGCAAAGCTTTTTTAATTAAGGTGTCTCCTATGATGCATGAAATAGTAGGACAACCGGGGTCTTTATACTTCACAGGGACTTGGCATGACAGGATAGAACTAACATGGGATGTTAGAAAAGTTTTCTTAGGAACATGAGTGGTTATTTTGTGTGTGCACAAATCTTTTAGACATTTAGCATATGAGGGAACTTGTTGAATGACATCTAGAAGAGGGATATTAATTTTCACTTGTTTGAACACTTCTAGAATTTTGTCTAACTGAGCTGATTGCTTGTTTGAAATTAGTCTTTGGGGGAATAGGGCTTTTGGTCTAAAGACTTTTTCATTAGACTCTGAAAATATGGTTTGATCATTTTTTAACAATTTTTTGTTAGATGGGCCTACTGACTCAGAAGTGGTGGGCTTTTCAGGCTGGGCTGACTGTGAAGATGGATTATTAGATTTATCAATTAAATTTTCCTCTTCTTCATTATCAATATCAGCATGATTGTTAAAATGATTTCCAGACCTTAAAGAGATTACGGAATTCACATGATTGACTTGGTTGTGGTTGTTTTCAAGTGAATTAGCATGATAAGGTTTTTGATTAGGGACTAAAAATTTCGGATTGGTCTCAGGTTGGCTAGGAAATTTTCCCTTCTCTCTTTCATTAACTATAGTGACCAATTGACTCATTTGAATCTCTAACCAAGATATGGCTTGGTTACTGTTTTGCATGAAATTCGTTTGAGAGTCCATTAAAGTTTCCTGAGATTTCATTAAAGATTCTATACTTTTCTCTAAATTGCTAAGTCTCTTTTCACTTTCATTAGGCAAACCTGGTGGACATTGAGTTGCTGAATTTGAATTTTGGTACGGATCAGGATTCGGCTTTTGATAGGGTTGAAAAGTTTGATTTTGAGACCGATTAACCTTATTTGAAGAGTTATTTGGGTATGATCCTTGGTTCCATGCAAAATTAGGATTATTACTCCAACCTGGATTATAAGTGGGTGCAAATGGGTCGTTTCTAGGTCTTTGAGACATTACATTGACTTGGTCAAATTCTTCAAGTTGGTTTACAGGTGATATATCCCTAGTTTCTAAAACTTCAAGTCTTTTAAGTACACTTGTCAACTTAGCTTCGGTAGCAATTGAATTGTCAATTGTATGAACACCCCTAAATGAGCTAGATTTATCGGTCTTTCGGGTGGTTTCCCATTGCATGGTTTTTTCTGCTAAGTCTTTTAAAAACTCCCAAGCCCTTTCCTCATCATTTTTTAGAAAATCCCCTTGACATATTGACTCTAACATCATTTTAGTGGAAAAATCTAAACCTTCGTAGGCAATTTAACACAATCTCCATTTTTCAATTCCATGGTGTGGACACTGGGATAACAAATTTTTAAATCTATCAAAATATTTTCAAAACGACTCGTTTTCAAGTTGGTAAAATTGATGAATTGCAGTCCTAATCTTGGAAGTTTTGTGATTTGGAAAATATTTATTTAGAAATGTAACAACAAATCCCTTCCAGGTTCTTATGGAATTATTCGCTAGGCTATATAACCACTTTTTAGCATTATCTTTTAAAGCAAATGTGATAAATCTTAGCCTAATCAAGTCTTCAGACAATTGTTGAATTTTCATTAAAGCACAGACTTCCTCAAATTCCTGAATGAATAAATATGGATCTTCTATTCCAGTAAACCTAGGTAACATACTTATAAAGTGTGGTTTTAGTTCAAAATTATTACCATTTACTGGTGGTAGACTGATGCATGAAGGGTGGGCAGAGTGGGCTGGATAACATCGATCTCTCAAAGAAACAGTTTGTGCAACTTCCATGTTTTTAGAAGTGAGGTTTTTTAAAGTGAAATCTGAAAAATCAATTCTTCTCACTAACCAAGATGTTTTATCCCTAACCCACACTTTTTGCATATACTACTTAACAGATAAGCACATAAACAAATAAGCACACAAAAATGAATAAGGAAAATAAAATAAAATAAAAACTACTTCTAAGGTCAACTTAAATAAAATCTAGACAGCTTCTAACTGTTCCAAGTTACTCTTTAAGGTCCACCAAATTCAAAATTAATCACACCGCTAGCCAGATAAGTGTAAGAACGACGGGAGTCTCTCCGTGGGTACGGTGACTAATTAAATAACCGCGCGTCCTTTAGGTTTTTACCTTTTGAACCACTTGCCTAGACACCAGTAATATGATTAATTAGGAATTCAGACTCATCTCAGAATTTCTTGCCCTAATTGAGCTCGAGAGTCTTAGGGACCAACGTCTACTTGATTTTATTAAGTCGGTTATGCAAAGTTAGGTTGTTTGTGGGCCAAGGAAGGGTGATGAAATCCCCACCTTATCTTGTTATAGTTTGTGCCCTTAAAGTTAAATTAAAAATAAGAATAAACAAATAAAAAAAAATCTCAAACAAATAAAATGTCTTAAAACTATGTGAATTACGAAAGAATGAGAAATTTAACGTACCTCAATCCGCCAGCAATCACCACAGTTTATATTTAACAAAAATAAAATAAAATAAAAATAAAAACCTAACAGGATGTGTTCTACGTGAGTGAATGCATGAATGCAGCAATTAGTTTTTAAACTAAAAATAATAAACTAAACTACTATACTTTTTTTGTTTTTTTTTTATTTTATATAAAAAAATACGAAAAATTATGGAGATACGAAGTACCAAGAAAGCGCAGCAACAAAATATCTATGTTTTTGCTCCTTCGATTTGCTTCGGTAATCCTGAAAAATAAAAATAAAAAAAATATTAGTGGTAAAAACTAATTCGAAGAAATAAAAATTAAGGAATAATAAATTAAATCTAGTCCCCGGCAACGGCGCCAAAAACTTGATGTGATAAAAAATAGTAACTACAAGTGCACAGCATCAAATTGAAGAATGGGCAAGTACAGGTCGAACCATAGAGACTAAATTAATTTTAATGTTCCCTTAATTTATATTCCAATCAATTTAGAAATAAAAAATGGTGGAGATGATTAATTAACTAAATAATGCAAATTAAAAATTAATAACGAAGACTAATAATGAGAAAAACTACCTAGGAATCCGAATCCACTAAATACTAACATAATAATAAAATTCTTCCTTTCCTTAATTAATTCCTAATTATTTTTCCTTCCTTTTAAAAATAGTGATTCATATAATTAATATGGACAAGCATAGATTATGAAAATTTAAGGATTAACTATATAACTCATCAAAACTTCATTGAGCAAGCATGAATTATGAAAAACTCATATCTTAACAATAACCTATCAAAACCTCACAATTAATTTAGAACCAAAACGAATTATGCGTGAAGGTAAATTAAAGAAATAAACAATTAGACATTAATATTGGAAAAGAAAATATTAATATGCAATATATAGCTTCATCATCATCCTAGATATTAAAATTTAGTTAGCCATGGAATTAATAATAAAAAAAACAAAACTAAAACTATTAATATAAATTACATTAAATAAATTAAAACTAATTGAACAATAATTAAAAATAAACTTATATTATACTAATGAAGAATGTAAATCAAGTAACAAACTCCCAGACAATTTCCTAGCAAAAGTTGCGGCACATAAAGTAGGAAAAGAATAAACCAAATACTCCAAGCTTCCACCGAACCCAAAAGAGAGAAAAAGAAAATAAACTATGACCCCCCCTTTTCTCTAAATAAGACTCCTATTTATAGAGAAAATAAACTAAACCCTAATTTAATTTGGAATAGCTTGGACTCTTCTTTCCTTCTTGATTTCAACTTCTACATGATAATAATGGAGTTCAAATAGAAATCAACTTGAAAGCTTTTAAAATCCCTTTTCAACTCAACTTGAATTATTTATTTATTTCCTACAAAACAAAATAAAATATATTAATTAAATAAAATAAACCTATAAAACAATAAATATGGGAATATTAAAATGCATAATTACGTGTCTATCACTAAGTATATATATAGACTACTACTCTAAAATGTGAGATGTAGTCCTCTGAACTTAGAAAAGAAGCCGGAGCATACTTCTTAATATAATAATATTTATAATATATATTGTACTATAAAACTATTTTTTTTCTGTGTATCATATATGCTCCAAAAATTAAAAAAAAAAATAATGCGTTGTTCATGTCATATTTTTTATTTGAGTATATATTAGAGAATAATAAATTGTTGAATATTGGAACGTATTCGCTGTGACATTTTGTATTGGTGATATATAATATCGGAGGACTGAAAATTCTTCTTATCAGATTAGGGTTACATTTGTAAGAAAATAATTGAAAAAATAATTTGAAAATTAAAAAAAAAATAAGAAGATATCCTTAAAAAAAAATTCATTTGGGTGATATCTTCTTAATTTTTTTTTAATTTTCAAATTATTTTTTCAATTATTTTCTTACAAATGTAACCCTAATCTGATAAGAAGAATTAATTATTTTCAATATATAATTGGAATGAGTTTAGAAGAGTTACTATAAATAAGGCTGGAAGAGAATTTTATTATTACAAGAGAGAAGTTAGGTTGTAAGAAGGCAGTTCAAAGAATAAATTGAGAGAATTATAATTTGTTGCTCGTGGGTATTCGCTGCCACATCTATTAAATTAAAAGCTTAAAAACTTTATTATTTAGGGTGTTTTGGGTGGTGAAGTTTATTAAAATTTTCAATCTAAGTAAAGGTAAATTTGCACGCTCTCAATTTATTATGTGATCTCAAGTTTTAGGGTGTAAAACATGAGAGAATTATTGTACATTCATTATTAGTGATATTGTAGAGATTCAGAGTTTGACCTGTGATTTTTCTCTTTAAAGGTTTTCACGTTAAATATTTTATCTTGCTTGTGGATATTTATTTATTTTTTTCGTTCTCATTATTGGATTTGTTAATTTTCTATTTAATTGCACAAAGGCAAAAAAGTAATTCCTGAGATTGAGATTATTTTAGGTTCAATTTTCCAACAATGGTATCAGAGCTCAGTTATTTTTTGTGATTTTCTTGTGCGAATTAAATGAAGGACTAGACAACAGGTTGCATAATTAAACTCAAGGCTTCAAATTATGCAATTTACAAGGCAGGAATAGAGAATTTGTTTTACTACAAGAATTTGTACTAGCCACTTGAGAATGAAGTAGTCAAGCCCACAAACAAGAGTTATGCGCAATGAAACAAGATGAACATTGTGAAACACCCACAACTAGGTTCTCTAACTCTGGGTATGGTACTCACGATCTAACACATCCATCACATCTATTTCTACTCTAATGCGAAATTAAATACAATTACATAAGCTAATTAATAATACATTGCCAAATAACTTCTCAGGTCCGTACAACCTTTATGATACATCACCTAATCCAATTCAAAAGATTAAATAAATCTTAACATAAAGTCTAATACTCAAATAACTTAAACATTTGTTACTCTTCCACTTTCTTTTTTCCTTTATCTTTATCGAATCCATCGAACTTCTCGGTCTTAGCTGTAAAATTATGATAAGCAAAAATGAACAACTAATTGCTAAACAAGTATGTAACGAACAATGAATAAGAATTTAAATCATGAATTAACATTTCTGAAGTTTCAACAATATTCGATGATGAAGAACAATAGGATGAATCAATTCCAATAAACTAAGAGTTTTAGCTTTAATACTGAGAGGTTACTATGGACAATGAATTTCTTGATGAATTATCGGTATTACACTGAAATACCTCAGAGTGGACGTTAACCACAATGACTAATTTTCACTCTCTACAAATACTTAGGTGATCAACCTATTGTATCATATGTTATGCATAATATTTAAACATCGCACGCTAAGTCGATTTCTCGACAAATAATACCCCTTACGTAAGGGTTATTCATCTCAATCTCATCATAAGAATTCACACTAAGACAATTGGTTTGTATTAGTTTACAAGGAATTATATCAATTCGATAAATTATTTAACATCTTTCTAGTTGGAACAAATGACATTGACCAACTTCTAAAATAGTTAATGAATATCAAAACAATTATTCTTCAAGAATGCTTTATGGAATAATCTTTCGAATAATATTCATCATTAATATGGAATAATTTTAAGAATATTTTGATCAATAAATTGCATAATATAATATTTAAATAAGTTCAGGGTACTTGCCTGAATTGTCATCTATTATAGTTCGAGGTTCTCGTCATTCGTTTGACCTATAATTTAATTTATCAATTAGTCACTATCGGACTCTATATAACAACTTAATTCAATCAACACCTTAATGAATTTTTATTTCGTTCATCCTCACATTCATATTCTACAAATAAAATAACCTCTACTATTATTTTATTTGTTTACTCTTTTTGTTCGTTACATTACTTATTTCATTTTATTTTCATAAGCAAGATCTACAAATAAAATAATCCTTATTGTTATTTTATTTGTTCATGTTTCAAGTATTTTAATTCATCTTCATAATCTTCAAATAAAATAATCTATATTATTATTTGATTTGTTTATGTTTTATTTATTTAATTCACTTTCATACTCCAATCCCACAAATAAAATAATCTTTATTATTATCTTATTTGTTTACACTTCATTTATTTATCTATTTTAATTTATCTTCACAAATAAAATAATAATAATTATTTTATTTGTTTTATTCTTCATCTATTTTAACTTACTTTCACCATCTATAAATAAAATAATATTTATTATTATTTTATTTGTTTATGTTTTATTAATTTATTTTATTATCTATCCTATTTTATTGTTAATTTTTAAAAAATTGTGACCCGACCTGAATTGTTTTGACCTGACCCAGGTTGGAACTTTTAGCCATGTCGGACTGGCACGGGGAGCTCTTGAATTACACTGGGACCGGCGCGGGGCTCGCCAGGTCACCAAAACTTCAGCCCTTTGTATTTTCTGATTTTTCAACTTTTGTCGGTTTTAATTCTTCTTGTTTCAAATGTTCATAACTTATTCATTTTACTTTCAAATGCGTTCATATTTGGTTTACAACTAGTTTATTACATGTTTTACCATAATCCAAGGGTTTTGCATCCAAACAAACACATTATATAGCCAAAATTATGGATCAAATTTTTAGGGTTTACATTATAGTATCTTTTACAAGAAAAATCATAACAAATCCATTTTAACTTATTTTTCTTCCGTTCCACTTGAATTATCTTCGTATCTTTTAGATCCACGACATGTGATTCATAGATCTTATATATAACATATATATATTGGTTTACATAGTTTCAAAACTCATATTTTCACTTGATTTAACTAAGTTACATGTTCATATACATATCTCTTACACTTTTACATAACATAACACATATCAAGCACATAAACTTCTTCATAAATCACCTTATATCTTCGAAATCAATCCACCATGATTATGCAACACATAAACCTCCAATAACCAAACATGTTTAAAACTATACTACAACATAAAAGTATTAAGTTAGGGTTTAGAAGACTTTTAAACTTTAGTACTGGATCTCCTTACTATGTTGTGGCTAGATGGACTCTTGCTTAAGCTCCTCTTTGCTAGACCTTCCTTGGTCCACCAAGATCTCTCCCACACTTAGTATTTTCTCTCAAACTCTGTCTTTTTCTCTCTATGCTTTTTAGCTCTATATTTAGTGAACTCCTAAAATTAAGTAACCTTAGAAAATGACATAGGAATGATCTATTTATATGAGGCTTAGGTATACATATATATGTACATATACAGGTATAATTACACACTCAGTTAGGCATTAACCAATGGACTAACAAGATTTGGTGAAAAGCAATTAACAACCATGCTTTAGGGGTAATTATAATTACTTTTAATGGGCTCTAGGAGTTGAAAAGCTCAAGGGATGGGGGGCTAGGGGTGGCCGGATTTTAGGCCATCTCTCTATTATTATTATTATTATTATTATTATTATTATTATTATTATTATTATTATTATTATTATTATTATTATTATTATATCCCAACTTCTAGAACTTGGACCCAACGTTGGGCCAAATGCTTAAGCTCAATAAATCATTTCTATTGGGCTACTATATTATATAAAACACATATACACATTCCAATCAATTGGGCTCCACCTTTGGGCTTGTGTAGTTAAATTAGAATTCACTTCTTGGACTTCCCTTATAATCCTCTTTGGGCTCACATAACCAATTCACCACTTGGGTTAGTTTACATTAAATAAGCATCCTTACAAGTTTGAATTAATTTGGGCTTACGTTAATTTTACCTTGGACTTAGGTTTATTAACAGGGCCCTTTACAAAAGTATACAACTTTTAAAAAATAATTACAAGAATAATACATTTACAAAATAATTACAAAAACAGTGCAAATACAATAATCACAATAATTATTCAATTTTACAACTCCCTTAAATTAAGGAGAATTAAATTAAATTACACAAATCTCTTAAATCAAGGAAAATTAAATTAAATTCTATAAAATCTTTAAATTAAGGAGAAGTAAATTAAATTACTTCAATTCAATTTCTCCATCTCTCTCTCTCTTACTTTGACTCCACCTTCTTCCTCGCCGAGGTCTGCAAAAGATAACCAGTAACCAACTTTTAATACAAAGGTAACCAAACTTTAATATTAAGGTAACCAACCTTAAATACAAAGGTAACCAGTAACCAACTTTAAATACAAAGATAACCAAACTTTAATACAAAGGTAATCAACCCTTAATACAAAGGTAATCAAACCTTAATACAGGGGTAACCAACCTAAATACAAAGGTAACCAAAACTAGTTACTACACATTCAGGAATTAGTTACCTCCATACTAGTGTTTGGTTACCTATATACTATTGTTTGGTTACCTAAATTTACTAAACGAAAACTTTAATACAAAGGTAACCAACCCTTAATACAAAGGTAATCAAACCTTAATACATGGGTAACCAACCTTTAATACAAATGTATTCCTCCACCACAACCACGACCATATTCTTCCTCCCCCACAACCACCACCATCTTCTTCCTCTGCCACAACTACCACCATAAACGTGAAAGATAAAAAAAAAACGGCGGAGAAAATGGCGGAAGAAGATGGAGAAGATGAAAATGGAGGAAAGAGAAAGATGGAGAAGATGAAAATGGCGGAAGAAGAGAAAATGGAAGAAAGAGAAAGACAAGTGAATTTAATTAGAATTTTAAAATTTAAAATTACCCAACTAAATTAAAGGGATCATGGCCACATCATCACTCCAATTAATTTAAACTTAAACTAAAACTAATTGTATTTATTATGTAAATAAAAGATTAAAAATGCACTCTTTTTGTAAATATGTTTTTAATGCACTTTTATTGTAATTTTTTCATAAAAAATACTAGAATATATAATTAACCCTTATTAACACCTTAACAAGACATTGGGTCACATTTATTTTAATCACATTACATCACATTGGGCTATTTTAGTTAACCTTATTGGATTAATTCTTGGACCTAACATGTGACGCCCCCAAATCTGGGCCCACACAGCCCAAACTTGAGTCGTCAAAATACAACAACAAAATTATTACAACAAAGCACAACGTACAACAATACAGTGTATAATAATACACAACTAAATCTTCATTATTATTGCCACACTATTTTACAAAACGTGAAGACTATGATAACTATTCCTCGGACCCTCACTCCATTCCCCGGCTAGACCCTGTTATGTTTTCATCTCCTGTTGAAAAACAATGGAACAAAAGAAAGGGTGAGCTCAAATAGCCCAGTAAAGAATATCATAACTAAGATAATGACGAATAAATTATCATTAGTCTTCAACAGTTGAGTTCTTGATAGAATACAATAGACTACAAGGTTTATATCAAAAACTGCAGTTAAATTCTTAAACAACGTTCAGATCAATAATAGCAGCGGAATGAGTAATCTATTAGAAGAATAATGCAGACTATAATGTCCACTCGGTTCTCTTTTTAGGAAAAACATCATCAACTTTTATCATCTGAAATATCATTAGTCAAGATAATACAAATTCACAGTTCCTGATCATAATCATGCAGATCAACAGTTCATCTTTGCACTACGGGCCAAAGACATTCAATATAACACCAACGGTCATGATTATACCAGATTCAGCCTTTGGTCATAATCATACCAAACAACAGTTCATCTTTGCACTACGGGCCAAAGAGAACATTCACCACGTGCCATAAAAGACACCGAACAGATGTATCGCCTTTAACCTATTATATCGCCTTTAACCTATCATCTGTTCAACAAATATATCACATCTGTGCCCCCGGCCACAGATATTCACAACAGCTTGATTTTTGGATGATTAGAATGATATAAATGATGAACAGAAGAAATAGGATAACAATAAGTATCGGAAGTTTACTTTGTACAGATTCAAATAATGTCCAAATTGTCAACATGATGTGGAGTGAAATTCAAGATCCACAGTTCAGAATAACGGTTACAATTCAATAGAAAGGTTCACGTAAATAGGAAGGTTCAGTTGAAATAATGAAGTTCAACTATTATGGAACATATAATATTTTCAGGAATTATAGAAGCAATAGTTCCATAATAAATTTCGATTTAGGAGTATGAAAGAAAATAATATCCCTTACCGTAGCAGGTTTGATTAACAAAAGGTGAAGGAAATTAATACAAAGGGTTATTCACCAACAGGCGGCAATCCGCTCCGTAAGGTTATTCCCACAATTTAATAGAATTTGAGTACAAAGAGTTATTCACCAAACAGGCGGCAATCCGCTCCGTAAGGTTATTCTCAGAGATTAATAATGAATGAATACGAAAGGTTATTCACCAACAGGCGGCAATCCGCTCCGTAAGGTTATTCCCACAATTTAATAGAATTTGAGTACAAAGAGTTATTCACCAAACAGGCGGCAATCCGCTCCGTAAGGTTATTCTCAGAGATTAATAATGAATGAATACGAAAGGTTATTCACCAACAGGCGGCAATCCGCTCCGTAAGGTTATTCCCACAATTTAATACATGGAAATAAGAGGCACGTCTTATGAGTAAGGAAGAAACAATATTATTATCGAGAATCAAATAATGATAATCCCTTACCATAGTATGTTTGAATAATGGAAGATGAAAAAGATGGTATCCCTTACCTCAACACGTGACTGGATATTGATTTAAATGAGGTTGATTAACTTGAACAGTACACGTATACTTATAGATCTTCACAAATACTCAAGATGACTTAAGCACACTTAGAGAGAACTTTCACAAGAAGTATTTAGAGAGAGAAAGAAAGAACAAGTAAGGAAGTTTATGAAAAATCCTTAAGTTAAGGCTTCTATTTATAGCCAAAAATCTTATCATCCATTTAATCTAAACCATTCATTTAAAGATCATCTTTTAATCTACACCATCCATTTCAAATATTATATTATCTTTAATCTACACCATTCATTTCATATCACCTAATAATCACCTAACTTTATATTATAAACAAATCAATTTAATTATTCAACAATAATTCACACTTTAATCTACACCATTCATTTCATATCACCTAATAATCACCTAACTTTATATTATAAACAAATCAATTCAATTATTCAACAATAATTCACACTTTAATCTACACCATTCATTTCATATCACCTAATAATCACCTAACTTTATATTATAAACAAATAACTTTATCAATTCAATTATTATGACTAATTGTTATAAATACAGTCTAGTTAGCTCTTAGATATCAAGTCAATAAATTAATGAAATACAACTGTTTAAATAACATCATAATAGAGATAACAATAATGTAAAATAAAGCATACGTTACTGTGTAATGACAATTATTGATTCAATAGTGTGAATTACTGTGCATATTTTACTGTGACAATTATTAGGTTCAATAATTTTAAAAACAGTGCAACAACAATTATTGACTCAATGATATAAAATACAGTGTAATGACAATTATTAAATCAATAATGCAAAATACTGTGTAACAACAATTATTGAATTGATAATATAAAATATTATGCAATGACAATTATCGATGAAATGATGCGTAACAGTTACGGTGTCAATTATCAGACCAATAATATGAGACACTATGCAATACCGTGTGTTACTGTAGAGTACCGAGTGCTACAGAAAATACCAATAACTACCGTATGCTACTATTCTTTTATCACCGGTATTTTAACAGTTCCGTTGACTATTTTTATTTAAAAAGGTTATTTCTGTCGTTTTCTATATCCGACAAATATTCCGATGTGGGGTCCACCAATAATTTGTTATTTCGGCGCCGTCGGACCAAACGAATATTCCCCGATAAAGCGAATATTGTCCGACAAAATAAAATTTGCACATAACATCCTTAACTTTTAACTTTATCGATTTAACCACTTACTGTTTAAAAAAAATATCTATATGAAGAAAAATTAAATTTTGTATTTCATAAAATTCGGGGTCTTACATAACACTTAACCTTATACAAAATTGTGCGACATGGGAGAAAAACCTTGCATGAGAACCACTAGAAGAAAGTTCTTTGCTTTAAATAGGTACCAACAGTAAATAAGAAAAGTGATAGCTCGCAACCAAGGTACAAAGCGGATGTGAATGAATTTGACAAAAAAAAATCTATCAATTTTGAGTTGGATCCTCCTATCCAGAAGAACCACGCCGATTAGACAAAGTCGGACATGAAGACAGTTAAAAATTTCAAGAAGCTTGAGTTGAACCAAGACTTTATCGGAATTAGCTATAAGTGAGGAGTTGTGGTTTGTGATCCCTCATCTCATGGGTTCAAAAGGGGAGATTGTTGGGTATGGGTCCTCACCAATAAAAAGAATAGATCCAAGTTAAAAAAAGATTTACTTGTTAATTTTGTTGGTGTCCAAGACAAGAAAATTTGATCCTAATCTGATTAGGAGAATAAATCGTCTCCAAACCATAATGGGAATGGATTAGGAAAAGTACTATAAATAAGGCTATGAGAGAGTCTTATTATTACAAGAGAAAAGTTCGGTAACAAGAAGGCATCTAGAAGAATAGATTGAAAGAATTACACTTTGTTGCTCGTAGGTATCCACCACCATCTTTATTCAATTGGAAGCTGGAAGAGTTTATTGTTTTGGATGTTTTGGGTGGTGAAGTTGATTAGATTTCTCAATCTAATTAAAAGTAAATTTGTACTATCTCAGTTTATTGTGTAATCTCAAATTTTAGAGTGTAAAATTTGAGAGGATTATTGTAAATTCATTATTAGTGAAAATTCAAAATTCAACCTATGATTCTTCCCTTTAAGAGTTTTTCGGTTTAATATTGTGTCTTGCTTGTAAATGTTATTTGTTATTTTCGTTCTCATTATTGGGTTTATTGATTTCTTATTTAATTGTACAAAGATGAAAAAATAATTCATGGAATTGAAATTATTTTATGTTCACTTTTTCCAACATGTAATGAATATAGTCATTAAAAAATCCATTATGAAAAGCTAGCTACTCGAGATAGTTCTTATGATTATATTAATCTCACACCAGTATCTCATATTATCGATATAATAAACGCTTCTGTTATGATCGACCTCCGGAACGACTTTCACACTAGGGGCGGATCGCACTGCTCCGATATCAAATATAAAAAATATAGACATGAAAGTGCCAATTCTTAAAAGTTAATTTAACTATCCACGAGAGATAACTCAAAATTATATTACCTCCATACCAATATCCCATATGTAAGATTTTCCCCCATATGACAACATTACATTTAAGTTCATGACAAAATAATTTCTTTACTTCAATTAATTAATATCTTCACAGTTTTAAATTTGTGTTATTTGGAAAAATGTTCTTAAATTTGAACCAGCCATCTAATTGAAATTATCCAGGAATTGAATTATGATATCCATAGTTAATGAATTGCAACACTGTATTCTACAATAAGGTGTTAAATTATATGTACAAATATGCTCCCTTTCATCAATTATTTCCATCTAACTACTACTTGTTTATACTACTTACATATTTAAATCTAGGATTAAGGGGGTGATTAGCCATAATATAGTTTGAGAGGGGATTAAAGGATCAGGGGGCCAGAAAAAAGACTGCAGCTTAATACGAAAAGCGACGCTGTAGCTTGTAGGGCTGCCTCTCAAGACAAAACTAGGTACTGCATTGGCCCAAGTGTCTCCCACTCGCCTTGTATTTACTTAATTTAATTTGGATAGACATGTAACTGGAAAATTATTCTATGGCTTGGGACACCAGAAAAATTATTTTATAATTTTGGAACATGATCACGTGATACTTTAAGACTACTCATATATTGTCATTTCAGTATATATAGTGAAAGGGCCCACTGTACATACTAAAGTGAGCATGTTGGTGACCTGAGATAAGAGTGAGATCCTCTGTAACTAAATCATCTGTTTCTCTATGTCGAGACCTATGACAACGATATGTACCGTTGTCATAATCTTATTTTTTTATAAGACTACGAAGACAAGACATATCATCGCCATAAACTCTAAAACCCGTTGTTATAGGTCTCAACATAAAAAAATAAAAAATTTTAATTACAGAAAATCTCATACTTTTAAAACACTACATGATATTACCTCGTAACTACTGAATAACTTCTCCATGTAATGGGATATTAACTAGAGCTTCGCAGGCAAATGGGGAAAATACTCCTTACTCCTCACAGGGATCTCAGATTTAATAAATAAATAAAGAGTTGAAGCATTGATTAAGCACCAAATTGAACGAGGGGCAGATTATAAAAAAAAATTAAAAATGCAACAACTGGATTAGGGGGAAAATTTATAAAAATATATCTTGCCCTTAATGAGATATGTAATGTCATAAAGTGTGGAATATTTTTTTAGTGCATCAATAGTTGTTTAATTTGAATATAAACTTAGTTATATATATATATATATAAACTATCTTAAAATGTTTAATGTTTTGGATTCCGACTAAGACACAATGCTATGCTGTTAATATGTTACTACTATACTACTACTTATAAAGGATAACTATGAATAACTTCAACTAAAATAACCATAATTAATTTCTAAGTTTCTAACGCATGGTCTCAAATTCAAGACTCACGTAAAATAGTTAGAGAACTATCCATGTAGTTATTTCATCAGTTTGCATTATCAAAAAATATATAAATAATAAATAATAATAATTACTATGATAGGCAATCAATACAGTTGAACTTTGAAAATATAAATCTCGAGCAAATAATTTTACTTTTGGCATGCTAGCAAACGAAGGTGTTACATACATACATACATACATACATACATACATATATCTATATGTGTGTGTGTGTGTGTGTGTGTGTTATTTCATCACATTCTTGGAGGGGTACTGAAACTTGGGTTACGTTTGTTTGTAAAAAAAATACTTGGAATTGAACTATTTATCTTAATTTAACACTATTTCAGACTATTTTATCTCATGATGGGAGATTAATAATCCCTTAATGTTGGACTATTAGTCCCATAAAGTTATTTAATAGCTTAAAATAAGATAGATTATTAATCATAAATTTTTCATAGAATTATATAATATCACATAAATAGTCTTATGAATGATAAAAAAAAATAGTCCGTAAGACTATTTAAATGACTATTAATCCCTTATCATAAAATTAAAATAATTCGAAGTAGTATTAAATTAATAAAAATAGTTCAATTTAAAATATATTTTTTATAAACAAACGTAATATTGGTTCATGGACATTGTCCATTTGAAGAAGACAGATTTTAAATTTTATTATGATTTCTCAAATATTTAAATCTAGCTAGGCATCAAGACATTTGAAAGCCCCCAATAGTTTATTATATAAGTGATACATTGAGATATAAAATCAAGACTTATTAATAGGGAATTGATATTTTTCCGAATAAAAATGCATAAATAGTAAATATATCTATATTTATGTGAGAAAGAATTTATGAAAATATCAAATCTTACTTGCTCTATTAATATAATATGGTCCAGCTTTGGAATTGAGTATATTGAAAATTTGTACTACTATTTAATGTGAGGTTTACAGGTAATAATAGATGGTCCTATTAGTACAATATATATATATATATATATATATATATATATATATATATGATCTGTATATGGTTTTGCCTTTAGAAATCTCTGTGGTTGGTCCAATTCTTATCTCTCTAAATTAATACTCCATTAGGTTACCACTTTTTTAAGTATGTGCCCCTACTTTGGTTTGAGTCAAAATCTTAACTTTAAATTGCGTGGGGTGAAGAGTTTTAAGCAGTACTACACGTGCATAAGCGCATCCACACGCTAAACGAAAGCAACTCAAGGGCTCTCTTTCTCTTCTTGTTCTTTCTTTCTTTCTTTTTCCCAATTTGGCATCTACCTCAAATGCAGCAAGGCAAGTTATACACCCTCCATTATTTATTTATTTTAATTTATTTTTCAAGAAAAATGGTATTATTTCTATTTTAAAATATAAGATTAATATTAATTTTTTAAAAATTAATTCAAAACATTATCATACTCATAATTGCTAATAATTTATTTAATTTTTGTCAATATAAGTATGAATATTATAAATTATCTAAGAAGTGTTATTAGTATGAGATATATTATTTTTAAAACTTAAATAAATTATGTTAATTTTAAATTTAAAAGTATTTTAAATTTAATTTCAAAAAATCATTAATGATCTTATATTTTGAAAAAAAGAGAAATACAACTTTATTTTTTATTTTTTTGTGCTGAGTAAACGCTGTCGACGCCGGGATTTTCGTTGTTTCGTATTTTTAAAAAAATGCCCTTTCCAATTTTAGCCTTTAGATTAAGATGTGACTTTTGAAAAGGGTCGGCTTAGTGTCGACGGGGTTTTGAAATATCGAATTTTTATGAGTCAATTGACCAGAGTCGCCAGTTGGTATTGTTGAAATGGATGTACCAACTCATCCGAATTTTGTTTTCGTAATCGTAATGGCTCATATGTAACTCCGATTCAATTGGTCTGCAAACCGAGATTCATAGAGTTCGGGGGCTTGCTTAAGCGAGGGGAAAGTGTTAGGCACCCCCCGACTTCCGTGAAATACGGTTACCGCAATCTCGATGTTTTCCTATCCTTTTAAATCTTAAAATGTGTGTGTGCGCGCGTGTGTGTGTGTGTGCCTAAATGGAGGTTTGTGGTGTCCTTTTGCATAAAGTTGCTTTGATTTTATATGTCAAAATGTGCTTTGTCGGGAAAGCGTTTTAGACGTCTTTTGACCCAAATGACGAGGCTTCGCTTTTTATAAGAAAGATTGATTTTAATTTCGAAAACGATGAGGTTTTTTATTAGATGTCTTTTTAGAAAACAATAGTTTTTTAAACTTTTGTCAAATAGGTATCGAGACTATACATTGCCTTCTAACAGTAAATATAAATAAAATGAAGGCAACTTCTAGAACTCTTTAACCCTATGCACAAAGTTTAATGAAAACGTTTATTTATTTATTCCGAAAACATCTTTTATGATATTTCAAAACCAAATATAGCCTTTTCGTCAAACCAGGATCAAAGTTTTGCCCAAAACTCTTTACTTTTTAAACCTCGTGTGTCTAATATCCTAATTTGATTCTTTTTAGAAGATCTTTATCGTTTGCTTTATTTTTGAAAATCGTTTTTTGTGTCATAAATCAAAATAAGCATTCAAAACGTGTCGGGGCTATCCATGGGCATGTGAGCCATCTAGACAACCCCAAACACCCACAATCACATATCTTTATTATCATGGGGCCTTAACCCGATCCCGATTCGGTATCGCTTTAAGGCCCAATATTACATTTACATAACCATAAACCCCATCTAATGATTACATATACCAAAAATGTCCATCATCGGGATTTGACCATGAGGATCTCCTCCCTAGGCTCACATTCACCCCAAATCGTTACACAACCAACACTAAACCAAATCTAACGAGATTTAACATTGCTATCACATTACATAACTCAAATACCACAAGCTCAACACTATGAACTACTCATTACCATAACGAACGATATATCACTGTACGGATATCATCGGGGCGTTAGGAGGAGTTACGTTCCGATGGAACCCTCGTTAACAACACCTAATCCACGGATCATCATCATACAACAACAAACTATACTACACAAACCCAAAACACAACATTATCACATTTATATAAACAAGAAAATATCAAAGGAACACTCTTTTCACCTTGCAATAAACCAACGAAAGCTTTATATATCACGACTTGGACCAAACCACAAGAATATTCAACTATCTTAGCAAAGAAAAATGAAATTTTCACTTAGTTTTTACCAAACCCGAGCTCCCTCTTCTCCTTCCTCGCGTTTTCTCTCTCTAAAAATCCTTAATTTTTCTCCCCTCTTTGCTCTCGGACGCAACAATGGCGATGTATAGCCGATCTGCAGGCAGCCGCAGGTGCATCTGCGGCTGGCCGCAGATGCCTCTGTGGCTGCAGCCTGTGGCCGTCTGAGCCGTCGCCTCGGCTGCCGTGTGCCGTCCTCGAGCCGCGCACTGTCCCGTTTGTCGGTGGCCGCAGGTGCATTCGCGGCTGTCCGGCTTGCTTTTCTCGATTTCCGTGTCACGCGGTCTTAAATCGCCAATTTCTGCTGTATTATTTTGGAAGGCTGTTTCTTGATACATAGATCGTTCTTTGTGCTTGGCTTCCAGGGGGCGCTGCCCCCTTCCACCCCCGCCAGCTCACCGGCGAGCTGGGCAGCCGCTCACTCACCGGGGAGCGAGACCCCCGAACATCGTAAGCGTAGTGGCCATTAGTCGCCCTTTATGATCAGCTCAGGTTTTCTGGATCAAGTGTTTGCCTTGCCTCAAGTGTCCGGATGCTCGTTGTCCGTTGTGGCGGCTTTGACCGTAAATCGCTGAGGTGGCTTTGTGTTGGGGTCCACATTCCTTTTCGCATGTCGGGTCAAATGACGATTTTGCCCTCCTGTCAGGTTTAGTGGAAAAGTGCAATATTTGAGTGTCTACAAACGCATTAATAAAAATTAACCCCTTAAAGTTATAAATATTTACTAAACATGTATTCTGTCTGCTTGTATATCCATGGTATGGTGTCTAGTCCTAGAAAAAAGTTACACAATTAGATAAAAATTATGTAATTTAATTTATCTAGATAAAGTATTAATGAATTGTGTAGTACTATTATTGGTAAAATTTGAACATACTTTGATTTAAAAGTGATTAAAAACCTATTCAAAAATTAATTGCAAGGTAAACTTGACATTTTTTGTCTAATTACTTAACATTACTCCTCGCAATATACAAAGTCGAGGAATGTAAAATAACTCTTCATCCATAATTTGGGCAAAACAATTGCTCAAAAGGGCCTTGTTATTACAAAATGGAGTTTCCAAAGAAATATTTTTATTCATTCATGGCTAAGATCAAGTAAAAACGGAGTAAAATCGAATAATCGAATTTAACTGAATTTTTTAACTAAAATATTTTGATTATTTGAATATTTTCGATTATAACCGTTTTACAATCCAGTTTTCGAGTTCAGTTTCGAATATAAAAATTATAGTATTCAGTTAACCAATTAACCTAATTAAAAAAAATAAAAAATATTTTTAATTTCTAATTATTAATTGTTATGACATTAATTAGACTTTGTGAAATTATGGATTATTTAGTGTTAATTTTAAACCATTAGATTGTGTTAAGGTTATAAATTATTATAGTTATTGATTATTATTAATTATTGATAGAAAGTTCTAGTATTGAAATTAATTTTTTTGTTTGACAAAAACGAAACTTGATTTCAATTATTAACCTAAATAACTGAATAGAATAGAATAGGAAAATCGGTTATTCGGTGTTTATTTAGCTCATAATTCTCGAATATTTGTTCCAATATTAAAATTGTGTAAATTTCAATTTTCAACTTGGTTATAACAGAATGATTACACCTATTCATGACTGTCAATGGATAGACAATTTTGATATTTTACATTATTACCTAAACAAAAAACCATGGAGGGGATAAAGTAGCTAGGCAGGCATATGATGAAAGAAAGAGAAGACTAGTACCCAGAAAGAAAGGGGCCAAACCAAAAGAAGCCTTCAATCCACACTTGGTCACCATCACCATCACCATCACCATCACTGAGGTCACATATACAGCTCCTTTTTAAGGATTGGATCCGAATCCAATGGTTCTGTTTCAGATTTATAACACCCAAACATCTAAAAAAGCATAACAAACTCCTAGCTGATATATATGTACAGTGTTACAACTGATTCAACAACCTTTTTTATGTAGGGGAGTACATAATAAACAAGATTTTCAAGAAAATGACTAACGATACAGACATAAATTAATAGTAATAATACAGTGGCAGCTTCTTTTTTTTTATTTTTATACCAATTTTCAAAGTGGTATAAATGAGAAAAAATTGGGTAGCAGCTTTCTAGTTGATCGCCCAAAGAATTGTTGTGGAAAATTGGCTTCTTTCACGCACATTATATCAACATTGATTGTTCATTTCCATGCCTTCTTCTATACTCATTTCTAACCCTTCAACTGCTGCAAAACTGACTTCATCCGCCCCAATCGTGGACGAGGAATCAAGACCAGAACTTGCTTGGATCTCATTGATAACTTGAAGCATTGTAGGTCGTCTCGATTTTCGATCGTTCAAGCAAGCGCAAGCTACCTTTAAGTGCTGTAAAAGCTCAATCTCTAAGCTTGAGTCTTCTTTCAATAGCTCGGGGTCGAAAACGTCACTGATTCGCATTTTGGCATGCTGCTTAACCCACCCCACAAGATTGTTGTCCCCAAAATCTGTTGAGTCTGTTGGCTGTCTTCCGGTTAACAGCTCAAGTAGAACTACGCCATAACTATAAACATCGCCTTTTGCTGAACATCTAAAGCTTTGGTAGTATTCTGGAGGGACATAACCGGGAGTACCTGCTAATGTGCTGACGCTCAAGTGAGTATCCATCACGCTCATTAGCCTTGCCATTCCAAAATCAGAAACCCTGGCTTCAAGATTCTCATCAAGCAAAACATTGCTCGACTTCATGTCCCTGTGAATAATGTGTGGACTGCAATTATGATGAAGGAAAGCCAATCCCTTTGCTGCTCCAATGGCAATTTTCCTTCTTGCAGCCCAATTAAGCTTGATCCCTATTTTCTTCCGGTCGTGCAGTACATCTTCTAGGCTTCCAAACTTCATGTACTCATAAACCAAAAGTCGTTCTTCTCCCACCTTGCAGTAGCCCAAGAGGGGTACAAGATTTCGGTGCCTGATTTTCCCAATGGTTTCCATTTCAGCAGTGAATTCTCGATCACCCTGTCCACTAACATGAATGAGTTTCTTGATGGCAACAACGCTTCCATCCTTCAATTGAGCTCTATAAACATCACCAAAGCCGCCAGAACCTACAAGCGTATCATTGTGGAAACCGTTGGTGGCCTCACGAAGATCTGCAAAAGTGAGCTTGCGGAGAGGCTTCTCAAACGTTGTAAGGTTGATACTTAAAGCCTCTCGAGCACTAGTTAGCTTCCAAGCACTATTTGCAGGGCCAGAATGCGAATGATTTTCCATATAAGCTTCAAGGGCCGCTTCCTTCTTTTTCCTCCTTTTCCTTGTCTCTACTGCTATTAAAATCAAACCAAAGATGCAGAAGAGAGAAAACAACAATCCCATTGCCACACTCCCTGCTAGAGATGCTTGTCTACGATTAGATTTCTTATGCTGGCCATTTAAATTTGCATTTGGACCTGGTCCACAATGAGGAAGTGGATAGCCACAAAGGCCTGAATTATTCACGAATCTATTGTCCGGAAAAGTATCAAATGGAGCCGTTTCTGGAATCGCTCCAGACAGATGATTGTTCGACAGATCGATATCACCGAGTAAATTAAGGCTAGTCAAGCTTTGAGGAATTGATCCATTGAGCCTATTATACGACAGGTCAAGGATCGCAACATACCTCATTCCTCCAAGCTCTTGAGGAATCGGACCGGAAAGATCATTATGCCCCAAGTTCAGTATTTGGAGATAATACATGGACCCCAGCTCCTTCGGAAGACTACCCTCCAACCTATTGTAAGAAAGGTCAAGAAAAATCATGGACCCATTATTGTGGAATGTAAGTTGGGTGATGCCTCTATAAACTCTGGTAAAATTGCAAGGGTGCCTTGTCGAAATTTTGTTCAACTGTTCCTGTCTGATCCCTCCAAACTCGAGCAAATTCCCTGCTCCGTGGCACTCTTTACTCCCATCATTCTTGATATATACATAACGCTTCCCAGTAAGCAATCCCACCGCAATATTGCCAGATTGTTTGAACAGAGCAGGTGGGATAGTCCCATTCAAAAAATTTGTATTCAGATCCATCCATATCAAGCTGCGACAATCCCCTAGCTCCCCGGGGATACTCCCAGAGAGCGAGTTGTTTCCGAGCTTAAGAATTGCTAGATTGGCCAGACGACCAAACGAAGCAGGTATCTCACCACTCAACAGGTTATTCGACAAGGAAATCCAATTCAAACTAGTACAATTGCTTAAACTAGCAGGAATTGATCCGGTCAACTCATTAAAGTCAAGAATCAAATTCTCTAGAGTCTGTATGTACATCAGCTCATTTGGGATTTCCCCATAAAGTAGATTCAACCACAGTATCAAATCTCGAAGCTTTGACAAGGACCCCAAACTTGATGGAATTGTCCCATTTAGGGAATTAAAACTCAAATCAAGCGAAACCAATTGTGAACAATTACCAAGACTCTCAGGAATTGGACCAGTGAACAAATTATTCTGAAGATACAACACTTTCAAACTGTTTGTAGGATCTTGACAAATCCCAGATGGAATTAAACCCGAAAATATATTAGCACTCAAATCTAAAGTCACCAAATTTGTCATTTTCGACAAATTTTCGGGCAAATGACCAGCAAAATTATTGAATGCAAATACCAAAGTCTTTAAGCTACTCAACTTGAGAAGGGTATCAATTGGCAACTCACCAGAGAAATTATTGCTAGAGATATCAAGAAGCTCCAAAGAAGAGCAGCCGCCAAAGCTTTCAGGAACAGAACCAGACAAATGATTAGCAGAAATATTCAACTCCACGAGACTTGAACACAAGTCTGAAAGATGAGGAGGCATAATACCCTGAAAATTATTGTCCGAAAGATACAAAAACTGGAGATTTCCACTTGGCATAATAGGAATCCCACCATCAAATTGGTTATGAGTGAGATTGAGAAAACTAAGCTTTTTACAGGCAGAAAGAGAGGCACTAATATCACCATTGAACTTATTGGATGACAAATCAAGATGATTTAGAGCCAAACAATCACCAAAAGAAGGAAGCCCAGTTGAGAAATTATTGGCAGAAAGGTCTAAATACTCCAAATTCTTGCAATCTGACAAGGTAAGAACAGAGCCAGCTATCTTATTACCCTTCAAGGATAAATACCGCAGCTCAGAGCAACCGTTTGATAATAACCAGGGGACAAAGTTTTGCCCTGTTATCCTATTGTAAGAAAGATCAAGACTTTCCAGATTAAGACTCAATACTTTCGAATCAGTGCTAGTAAAGTCCATTGAATTCTTGGAGAGATTCAAAGACTTCAACTTTGGGCACAAAGACAGGCCAGAAATATCAGAAACTGGACCAGAAATGTTATTTTCAGCCAGATCCAAGTAGCTCAAAGCTAAACTACATGGATAGCTTGTTGCGACAGTGAGCTTACCTGTAAGAGTTGAGTTTTTGAGCAAAAGAGTCTCCAAGGTTGGAAGAGTTAACAAGACAGATGAAACAGCCTGAAAATCAAGATTCAGTTGAGAGTTACTCAGATCTATGGCTAAAACTCTGGAGTCCTTATTACATGAAACTCCAGTAAAATTACATAGGCTGATTTTTGGTGACCAGTTAAGCTCTTTTGAGTTTGAAAGCAAGGATTTGAAAGATAAGAGCTGCTGGGAATCTCTGTAGACTCCATTATTATTGGGAGCTTCTGCTGGTGAAGCTGAAGGAACAAGAAGACAGAGGAGGTAGAACAAGAGCAAGAAAACAGAGTTTGAGCTGAGAGAATTAAAAAGGTAGTGAAAGGTCATCTTCTTCAAGATTGGGAAATGGGTTTGTTCAAGAAATAGGTAGTTTTGCCTCTGCCATTAGAGGGGAAGAAATGGGATTGTGTTTTAGAGAGAGAAAATGGGATCGGTGGTTTTAAAGAGAGAGAAAGATCGGTAAGAGTTAGAGAGTCAAAAGACTGAGTACGGATGGTAAGAAGAGTATATATTTTGGAGAGTACTCTGTAAAAATATATGATACCAGAGGATACCCGTGTCTACGACACTGGCCACTGTCCACTATTTGCGTGTTGAAAAGGAGAAGGATAAGGAGAAGAGAAGAATGAAGAATGAAGAATGAAGAAAAGAGATGGGATATAAACTTAAGAAATGGCTAAATTTATGCCAAATTTTAAATGATCCGGATGATTTAATAAATTGGGGGAATTCAAAATGCTTTGCATTTTGTTATATTAGATTATGAAGTGAGTAGATATATTTTGTTTGTTTTTTTCTCTCTCTAAAAAAAAAAGAGGAAAAGAAAGACAATCTGTTTGTCTCTCTAGGTTTCCGCGAACGTGTGATTAAGGATTGATCCATCACTGTCTACTTTTATTAGTGATTCCCATCCCTTAATTTATTTGTATTTGCTCATCATCATCATGACTAATTAACACTAAATTGCATTACTAAGAAGAGTATTATCCTTACAATTTTTTAGGATTATTGACAATGTCAAAAAATAATTATGCTACTGAAAGTTTGACATTTATTATAATAATTATAAAAATATTGTTAAGGGTAATATAAATAAAAAATTAATATTTTTATAAATAAAAATTATAGTTTCACTCGATACTTCTCATATGAATAATAAACGAGTCTCACACTCATGTAAAAATAGACCTTTTAAAAATATTAAATTTTATTTATAAAAATATTAATATTTTTTATAAATATTATTTTAGTATTATTAACCGTCTTTTTTAGATAGTATTTTAAGATGGCCAACAATTGCGGTCGATGAATTTTTAGTGAAATGGTTAAAATTAAAATTTATAGACACTAAAGTCTTAGTTTTCACCATAAAATTTATCTTTTTTATCTTCTTTTTTTATGATACTATTTTGTGTTCGTAACATATGCCCTAATCTTTTAATATATTTTGGTATTAGTAACTCTATTAAATATTTTTGAATAGTTCAAATTTGGGTTCAAATTACTTTTAACTGAAAAATAAAATTATATTAATGTTAACACCAATGTTAAAAAATGTACAAATATATACAAATAAAATAAAATTTATTAGGCTTTTTTTTTGGCTGAGAGCCCTTGTGAATTCTATTAATTATCATATATATAGACACCTAAATTTTGCACTTTTATACTAATCCTGACAGAAGGGCAAAATCATCACTTTACCCGACATGCGAAATGGAAGGTGGACCCCAACACGAAGCCACCCTAATAACTTACGGTCAAAGCCGCCATAACGAACAACGAGCATCAGGTTACTTGAGACAAGGCAAACAACTGATCCAGAGAAACCTAATTGGATCACCAAAGACAATAAATAGCCACTACGCTTACGGTAGTCGGGGGTCTCACTCCTCGGTGAGCAAACGGCTGTCCAGCACGCCGGTGAGCTGGTGGGGGTGTAAAGGGGTAGCGCCCTCTGGAAGCCAAGCCCAAAGAGCAATTTCTATATCAAGTAACAGTCTTCCGAAATAATACAGCAAAAAATGATGATTTAAGATTGCGTTACACGAAAATCGAGAAAAAGAAGCCGGGCAGGCACAGATGCATCTGCGGCCAACGACAAGTGGGCATTTTTCATGGCTCGAGGTAACACACGGCAGTCGAGACGGCGGCTCAGACGGTGACCGCAGGCAGCCGTAGATGCACCTGCGGCTGCTCTCAGTCAGCTATACAACGGTCATTTCTGCGTCCGAGAGAAAAGAGAGGGAAGAAAGAAAAAATGGCAGAAGAATAGAGATAGAGAGAGAAACATACGGGTTTGAGAGAAAAGTGAGGGCTCCTCCGATTTTTGTTAAACCTTTACACTATATATTGTATCATATGTGATCTCCAAGTGTTAAAGTATCTATTTCATCATTTGAAATACGAAAATTCGAGTTTATAGCATTTGTGGGTTTAATGTAGTTAGATCTAATTCTTATTTCATTTTATTGTTAAAGTTGTTATAGATCTAATATTTGTGCATTTGTTGGGTGGATACGAAGTTTTGGTACATTGCGATTTAAAGATTTTGTTTTTGTGTATTTTGAAGTTAGATCTGATGTAGTCGATATATGTTTTAGATCTATGGATTAGGGACGATTATAGAGGGATTTGTTGCGGATAGAATCTCCTCCTAACCTCCCGATGATATCCTTGTAGTTTATTTTATAGCTTTTGAATGTAACGATCGTGATGCGCTTTTATTGTAAATATGTAAATGTTGGGCCTTAAAACGATATCGATACCGAAAATCGGGTTTAAGGCCCCGTAATAGTGAAATATGTGATTGCGGGCGTTTGGGGCTATTTAGACAGCTTACATGCCCACAAATAGCTCCAACATCATTTTAATGCTTGGTTTTTCCTTTTCGACACGGAAAAAGGATTTTGGAATGAAAAGATAAAGATTTTCATAAAATCAATCAAAGTAGGATATTAGATCACTCGTAGGCTAAAATAAAATCGAAAGTATCGGATGAGCTCCATTCCTATTTGACGAAGGATTCGAAAATCTTATTCACAAATGTCATCATTAAAGATTTTGTTATCAAAAAACGAAAGCTTAAAATTGAACTTCTCAAAACGAATCGAATCCTTCGTGCATATGGTCAACGAGATTTCAGAAGTACTTTCGAAAATAAAGCATTCCAAAGATTTCATAGGCACACACACATACACACGCGCACAAACACACATTTTAGAATTTAAAGGAAATGAAAACATTATGATAGCGATAACCGTATTTCACGGAAATCGGGGGGTGCCTAACACATTCCCCTCACTTAAACAAGCCCCCGAACTCTATGAATCTCGGTTCGCGGACCAATTAATTAGGAGTCATACATGAGCCAACAATTACTAAAACTAAACTCGGATGAGTTGGTACATCCATTGCAAATATATCAACTGACGACTCTGGTCAATTGACTCATCATAAAATCAACCTTTCAAACCCTGTCGACACTCAAGCCGACCCTTTTCAAAATCACATCTTAAAACTAAAGGTTAAAATTGGAAAGGGTAATTATTAAAAAAAGAGACAATTTTCCCGGCGTCGACAATATAATTAAAATTTTAAATAATTATGACATTATTTTGGGACATTCAGAAAATAAAGTCACCCCCCTTTGTTTTGATGATAGAAACATCTACTTTTTATCCGTAGAGACACCGACTAATTTTTATTTTTATTTTTATTTTTATTAATAAAAATAAAAAAGAAAAAAATTGTTGTTGGGAATACTTACTAGAGAAATTATTTGGTACTTTGAGAGTAAATAAAAAATATTTTTTCCTTTCTCATATAATAATAGAGTTCATGAGAGTCCTATTATTTATAAACTCTACGAAAAGAGATTATTGAGTGTATTTAAAACAAATAAATAGTTTATTCTAATTTTTTATAATATTATGGGACTATACAGAACTCATTATTTATAGACCCCATATTATAAAAAATTGAAATAAATTATTTATTTATTTTAAATACATCCAATAATTTTTCCTCCACGAGAAGGTCTCCGTATTGTTGGTTTGTTTAATAATTTTTCATACTGACCGTATGTTTACAGCAGGCAATCAGTTATCGCGACTCACTACTACTCTCCATGGAGCGTGTGATACACCGTTCAATAAACCATCAAACCATACCAACTGCACAGTGGAGATACAACAACGCACCATAAATAGCGTGATACAGGAGCCAGCAGCTATCATCAATTATACGGTACGACTCAAAGCTGTGTCGTACTGTAGTTCGGACCCACTCTTAGTCAATCCTTACCGTTGATTCAAGTCTGATGGAGCAGATTAAGCAGTCTACTCAGTACCGTACTTTGCACTCTCTGTATTTTCTCTATCTAGCGGTAAATCTAGTGGGGTTGGGTTTTGATGACGAAAGTACCCTCATGATTATAGATCTCTTTCACTTTTGTGTGGATTTCTGGCATTAATCAGAGAGGGTAGTGATGTCAATAAAAAAAATCTAGAGGCATCTGACGTTGACATAAATACAAAAGTTTTTTCAGCAAAAAAAATGCAAAAGTTTGTCATTAGGTAAGACTTTGTATTATGATTTAAGTAACATGACAAACGGGTTAGGATTGTTCTGAATCGAATTTTTTTGGACTGGGTCAAAAAGAGCTATTTTTTAATAGATTATGTTTTGATAGGTCCTGCCTTCTTCCTTAATGGGTCGGGTGGCCTGTAAGTTTATTATTATTTTTTATATTTTTTTTAGTGTTTTTAATTAATAAAATATTAAAATGAAAATTATTTCAAATTCTTTTTGATAATAAAACATAAATTGCTTTAAATATTCTAAATAATAAAACTTAACTTGTTTCAAAATAATAAAAAATTTATAAAAAAAAACATAAATTTATTTGCAAAATAAGGTATTAGCATCATTAGAGTTATATTTTCACCATAACTATAATAACTACTAGGATTTATTCGGTTTTCAGCGTTTACAGTGATAACGTTTATAGCGTTCAAAACTTTAAACGAGCCGTACAAATTTTGATGTGTTACGTTTGAGACTCAAATACTGTATTGTGAATTAAATAAATTGTATTTAAAATAAATTACTATTAGACAAATAAAAATTTGAAGTAAGCTTAAACTTTCAAATACTCTAAATTCACCGGACGCTGTAAACAATGAGTAGTCAATTAAACATACACTTAATCAAATTATTCAGTTTCTATCGATTTTGGCTTAACCTTTGCAATTACTACTATTATTTCATTTAATACGTTCCAATAACTGTTTACAAATAACAATTACATTATATTGCCATGTTTACAAATAAGAATTACATATTATATATTAATAGCTGTCAAACTTAAAAATAAATTGAGAGTTTTTCTCCCTTTTCTCTTTTCCTCCTTAACCAGAAACCTATGCTCTAAAATTCGAGACTCAGGTTTAGGGAGGGATTCTATCCATTTTGAAGATATCCTACTAAACTAGCAGTACTACTCTAAAAACTTATAATTTTTATAATTGTATTATCTAAAATTAAATTAAGTAATACCAACTAAAATTTAAAAATATCTCATATTGACGTCAAAAATTCAATATTGATCCTTCATTATGGAATATGCGGATTATTACATGACAGTTTAATGAAATATTTGTATCGCCGATTACCCAATGCAAGTGTTAAATTAAAACGCATTTTTTGGAGAAATGATATTTCTTATGCTAGATTTACATTCGTAATATAAATATATAATTTTTAATGTATATTGTTTATTATATATTATACCATTTACGCTAAAAATGCAAAATAAGTGTGGGAAATATCAAATTCATTTTTCTAAACATGATAGGCAAAATTTTGATAAATATACAAAGAAACGGTAAAGGATTGACCTTAGATAGTTTACCGAATGTCATTTTATATAAACTAAAGTACATTTTGTATTCTAAAATTTATGATGTATGTTTGCACTCTAAACTCGAAAAAGTATTTAAGTAAATTTTAAATTTCATTTTATCTATACAAAATGCACATTTTTTGAACTAAACGGTTAAAAGTGACTTGCTAAGTCTGTAACGCTTTCAAAAAATATATATAAAGAAAAATTTAATTTATATTTCATAAAAATTAAGATCTTACACTAGAGACATAAAATTTAAATATAAAATTAAATACTATATTCATTTTAATTATTAAAAATAAAATATAAAATAATTTAATATTATATCTTATTTTTTAATAATTAAAATAAATATAATATTTGAATATCATGTATTTATAATTATTCATATTAATTTCATAGACAGGGATAACAGTATGTTATTTACAGTTAAATAGGTACCTTTCTATCACGGCAATTAAAAAAAACAAATTAAAAAAAAACATGAATATTGCTCACGGGACTCGAATTTACTCTTTTACACACTTGATGGCATGCGGTCACTTGAGCTATGAAAGAAAATGTCAACATTAGGTCATTTTCAAAGGCATAATTTTAAATTAAATATAATTTAAGAATTTTTTTTTTAACAATTAAATTAAATATAGTCTAAAATTTTATTTGAAGCACTAAAAGGATTAAATCAAGAAGTTTTATTTGAAATACTAAAAGGACTAAATCAAGAATTATAATTTTAATTATATTTAAATAGGGAAATGAAAGGATAATTAAATTTTTTTTAAATTTATTGATTATTTTAATTTTTTTATATTATAATCTACGGAATAATTTATATGTTAAAAAAATTAAAAATTAAAAAATATTTTCTGATATTATATAGACTAAATATAATTTATATGATAATTTAATTACTGGATATACTCTTATCTTTCTCTCTATCTAAAATGCATAGAGGTGGGTCCCACTTGTTAAATGGGCCCTACCCTACTTGGTAAGCTTCTTGTATTTTAGTAAATGGGCACTGAAAAATTTGGGGGAAGAAAAAGAGATACTTAAATAATTATGGTATAGAACAGGGGGGCCCGGCGGGACTGTGGTGATGACCTGGCGGGTCCCACAGCATGTAAGGTGACACGTGCTACTGTCTTCATGCTGACGTGGACTAACAGCACACTTCCATTTCGGATGTAAACCTAATCAATCAAACATTGACCAATCCTCACCGACAACCTATCCAACCTGTCGCCCTTTTATTACTACCCTTTTATTAAATTCAAATTTAATTACCACTCCTAACCCACCTTTTCATTTTTTATTATTATTTATTTATCGTTCTATTATTATATTTATTTAGACAAATTTATATACACAATATTTAAATATAAAATTAAATATTATATTTATTTTAATTATTAAAAAATAAGACATGATACAAATTTTAATATTATACTCTACTTTTTAATGACATAGATCATCTGTAACCAAAATCTTTTATTTCTCTGTGTCAAAACATATGGTGATAGTTTTTAAAATTTATAGCAAATGTATATCCTGTAGTCGTAGTCCTACAAAAAAATATGGTTATGACTACAGTATCGTTGTCATAGATCCTAAAAATCGTTATCATAAATCTCGACACACAGAAATAGATTATTTGATTATAAATGATTTCACCTTATTTTTAATGGTTAAAATAGATGTAGTGTTTAAATATTGTGTAGTTATATTTATTCTATTCATTTTGTCCTAAATTAAGTTTTTTCATATATTTTTATTTTATAAGTTCATTCAAAGTTAAAAGTATTTTTTTTTCTGTTTCATGAGAATTTTATATACTATTTATTTTAATTAAAATATTTGACACCTCAAAAGGTTGAAAAACTTATTGTAAATTACAATTTTAAAATTTCTCACAAGCTTAATAAGAGCACTGATACATGCACTTCATAGAAATTGTAAACCATCGAAGATTAAATTATTGCTCTCCCTCTCTTTTAAGATATGAGATAATAATAGACTTTTAAAATTTAATTTAAGATATTTTTAAATATAAAATTCACATAGATTTTTTAAGGAAATTATTATTTTTATAAAAAAAAATTAACATTTCTACAAAGTACTCCTCACATATATATGAGTTTCATTAGTAAATATCAATTTTATTGTAAAAATATCATTTTCCCTTTTTAATATTAGCCAATATAAAATTGATTATTGTAAAATAATACTCCCTTTGTCTCTTTTTAATTGACGTTTTAAGGTTATGCACATAAATTTAAAAAGTAAAATTAATGCTTTTGTCTCATTGACTATTATAAAATTTTATTTTTAGCCCCGTAATTTTTTTTGAAAAGATGAGAGAGAAACAAAAAGCCTTTAATTAAAAAAATTAATATAGAAAAATAAGAATTCAATGCTTCCCTAAAATGTTCAAATGACAAATAAAAATAACAAAAATCTCTCTCTAAAAACACAAATAAAAAGGGACGAAAGGAGAATCTCCAAATTAATACTTACTCTAAAAATTATTATTTTATAATTTTAATGAATTATGTCAATTTTAAATTTAAAAATATATTAAATTTATTTTTAAAAATTAATAATAATCTTAAAATTTAAAAAGGAGATTGTATATTTTAATTTTATCTTCAAATGCAAATAGTAAACTATGACGTTCATTTATCAGTTGTTTCTAAACAACCACGACATTTTGATAATCGACAATTATTTAAGAAACTAGACGAGACATTTTACTATTAACAAGTTTGATAGTCCGTGTGAGACACGGGTTAATTTGTATAATTTTTTTTTATAAATATTTAATAATTTAGTTTAACATATTCTACTACAATTGACTAATGATTAATGAAATTGACTCAGAAAATTGAATTGTAAATTATCTCTCGTATTATTTAATCAAGTAATAATTTCAATCTAATATCTTAAAGATAGAATATAGAATATAAATAATCTAACATCATATAACAAAGTCATACCATAAATATATATATATATATATATATATATATATAATACTTATTTCAATATTAATTGTACGGTAAACCGAATGCCAATCGAATATACATTTGTCAAGGTTGGATCCCTTTATCTCGTGGTTGTCATGAGAAGGGTCATACCACTTAGGTCAATAACCCTCGATCCTCGATCTTCAATTTTATTTTTTCTACTTCAATTAAAAGTAAAAATAGAAAATTATATAGAAGGGTAACATAATTACAACTAAGAAATTAATCAAACTACTTGGTTGGACGTCATTTTTATTCTGGGTATATATACTCATAATTGAAATATATATATATATATATGGTTCGGCTCTCTAACGATTCGGCTATTATCCGTTATTATAGTATAGAAAATCAACGCTATAACTATGGTGAAGGTTTGAACCGTCGTTATTGTTAAAAAATATTGACTTTCTGTGATTTAACGACAGACGAACCGTCGCTATAACCAGTTTATTTTTGGTTCGAGAAATTATATATATATATATATACACACTTGTACTCACACTCGTTGGAAGTTGATTCACAAGATAAATGAATTGAGCTAAGGCAGTACATATCTAGCTGTAAATAAATATTAACACATTTAAAGACCCTAATTATTATATGTGGATGGTAATTTTTATTAGTAGCAACAAAATATGAAAAGTACAAAAAAAAAAAAGAAGAAGAAGTGGTTACACCATAAATAATGTCTACTTTTTAATTGCGTATAATCAATGAATCTAACTCATTTTGGTCATCCATAATATTAAGAGATGGACAAGAAATTTAATGGAGTAAATAATAAACACCACACGTGCATGAGCACGCGCACACAATTATTGGGAGCGAGAGAAGGTCCTACTAATTGATTAGGTAAGACTACATTATGCATAGTTTGGGGGTTTCTTAAGGAGAGTAGAGTGTGATGAAGGACAGAAAAGACAAAAGAGAGGGAAAAAAGAAGGAAATAATATAGTATACTAAAAAATAAAATTGACTTTTTTTTTTTTGCTAAATTAAAATTGACTTCTTTTGTTTTGTCATAACAATATCATTTTTTAATTTTAGTAATTACCAAATTTAGCCTTTATATATATTTAGTAATTAAAGTTATACCTAGGTTTTTATAAAAGGTTTAACTTTGTCCAATTTAAAATGGTAACATATATATATATATATATATATATATTATATAATTTAGTAAGTCTATGGAAAGAGACTAAGGAGAATTGTGAAAAAATGTCTTGTTACTCGTAATCTTGTAGGATTTTAAAAAAGATGTCTTATTATTATACTATTGCATTTAGTCTTGCAAGTCAACTTTGATAATTATGAATTCGAAAAATAATATCATCACTAGGCAATAATTGGAAAGGTTAATTTTACATATTAATCATGATGGTTGGGTTAATAATTAATGAAAAGGGAGCATATAATTAGGTTAATGAAGTTGTGGGTGGTGTTGGTTGGAGAGAGAAGTTGTGGGCCAAAATTTCTTTTTGGTCTTCTTTGTAGCAAAATGATGTTGTGATAATACATTACTTATTTGATAGAAAAGCAAGAAAAATAAATGGAAAGATTAGAGTGAAAATCAATGGCCACACATGGGAGAGATGACAAGAAAGAATTTATCTGTGGGCCCACACTAAATTATTTTCTTTCCTTTCTTATCGATGAATGAAAATTATAATATGTATGTATTCTTATATAGTATTTTTGTTTTAAATTATTATAAGATTAATATTGATTTTTTAAAAAAAATAATTTTAAATATTTTTAAATTCTAAATAGAGATGTATTTATTTAATTTATGTCAATATAATTATAAATATTATAAATTATTTAAAAATTACTACTAGCTATAATATTTATTATTTTAAAATTTTAAATAAATTAAGTTAATTTTAAATTTAAAAATGTCTTAAATTAAATTTTAAAATATTAATAATGATCTTATAAGTTGAAATAGATGAAGTATATATATAGAGAGAGGGAGAGAGAGAGAGAGAGAGAGAGTTGGGCCACACAATGGCCATCTTAGGGCCATGCCTGTTTTCAGTTAAATGAATTTCAGCTAGAAGCCCAGCCTGTCCGCAGCTCACACAGAGAGAGGGAAAGTGAGCCTGAGAGAGACATTCATGTAAAATATTATTTACTCTCTCCCTTTACAAAATAAGGAATGTATTTTGACTATTTAAAATTAATTTAAAATTTTTAAATTAAAAATAATAATAATTTATATATTGATAAATTTCGTGATAAAATTGAAATTACGACTAATTTGGAACTTTAAGTAATAAGAAAGAATACATTAATGTGGGTTCATTCACAATTCCTTCTTATTTTTGTATTATTCACATACGTTGATACTTACTAAGACATACGTTCATCGTCATATGTAACAAGATTCAACTCATAAGTGATATGCATCCGTTTAAGTTTTGAAAATAATAAGTATGATATTGGCAGTACTTCATCAAATTTAAATTATAAAATTTCAAAAAATAACCCAAATAAATTGAAATGTATTTTTCAATTTTGAAACGAAATCTGCACTATATATTTGAGGAATAAGAAAACATGGAAAAGGGAAATTAAATAGATATTCTTTTAGTAAAATTCAAGCTCCTTTGTGACAATTTTGTGTATGTGTGACATGAAAAAGTACATGAATTTGATTGATCATCCTGCAGTTCTCACATGGTAACAGCAGGGTGTTACTGTCAAGGTATGTGGGCAGGGACGATACATTATTTTAATTTATTATTTATTTTTAATAAAAATGTCTTGTAGGGGACAAGACAAGATATAAGGTTTTACACATCTCTTTTGAAGCAACCCACTGAAAAAGATGGCCGAACCCATGAAGTTAGTTCAAGATGTATGTTGTTTCCTCTTTTAAAGTTTTTAATTAGTAGTAATTATTGTAATTATGTCTTTGATTGCAACGTAATTATAATTATTATGTCTGAGGAATATCTAAATTTAATATGTAATCATACGTTTAATTAAGTTTTTTGTACCCCATAATAACTACTTATTAGAGGCACTTGTCATCAAAAAAACTCATTAACCCTTGAGATTTAAACAAGCGTATATAACCGTTATGATTATTTTTGGAGGGGAGGGAGGACTTCACGGTTCACATAGTGACGACTATCATAAACTAAATTTTTTTTTTATACGGATAGAATTGTTATTTTTATAAGAAATTTTTGATATTTTCACAATATCTTGTATGAATATAAATTCCATTTAGTATTTATGTAAGAGAAAGTTTGTGGAAATATCAAATTCTTTTGTAAATATATTGAATCCTTCTATCAAATTGAGACAAATGTGGAATGACTCTCACTGCATGACCAACTTCATCAAGGACTGCTCCAATTAACCTTAACAATTCATTTGGATTGCAGAAATTGGATGGCAGTGAATGAAAAAGAAATAAGAGGAGTTAGTAATATAATGTTTGGATTTGTATCTATTTTTAATGTTGAGTTGGGACATTGGCTTTAATAACCCAAATGAATTTAAATCAAATCAAAGCGTATCAAGAGCTCTATTCATTGTCTTTAGTATTTTTAATGCATGCATTAACCACAAAATCACTCTGTTCATGTTCCCACTGGCAGATGACCATCTTACAGATCTTAATTTCAATGTACAATCAATAGTTGGAACCAATGAGTATACATTACTCCCCCCATTTCACATTTCAATTTATTAAACCTCATAATTTTTATACTGTTTTTTAATATTTTTATACGGTGGACCTCATAAAAAAGTCGCTATAGATGTATAAGAACGATAAACCGTCGCTATAGGCTATACATATAGGGTCCACGGTGTGAAAATATCAAAAAATAGTGTAAAAATATAAATTCTCCAATTTATTAGTCATTATAGTAATATAAAACACATATATTAAGAATGTTATTACTTCATAATTAATATAGGTCTCAATTTCTATATTTGCCCCTTTATATTTTTATTGAAAAATGATAAATAAGAGAAAGGAAAGAGTACTGCATTCGTCCCTTATTATTTGTCTTTTTAGAAGTGGTCACACATTTAAAAAAAAACAATTAATACTTTGCTTTTTAGTGAATAATAACTTTAAATGTTAATATTGTCTTTGCATTGAAATAAAAGAGTGTTACTTATTAGATAAAAAGTAGTTGATGTAACTGGTAGAAAATAAGATAACAAAAACATAGGATTTAGCTCTGCGCGTAAATCACTAGGGTTTAGGATTTCAACTATGCGTCTATTAACCCTAAAACTAGGATTTCAACTCTACATCTATTAATCTTAGAAATAAAATTATCTCTGCGATAATTATAAGCCAACACAATTCAATATCAATAATTTGTAATCCAAATAATCTGAGAGTACATCAGATAGGAAACAAATCCTAATTCAATTAGGACACAAACCTTAATTTTTGTAAAAATATTAAAAGATAAAATTACCCTAACTAATTAAAATAAAATGTCAACTATCTCCTAAAATATTAAAAGACTAAAATACCCTTATTAATAAAATACTATTTATCTCTTAAAATTACAACAATTACATAAATAATTAAATACATCAAATCTATAAATAAATAAATCCATAAATAAATAAATATACTTGTGATTCCCATCATTTCTTCCCTTGTTAGAGAAAACTCGACCTCGAGTTTTATATCATTACAGAATAATCCATAAGCTTCTCTTCATCGAAAGAACATTTTGGAGCACCGATGATGATGTCTTCATGCGAGAAGGTTTTAAAAAATCTTGGGAATATAATTGTTGAGAGCACCACTTTTGGATTCAAGGGCAGTTGAAGTAGAGTATCTGGAATGATGAATTCAACATGATCGATTTGAGATCCACTTCTCGTACCATCTTTGCTTCGGCAACAAACAATTCAAAAACAACTTTAGAGTTTTTCTCTGTTTGTTGTTCATACACAATCTCTGTTTCAACTTTTGGAGCTTCAAGAATTTTCATAGACTTGTCATAACTGTATGTATTCTCAAGTGGTTCACACACAATGGTTGGTTCAACCTTTGTAGCTTCCAGAATTTTCAAGGATACGTCATAATTGTTTAGAACCCCAGAATTGTGGACATCTTCATTTTCCTTCTCTAATTTTTCCTCTTGCTCTCTCTCTCTCTTATGCTTTCGCTTGTTCTTTCTCTTGCTTTTTCTTTTGCTCTTCCTCTTCCCCTTTTTTGTGCTCTTCTTCTTTTTCTTCCTTTTAGTGGTGCTTCATAGCTTTTGCTTGTAAACATTTATCATCTTCAACTTGTTGATGTTTTATTGCGTCAGCTCTTCTTTGTTCATATTGATATCACCAATCCAATTGGTCAAGATCGTAATGTACAGTAGCAATATAACATTTAATCACTTCTTGATCGCTTTTGAAACGTGAAGTACGTTCACATGTACTAATAAGGTAATCTATTTGATCACTTTCATCATACAAAAAACAAATTTCCTCATTCTTTAGTGTAATCAATTCTTTTGTAGTGCAGTACATTGGCATAATAGATCAAAACTAAAATTAAATTAAAAAAATAAAATCTTTTATTTTCTCTTTCCTTTTTTCAATAGGGGCTAAAACGTAAAAAATAAAAATCTAGAAACTAAGGGCAAGATTTTAAAATAAGACAGAAATTTAGAGGTGCTAAACTATAATTTGGCAAGGAAATAAAAATTTCAAGTTAGATAATAATACCCCAAACACAACCTTTCCTTATCTTTTCAAACCCAGCATAAGTAGGGAGCTTTAGAGGAGATAGAAGAAGGCAACGCGATGGTCGGCTTCAATCAGTCACGACGTCCCCTTCGATCGATCAAAGCGACAACGATCTGGAACAGTATTGAAAACCAGGACATACGGCGGCAGTAATAGTGGCAAAATCAGTTGTGATGCGTCACAGGTAAGTCTTCTGATATTGGTTTCTTCTACTTTTTTTTTTCTTTCTGTTCATCTTCTTCTAAGTCGTCTTTGCCTTCTGTATCAACTTCTTCTTTTTTTTTCTTTTCTGGAAATGAACAATAGTTTCGCACGTGAACAATTCTAGTGTGAACAGTGTCGATGAATAGTGCTCTGACAGTGGACAATTCCAGCGAATAATACTTCTCTTATTTTTTAAACCCAAGATCTCCCAAAAATTAATCGAGAAACCCTAAACTCTGATACCAAAATGATGTAAGATAATTAGAATATTATATGACTAATTGAAAATAAGCAAACAAAAATCTAGGATTTAGCTCTGCACGTAAATTACTATGGTTAGGGTTTCAACTCTACGTGTATTAACTTCAACTCTACGTCTATTAATCCTAGAAAGAAAATTATCTCTAAGATAATTGTAAGCCAAAACAACTCACTATCAATAATTTGAATAATCTGATAGTACATCAACCTTTAAATAGGAAACAAATCCTAATTTAATTAGGACGCAAACCTTAATTTCTCTAAAGATATTAAAAGACAAAATTATCCTAACTAATTAAAATAAAATACCAATTATCTCCTAATATATTAAAAGACTAAAATACCCTTATTAATAAAATACTATCTATCTCCTAAAATTATAATAATTATATAAATAATTAAATACATCAAATCTATAAATAAATAAATATTCTTGTGATCCCCATCAGTAGTGAGGGAACCAAAGTTATATTTAATACTTGGGGTAATATTGAAAACTAAGCAATTAATGCTTACATGAAATTTTCAAACGACAAATATTAAGAGACAAAAACACTTCTCTAAAACGACATTTAAAAAAGATGGAGAGAGTACTGTTTTTACGAAAATAAATGTTTCATGGAAAGAGGAGAGAAATTAAGAATATCATAAGAATGTAGATAACATTTTATCCTAGATAAAAGAGAATAACTAATATATTAGAACAAAAGAAAGTCCTAAAATGACTAATATATTAGAATGGAAGGAGTACATTAATAATAATGTTGTTATGAGGCTTATAGTCAGTTGTACAAAACAAGTGAAATCATATTGGCTTGCTTGTTTTGTGATTTATTGGAGGTCTGAGGCGTTGAGATTGGGACATTTGGAGGTCTAAATGTAACTTAGCTAAACTGAGTCTGATAAACAGTGTTTGCGACACAAACAAGAATCTCAAATGTGTTTAACCTCCAAATGAACCAAACCAAACTTGAGGTTCGAGTACAAGGTTATCAGAGAATTTTTATTGCTTTACGTTCCACGTACCGGGTACTATGGTTCTGAATCGTGGTACGAGAGCTAAATGTCTTGTACATTATACCATATATAGCGTTTCTCATACCTTATTTCGTTCATTCTTAGGTTTGAAATCTCATTGAGCTTGATCTGATACCAACATTGTAATATCCCAAGATATTCAAACAATAAAATAAAGATTACAAATGTGAATAAGGAAGAAACTATGGTTATATAAGTGAAAATAAGGAAATTATACAAGTTAAAAAATTCAAAGTTAAGTTCAGAAAGGAATTTTGAGAAACAGACTGCACCGTTGCGTCCGGAACGATGAATTTAGTAAGTAAGGATTGTACACACAATACAATTTTTGGGGTTGACTTTTTGGTCAAAGTCAACAGTTGACTTTATAAGAAAAAGTTCAACTTTAAGTTTAAAGAAGAATTTGAGAAAATAGACGACTCAGAGCATATAGGTTTTACCTGTCTGGATTAGAAAACAGACAACACAAAGTAAACGGGTTATACATGTCTGGATTATTTCTGGAAAGAAAAAAAAATTGAAAAGTTCCAATAGGTCACGACAAGGAAGGATAAGGGTTTGGAAAATAGGGGCAATTTGCCACCTTCTCAATCACAAGAATTGAAGCATGTGGGGCTTTGTTGGCATAAGATGAAGGGAGGGATGGTTATGCATTGAATGGAGTTGTGACTCACCTTAAGTGAGTCATCAAGGTAAATTAATGAAGCCATGCCTCACCTAGATGACTCAACAATGTAATAAATAACCTAGCATACAAGGAGGATGACTAAGCCTAGGTAATTAAATGAAATAAAGTGTTGACTTGGATTAAATGGAGTAGAGTGGCTGTATAGGTGGTGAGGTGTGCTCTAGAGGTAGGCTAGACTTATGACTTAGCAAGGTGACTCATTTATGCATAAATGAAGCTTGATGAGTTGGTATGGTGATTCACCCATGTGAGATATTTTTGGAAGCAAATGAATGGATAAGATGGCATATGTTTAATGAGGATAGATGACTCAACTTGTGACTCACCAAGTGTATTTAATGAGGTAGATGACTCATCCTTGTGACTCACCTAAGGAATTAATGAGGCTAGATGACTAAGCATAGTCACTCACCTAGAGAATTAATGAAGCATTTAAGAATTGGTGACAAGGCATGCTAAGTGGGTAATTATGATTGGTTGCAACACTTGGAAGCTAAGTAGGATTGTCTATATATAGGATCCCTCATCCTTCATTCATTCTATCAAAGTCATTCAAGAGCAACACAAAGAGAGAGTGTGTGCGAAACATATATATACACACACACACACACTAAAGCTGGCAAGCAACAAGGAAAGAGAATAAAGAAAAGCTCAAGTAAATAAGAAGGAAACCAAGAAAGGCAAGCAACCAAAATTGCTGGAAGCTACTGCTGATCATGCTGTCTGTTTTAAATTCTAAAGCATACGAGTCAAGCTGTTTGGTTCCAACTATCTGTTTTAGCTTCTGAAAGTAAATAGGTTAGGCTGTCTGGTTAGGGAATTAAATCCAGTTAAAATAAACTAATATTAATAGTCTTAATTGTGACTGATTTTGGTAGCAACCTTACAAACCATGTAGGTTGAATAAGGAGTGAATATTAAGCGTAGACTATAAGCATAATCAAGCAAGTTCCCTCACTTTGAGTAAAGTTTATGCAAGTTCTCCTAACCTGTGCAAGTTTATCATTCTGTGCAAGTTTATTCTTGAGCTATTCAAGTTTTTAAAACGTGTGTTCAAGTTTCCTAATTATTGCAAATTCTCTAGTTTATGCTAGCCTTCTAATTGTGTACGCTATTTATTATATGAGATTTCTCATTTGGGAATCGTTCCTGATGAATTGTGATTGTTTCTTACTTGTCATATGGTTCAGGATTATTGTGAGTCTATACCATTTGTTTCGGCTAGATATAATTGTCGTAATAAACTAAGTTGTTGATATTATGTCGGAAGTGAGTAAATCAAATCCAAATTATTTTTATGCGGATTTTGAAGTTAAAGACCGAGTATAAATAACCCATATATGGGGGATACTTATGTCGGGTAACTGACTTTATGCTTAAAACGTAAAATGGATTGTTGTGCACACGATGGGATACGATAGGTTGATCACCTAGAGTACTGATGGTACTGATGGTATTATGAATAGTTCACAGTTTATAACTGTCGAACTAAGAATGAGTTCATGGTCCCTACGACCACTCAGTATGATGTCAAAATAATTATTCTTTTATTTACTATTTACTCATGTTGTTTCAAACAAATTGTTGAAGCCTTTTTGATAATTGTTCATCTTGGTTATCGTATATCCTTGTGTTGTTTATACTTTCTGAGCTAATTTTTTGCTCACTCTTGCAAATTATATTTATAGTTACAATATAAGGTCCGAAAGGGTCAAACAATAAGGATAAAGGAAAGTGTAAAGTGGAGAAGGAAGATTCGAGAGAAGAAAGGAATGATAGGACTAAAAGGATCAAGAATAAGCAAGGAGAGAAGCTTGAAAGATTATAAAATTATTGGTGTCGGATTTGAGTTGCAAGTTGATATCAGTTAAAGGTGATAAAGACTAAGGTTACGATCCAGTGACAAGGTATGTGATATTTATCTAAGGTTGCGATCCAACGACAAGGTATGTGATATAAAGTTTATTTGTAATAGACTAGTTAAATCAATAAATAAGAATATGGATAGATGATAAAGAAAATGTGAATCGTAATGCACCAAGTCAGAGTGTTGTTTATATTTAACTCCAATACTGTTTCGATTTCCAGGATTTTCCTATGAGAAGTCCAACTAACGTTTGGTAGCATTTACTAAGCTACTTTTTTTAGAATCCAGATGGCATAATTAAGATGTATTCAATGCTCATGACCTGAATCACAACTTCAGCAATTATTGTAATAATTTTGGATGTAATATTAGCATTGCTACTATAGTAGCTTCATGTGTTGCATTTCAAGGTTTGCAACAGATGCATAATGTTGAATAGGGTGCAAGTTACTCATATAATTGCATAATGTGTGCTTGCACCCTATGTCCGCACACATAATTGCATAATTCCATTCACACATTATTGCATTAGAAGGTAAATTTCTTTCCACTATGAATCTATATCCCTATGAACTCTAAACCTTCTCATCATGATCACTGGATTCAGAAAATAACCCATTTTGATTTTTGGCATTGTTGCTTGGACTAGAAATGCTGCGGCGCTCTTTTCCTCCGGCTTTAGATGAGGCATTACCATACCAAATCATCCCTACTATGGCAATAATCATACCTAGAATTACATGTAGATTGAGACCCTCTTTACCGAATAATAAGAATCCCAAGGTTAGGACAAGAATAGTCTTCATATGGCCGAGCACTTGGAATGTCACTGCTGTGAATCTGCCAATGCAGATAAATTGGCTGAGATTGGTCCCTATTGCAATAGTGCAAGACAGGACAATGAACAACTGCACAGAAACGGATAAACTCTGATCATTAACTGCAGTCAACAAACAAACAACAATAAAATTGTGTGAATGGATTTATGCAATTATGTGTGCGGCCTTTATAATGCAGTAGGAGCATCCTGCACCAGCATTCCGTTCAGATATGACCAGAACCTAAAGAATCTTTCTTAACTGCGCCTCTCCTACGCTCAGAGGACCTCTGAATGGATCTGTATGTCACATGTTTATCAAATTCCACCCGCAAGTAAAGGATACAGATTGATAGTCCATTAAGTCATTAAGTCATTAAGTCCAACTACATGCAGTCACACATAGAAGCATACAGTAGACTGTTATATGCATCTTCCATGTTTCGTACACATGATAGTGCCCAATTATGAACCTTAAGAAGTAAACTTTGAAGCATAGATTCAAAATCAACATGATCAGCACAACAAATGTTACTCAGTGAAAGCCCATCACTATATGACCCTAAATTGAAATTGAAAACCTTCAAGTGGAAGAGAATTTCTTTACATGAGTTCCAAAACTGGTCACAGATTTTTACGATCAGCAAGCAATAAATAATGTATTAAATCAAAATAATTTCAGACCGCTGAATGAGGCATGTCTTTGCGTCACCGAGGAGGCTATGACTTATGAATGATGTGGAATTATAATAAATAAATATCTCACAAATCACAGTTAAACACCTCAACATCTCATTATCATTTTGTGCCTAGATGCAATACTTGATTTCAACAATATTTTTAAGCAATGTTTTTAATGTCTCAAACTAGAGAGATTACTGGCACCGGCTAGACTAAACGGAGAGTGTTGAGACTTTCTAACAACTATTTAAGCGTGTAAACAACATGCAATTGAAAGTACTGCAGGCATAAGCCACGTTCCCTAGGTACCACATTTGTTATGTGTACACTAAAAAAGATTGACATACCATGGTTCACCAGATTGTGCATTGTACCATACCAAACGTATAGTTGGAGACTTCAAAGGAGGGTATTTGAATGAAGAGCACCACATTAAATGTATGCAACTTAAAGCTCATTATGTTAACCTTCATTTTTAGATTTCTGATATACTTACCACAGGTACTAAACTATAATGATAGGCATAAACACTTTCATTTGTCAGCCAATAGTCCAGAAAAGGCCCTAATAACAGCAGAGATCCGGCCTGTGCCGGTGCAGTATGCCCTAATAGCTCGAAAGATCCAAGTGAATGCTTCCTCTGAAGAAAATGTACAAACTGCACATGAACGATACAATGGAAGGAGCACATTAGAAAATGCCACTCAGCTGGGGCTGAGAAGTGACAATTTAAAATTTAAACTGAACAGATTTTTATAGATATAATATCTTAGCACAGTCTTGCCATCTTAACCATTTAGAATTTGATTTCAAGTTTCTAAGTACCAAAAAAGACCTGCTAACACTATATCCCAACAGATAATGGGCACAAGAAGCTGCAGCTTGCTAAATGAGCGTGATTGAATAGCAACTTTATGATGCTAATAAATTTAAATAGTTTTATATTTTTCTTTCTTTTCTACTCAAACCTACATGGCCTGAAGGCCAAAGACCATGACCTGTTACCAAATTTTCCCATTGCCAACTTATGTAAGACCATAGATTCAGGCAAAGATAACTTACATACTGCTGCAAAGAAGTGCTCCAAACTGCCACAAAGGCAGCAATGAAACCTTTGGTGTTCACACTCACATCAGTAACAGTACAGACTGCAACACCCAGGAGAACTAATACAATGCTAAGCTTAGTGTCCCTTGAGTATTGCACATTGTCCAATACAACTTCCAGAAAACAAGATACAGGAATCATACTCAGCTTTGCAATCTGACAAAAAGAAATTAAGAAAAATGTTTAAGTTAATTTTGAAGATTTCCACGACACAATAGTTAACCCAGAAGCCCCCTAGAACTGACCTGATAGAATCCCACGGAATTCCACATTAAACTCACATTCATTCCAACGATGGAGAAATTGGCAAATAGAATGAATTTCAGAAGGTCGGACAACGGAAGATGGGAAGACTGGATATATCCCAGCCACCTGAGAACAGCAGTCATCAAGGTGGTTGTGATAAAATGTAGACCAGTCAATGTAGTAGCTGCAATTTTACATATAAATGATAGAACTCAATGCCAAAAATTGTTTCGTTATCGAAATTTTAATATAGGTAAAAATTGACATAAAATGAGTGCATGATCCTAGTCCCTAGACAACACTAAACAAGTAGCGGAAAAATAAATCACAGCACAGTTTATGCTAACGTTTTGAGTTTAAATATTATCAATAATGATACTACATTGTGTGCGATAGTAATTGAGAACACAGCATAGGAAGGAAAAAAAAAATCGATCAATTTATTCCATATATATCCTTACTTACATACATGCAAAGCATTGACAATTAAAATTATCTCCCTTTTCTCCATTTTTCAAAAAGGGTTATTTAATGCAAGGCTAAAATTGAACGACACTTCTAAGTCTCACAAACATTTTGGGAATGGAAAGCATGATGCAAGAAATCGGATGTAGCGAGTATTAGCTAAACTGATGACTGACAAATCAATTCAATATTACTATAAAACATCCCTATTTGCTCTTCTAGAATCAATTCCAAATTACCATCAATTATACACGGACACGTGTATAACTGCACTTATTGCGGTTAGTATACTTTAAAGAACCATATATAATTAAAATGGGCTGATCAAATGATAATATGCCAAGCTTATACTTCATTGATTTAATTATGATGTGCTTGAGCTACAATCCTCGTTATAACTATATTTTTCTGCCTTTTTGTATTTAACATATAACTAGAAATGAAAATGTTATGACTCCTCTTTGTTATGATAAAAATGGCCAGATAACAACTCACTCTTCCATAAAAAGTTTCTTTTAATTTGCTTTAAAAATTGATTACACCCACACAGACATATTTTTTTTTGGGCAACATGATCATGAATTGTATCTGAGGTCCAACAGGCTAGAACTATAGTCTACAGTACCAAATGCATCAGGTCATGAATTGTCCCATGCAGGGGTGAAGCCACCTTGATTGACATAGGGGGCAATAGACCCTCCCCCCCCCCCCCCCCCCCCCCCCCCCCTCCCTCCCTCTTAGCAATTGATTACACCCACACAGACATTTTTTTTGGGCAACTTGATCATGAATATACAATATCCGAGGTCCAACAGGCTAGAACTATAGTCTACAGTACCAAATGCATCAGGACATGAATTGTCCCATGCAGGGGTGAAGCCACCTTGATTGACATAGGGGGCAATAGACCCCCCACCCCCCCCTCACATGCTAGAAAAATACTAGTAAACCACTAAATTAAGGCATGCGCCTGTTATTTATTTAGGCCTATTATATTTTTAGCCCAGCTATATACATGTTATTATAGTTAGGTTTTTCACATTATTTTCTTTCTCATTTTTCAGCCACATTTAGAAAGAGAAACAGTTTGGGTGTCTTCAGGTTTTGAGGTGTGAGATTTCTCTTCGCATATTGTATTCTTCATACTTTGAAATAGTGATATATTCTGCCTCACACCGTTATTTTTCTCAATTTGGGTTTTTGACATAATTCTTGTGTTATTGTCTTTAAATTTTCATCGATTTTTGTGTTTGACGGTTTGACCATAGTTTGTTGTAACACCAACTCTTACTAGGATGTCACTGAAGCAAAAAACCCAAGACTAAATTAAACTATCAGCTGTATATACGTATAGGATATTGCTTATCCATTTAATACTGTAGCAGACGAGCAAAGAAAGAGATATGAAGCAAATATTTTGGTAGCATGTTTGTAGAATATGTACCGAAACTATAACCATATGTAGCCATTAAAGTTTTGTTGACTATAATAATTCCGACAGAAGTGACAACATTGAACATCCATGCTGCTGCATCCATAGCTGCCTTCTGATCACCCTTGATTGCTCGAGACATCTTTTGTTCTCTGCTACAAAATCAACAACAGAACTATATTATTTACTCATATCAGGGATGTATATGTCACACCTGAATCTTAAGCACCAATAGGTTTTTATGCTACAAAATACAAATTTTCTAGAAATAAACAAAGTTACACAACAAATAAAGCTTTCATTAGTCTGATGATAGGATTATTTGTAAAATCACATTTAAATAGGCATAATTTAAGATATTACATAATGAACCTACAGAAATTGATAGCACTGAAACCAGCTGACAATTTCATCTCAGTTACCAGCCGACACCAATAATAATAATAATAATAATAATAAGAGAGTTCAAATGGTCATTCTACTACGTACTGCCAACCAGATCTATAACTCATCGAACAGAATTAAACATAGAGCCGAAGAATCAGTAACAAATTAATTAGCCATAAATTAGGTAAAAAGAGCCCAAAACAGTAAAAAAATCAATTAATCAATCAATCAATTACACATATTCATCAGAATCTTACAGTAATAAGTGAGAATTCCACACTTCTGGCTCTAGGAAATGCGAAGGAAGGTGATGTAACAGTGCGTGTAACCGTACGTATATAGGAGTAGTAAGACAAGAAGTATGAAGTTTCAGTTGTAGAACGAAAAAGTGTGGTGGTCGCCATCAAGGAGAGACGTAGACTGCAAATTTTAAGAGGAGAGAGATGATTTTCTTTTCAGTTATGTGCGTGTTATTGACCTTTTCGCGTTCTATATGACCTAGCGTCCTAGCGGAAATAACCGTTTGCAATCACATCGCCGTTGCACTGTATAAGGAGGATACTTAGGATTGAATTATTTAAATTAATTTAATATTATATTAAATTATTTTATTTTATAATAAGAGATTATTAATTCCATAATATTAAATTATTAGTCTCATAAAATTATTTAATAGTTTAAAATGAGAGGGATTATTAATCTCACATTCATCATGAGATTATATAATCCCTCATAAATAGCCTTATGAATGATAAAAAATAGTTCATAGGACTATTTGAAGGACTATTAATCTACTATCATGGAATAAAATAATTCAAAATAATGTTAAATTAATACAAATAGTCCAATCTCAAATATGATTTTTACAAACAAACATAGTCCATGGACTATTTTATTTCTTGATATAGTTATTTTGATCCACCAAAAAATTTCATAGATTATATTTAGTCTTGCTGCTAAAGAGGGAGGATGAGTCGTAAACAATATTTAGTCTAGAATTAATGAAGTTCTGACCTGTTTCAGATGACCTTAGGCCACGACAAGAAAAAAAAATTCTCTTATTTCTAAAATTAGAAAAAAATGTTCTTGTTTATCCTAATACCTTTTTATTTTAGATTATAAAGTGAAATAAAAAAAATTGACATATTATTATTTTTATTGTTAATTGATTGAATGTATTAGATTTTCAATAATACTACTGTTGAGGTGGGGATTTTTCTCCTTTAAAATCGTGTGAGGTGATTTTGAAAAAAAATTATTTTGATTTAAAAGTGAGCTAATTAGATAGAGTTGTTAGTTAATAAAAATTTAAATAAATTACTAACTCATCTGGATTTTTAGTTTTGATAAATAAGATGACCCACATGTAATTTCATAAAATTAGCCTACAACTTAGATTTAAAGAGTTTGGGGGCTTGCTTAAACGAGGGGAATGAATTAGGCACGTCTCGACTTCCGTAAAATACGATTACTATTTTTCTAATATTTTTTTCTAAAATTTAAATAAGTTGTCTTAAAAGAAAGTGTAAAAGTGTGTGTCTTTCGTGTTTTGTGCCCAAGAAGGTTGTGTCGTAGGGGAAGATTTAGGGTATCGTCTCTTAGAGTCAATTTGAGTCATCAAAACTAAGAAAACCTAAGGTATCATCTCCTAAACCGCCTAAATCATGATAAAAGGAAAACCTAGGGTATCGTCTTTTAGGGTTATCATGCAAATAAAATCTACGGTATCGTACCCTAGATTGTATAAGTTATGGTAAAAAGAAAAATTTAGGGTATCATCTTCTAGGGTTCAATTGAGTCGTCAAAATTAGGAGAGTCAAGGGTACCGTGTCTTAAACTACCTAGGTCATTGTGAGTGCGTTTACCTTGAAAACAATTCGAGTTATTTTTTCTATGGACGATATATTTTGATTTTAAAAACTTTTGAAAATTTAGATTTTTGTGAATGTATTTTGAAATGTTGTTTTTTAATGTTTTATTGAAAGGATGTCTTTTAAGTTTAAAAATTATTTTTAAGAAGTTGTTTTCTCAAAAAATAGTAATATTGAAATTCATATGTGCACACTTAGAAGGGGGTTGAATAAATGTGGAGTAACTATGTCAAACTTTTACAATTTAATAAAACTTTATGTTAAGAATGCAATAAATAGTATTAAGAATTCAGCTTGCTATATAATGAATTTAGCTTACACAGACAGAAACTGTTTTTCAACTAAGATTTTGAAAATAATCTTTCTTATAACAAATAAAGACCTTAGTTGAAATAAATAATTTTTCAATAAAATATATATGAAAAAAGTATTTAGATTGTGTTTTATAATTCAAAATTGAAACATGCAATGAATGAATAAAGTAAAATAATCGATTACATGAACACAATAAATTTTTACGTTATTCGGCCCCTAACCTCTATTATAGTGGTCTAATCCACTTTCAATACTAACTAGTATTGGAGACTCCTTTTATTAATCAACTTGATTAACAATTAAATACCTTTTTATAAAATAAGTTTCCATAATCTTTGAGGACTTATCCTCCCAGAGCGCATTTGCTCACCTTGTGTATTTATGCACCCTAAGCACTTATGCTAATTGATTCTTAATCATATTACCTTTTATGAATTGAATATGTATTGTTCAAAATTAATTTATGCTAACAAAGATAATGGAATCATGCCAACAATATACTTTAATTGAGATTTTGATGTATAAGGTAGGTGACTCAATTCAATAGTCGAAAGATTCAATTAACTAATCAATTAAGTAATTCTTTTACCAACCAATGAATTTATAAGACCCAAGAGTAATATGGAATCATGGTTCTTAAGGAAATCATGCTGCTTTAAGGTAAGTCTATTAATTTAGATTCATAATATATTCATTTAGCCATTCAATAACAGCTTCAATATGGGAAAAGATAAATCCAATAGAATGTACATTTACTATTCGGTTGAGCAAGTAATTAATTTTAAGAACAATTAAAATTCAACATTTAAAATATTCTTATATTAATTTTGAAAGTCCAATTAATGATTATTTGAAAATCTAATCAATATGATTAATTGATATGATGATATGAAAATAGATTAGTTCAATCAATTAGGACAATTATGAAAAGCCAAATTAATAGAAATCCTAATTCCAAAAGCTTATGGTAATGAATTTTATTTAAAAAATGTTTATTAAAATATATTATTGAATTAACTCCTCTAATTATGAAAATGATTATAAGTCAGCCTTTTATTTTAGCTCCCATTAATAAATATATGATCCTTATTAATTTTGAAAGCTCAAATATTTTTTTACATAATTATCACCATGGTCAATGCAATGCAAATTATTATGCAAATCCTAGAGCCTTGATTGAGATATAATTAGAATTAAGATCTTACATTGATAATCCTATAGACCCAAATCTTCTTTTCAAGACTTCAACTTTTCTACAAACATTCTGTCCACATAGCAGTGTTAATCTAGTTTGCTATATTCATAGTTTCATGACTTAAGTTTTTCTACAAACATTCTGTCCATATAGCATTATCAATCCAGTTTGCTGTATTGATGGTTTTAGCCTGCTGTTTTAATCTTATAGATACAAAAATGCACAGTTCAGTTTCATCATAAAGTCATCATCAAAATATAAGGTCGGAATATGATCAAGTCAACACATATATGTATAAATTTGTAGGAAAATAATATTTTGAATGTTAGTTTATGGAAATGCACATTTTATTTTGGAAAATTTGATTATACAATAAAGAAGTGACGAAAATTAAAATTTTGATAAGAAAATTAGTTTCTCAATCCCTTCGTCAAATAGAAAATAAAACTGAAACTACTTTCAGTTTTAGCCTAAACTTATTCTAGTAAACCTAATTTAATTCAATTTTAAAAGAACTTTTTTTATTTTTTTTGTTTGAAAATCATTTTTTCATGTGAGAAAATAAAATCAAGTATAAAAATAGGGTTGGAGTTAAGCATGGACATGTAAATAATCAAAGTAACCCTACATACTTCAAAATAATAAAAATCCACTATAAATAAGCCTTAAACCTAATTATTGGGCATGAAAGTCATCTAAATTGTTTTAAGCCCAAATAACAATTACAAGCACCAAATCCCAAAATTCCTACCATTTCCTAAGTCCATCATAGAAATATCATTCAATTCCCATTAAACATAAAGTTAAGGGTCTTGAATTTAGTCATATGCTCACATAATCCCTATTTAAATCCTAACAAAATATTAAGATATATACAATGGAACTAGAATTTAGGAAAGGAGATTCATAAACTCTAAATTCATAGATCTGCCAAAATACTAACAATATCACAAATATAATACTTGTTATGTCATAGAAATCAAACCACATTAACAAAATATTAATTACATCATGATAATCTAACTATACTAATAAGGACCAATAAAGAAATTTAGGTTCTAGAGATTGAGACCCATAAGCCCTAACTTCATAGATCCAACCAAATAATATAAGTTAACCCATAAACACAATATTCTAACTATAAATTAAGCAAACACCAAAAAGGATTTCATAGGATATTTAAAAGGAATTTTTATTTATTTGAAATCCTCTCACACAACCCATAATCTCAAATAGGATCCAAACACCTCTAGTAATAAATTATGATATTTAGAGGGCCATAAAATTAAGAAATAAGTACTAAATTACCAAGCCCAAACATTAACAAGTTATAATAAAGGATAAGAAAGAAGAAAGAGTAGTAAAATACACCTTAAGATAAAGAGATCTTCAACTTTGAATGACTATTCTTCTCTACTTGAAGCTTCCTTGAACAACTATTAAAGCAATTTTTTTTTTCTAAAAAATGAATCTAAGGCTAATTTTTTAGTGTTTTTTTAAAAGGATTTTCTCTCTATTTTCCCTTTCTTTCTTCTTTTATCTCTTTTTTTCTTTCTTCTTCTCACCAAAAAATGTATCAAAATAGCCTTAAAAAGCTAAGTTTAGCCTGGCATCGCCATGTTGACGCCAACTTGTGAGGCCGGTCTATTTTCTTTTTATCTCGTGTACTAAAATAGTTATATCCTGCAAATCAGGAAGAATTAGGAGTCGTACAACCTTAATCTAGAAATCTCTTTTTGAGACCTTCGCAATGGTACCCAACTTAACTATGTTTGGAACTGTTATGAGGGAGAAAAATTAAAAAAAATAAACACTTTCTTATAAATATTAGCTATTCCTTTGCACTTCCTTTTGGCATTTTGATGCTCAAGGTCCACATGTGCTCTCCAAGCAATCATCTTAGGCTTTATAAATCTTACCTCAATATCCTCAACTTATTAGGGATTGATGTTATTGCTCTTTTGTCATATAATTCAATATTGCGTGTAAATTTTGGGTGTTTATAGATATCCCTCTTTGTCATGCTTATGTAATACAATGATACGAGCATGACAAAGGCGTAGACACCAAATGCATTATAAAATATATTGTTGGGTCCCAGAGGCACAAGAGATTTAGAATGGGAGTTGAATAGATCCTTTAAAAACTTTTTCTTTTAAACGAGAATTACTAGATTATAAATTAAGCCAGTTAATTTATTGAAGCGTAGTGAAATATTAGTTTAAAAATCCCCTTCAAAGATTTAATAAAATTCTCAGTTCTGAATTTAGTTGATCTTATGAAAGTAAGTCACAAACAAATATAAAGTATAATGCAGAAATGTAGGTGTAGAAAGTAAAGAAGACACAAAACTTTTAAGTGGTTCGGAGCACAAAGATCTCCTAGTCCACTCTTCTGCACTTCTGGCAGGAAATCCACTAAGGATGAACGATCACTAAGATCATATCACTAAGATCTCTTGCAACAATGAATCATTAAGATTTCTTTAAGTCACTTAGATTTAGAAGATATCGCTAATACAAATAGGTCACTTAGACTAATTCACTAAGATCTCTTCAAGTCACTTAGACTTGGCAACAACAAACTAAAACCAGTAATCACAAAGAAAATAAATGATTTTAGATGTGTTGCTAAGTAGCTTTAAGCACGACGTAGAATGACTTAATAGTAGAACGAGTTATTCTTGATCGTAAAGCAAAGCTTTTAAGATTTTGACAGTAATTCGGCTTGATGTTCGTTCCCCTACCTTTGTTTTGAATCTTCGTGTCTTTTTATAGAGGATCTAAAAAAAAAATTCGTTGATATGTAGTCGTTGCTTCATTAAATGTTGCAATTATAAAGGATATCTGATGTTGACATTTAGGGAGTGTGTCACTTTATTTTTAGCTAGGATGTCACATCAATATGCTGAAAAGGTAACCATGTGGTTGATGTCACGTGGAGAAACTAGTTGTTAGACACAACCCGATTTGACATTCATTTTGAACTTTGGATGATCAGCAAACACCTTGGAGTTTTCACCCTTCAGATTTTTCTATTGTTAGTCCATTGTCAGACCTGTCATACTCTATGATTTTTTTAATCGTAGAGTTCCTTAGAGATCGTAGAGTATTTGTCTTGGCCGACTTTACGAATTGTGAGCTCTACGATCAGCAGACTTTACGATCCTCATCTCGCCTTATGATTTTAGAGTTGACTTTACGAGCTTGTCTTGCTTTACGATTATAGTATATTCTGCGATCTTTATTCAGCCTTATGAACATAAGGTGAACTCTACGATCGTTTGGTCACTGAACAATTTTAGATTTCCTATGATTTGCACATTCAATTCATTCATAGATCAACCTAATAAGCTTGATCTTCCACTCTAAGTCCTTGTTCATCAATTTTACACTTAAGGACTTCATAAAAGCTACTGGATCCAAATATACATTAATAGTCTTAACAAATAATCATCAAATCATTCAAACATGTATTTATATTAACAATTTTCCATTATTTAATGATGATAAAACCAGTAATTTCAAGCATTCGTCAATTCTAAGACGCATAATACTTGAATTTAAACATGACTTATGTAAAGTGAGCAATTGTATTTCTAGAGAGAAAAAATGAATTTATTAATTGAGTGTATAAGTTTACAAAAAAAGTTTCAAGGAAAATTTTACAAGTATACATCTTCAAAAGATTTATCCTTTTCTTCTACTTTATTTATCTTCTTCACCTTTTGCTTTTTGGAATATCTCTTCTTTTAGCTTATCTTCTTCTTGCATAGTTCTCCCTCCCTTTAGCGTCTCTCCTCTAAAGTTCTTTAATTTCTATAATTGTATCTTTAGGACCAAGATCAGGCATATTGAATTATATTTCTTCCCCTTCAATGCGAACCCCTTAAGACATTCTGTTCACGAATATTGGGTCATCAGGCGAAAGTTGTGAGCCAGTAGATGTTATTGTATTCCACGATTCTGTCCCTGAAGAGGATTATCTTCAGCCCAAAAGTATAGCTTGAGGAGGTGGAAAGGATTAAATTGATGTTGTTGTTGTCATTGATGTTAACTTCTCTCCCCTTAAATTCTTTTTCTCTGACTTCTCTGACTTTCGGTCTACTTATCTCCCCCTGAGATCTACCTTGACTTCTCTCCCCTTTTTTGTCATTATCTTGGTTGTTTCGTATGGCATTGATGTCTCCAAAGATGTTCTTAACAGTTTCGATAATTTCTTGCAGTTGTGTGCTTTCAGAATTAATGTTGCCTTTTGTCTTTTGATGTCTGACAGTGAGCATACTTTGTTGTTGATTTACAATTGTCATAGTAGCATCTATTTGTACCTAGAATTGGTTACCATGCTCTTGAGTGCCAGTAAGGATTCGTTCATGGTGTTGATTTTCTCGTAGAGTAGCTGAACACTCTTATCATTTGTTTCTTGAATGGCACTGCTGCTGCTATATGGTCTGCTATTTGCTTGAAGAAGATGTCATTTCTTTCCTTTAGTTTATATTTGGAGCCTTGATTAGCGATGACATCTAAAATTTGTGAAAGTTAGAGCTTGGAAGGGATTATAGATACTCTTTCTAGAATTTTCTCAACAGTAGCTTCAAGTCCTTCCTTATTTTCCGAAAAAGATGTTCATTTGTGATTGATCTAGTGGCAAAGTTGAAAACTCCTGAAAAATTAGGGGATACAATTTTGACATTTGAAAATGTGGTGAAAGTCCAGGTGATAAAGCTAATATCTCTGTATGCGAATGCTTTCACCAGAGGCATAACACGAAGAAAATAGAACAGTAAGTCATTACTTTCATAATAAATAGTAGTGCTTTTGTCTATATCTTCTGTGTGATTGTAAAAAACTTCACCCAAGAATTTTAACTTCATTCCCCCAATACTTATTGGTGTAGAAGTTGAGGGGGCTTTATCAACTTCATGTGTTTGCTCCCCCTCAGATTGAGCTTCAGTTACTACTTCATTAACCTTTTCTAGTTTCAGAATAATTAGGTCAGGGGCAATCGGTTCAACAACTTAACAATATTTGTTAGCTCTAGAGAATCATCAGAAGAACTAGGATAGGGAGTCGATTTCTCCCCCTCAGCAGTAGCTTCTTTTTTCCCTTAATGTTTTTGAGGTTTTCTTCTTCTTCATTTTCTTCTCAGCCTTCTTTATCTTCTTCTCAACCATCTTTATTAATTTTCTTATCTTTTTCTTTGGCTCAAGTGTAAGTACTTTCACAGCTAGTTCTTCATCCTTTTTTTATTGCTCTGGCTCATTAGCCGTCTCAGCCATCTCTTCAACGATCATTGGCTCAGGCTCAGAAGCCTGCCCAACCATTACATCAGTTGCATTCTCAATCTGCTCTACGATCTGAGCACTAGAAGGCTCTACGATAGTTTCTAAATCTTCAATTTCAATAATTTTGTCTGATGTTGCCATTTTGGCAGCTTTGTTTTTCTTGATCTGTTTTTTTATCCCATTTAGCAAGGGATAATCCTTCTCTTGCTGCAGTTTCAACATCCTTCTTATCAATATTTCGTAGATTTCTTTAGTTTTTTCTCTAAAGGTTTTGGAAAGAGGCTTGACAGTTGTCTTTCTGATCTTCTTACCCTTTCATCCCTTCTCTTTGACTGACTGCATTAGAGTATCATCCTTTATCATAGGAGTGTTTGATTTGTCTAGTAAGTCCTTAGAAATTTCTTTTCTTGCTTCTATATTCTTCATTTTTTCTGAGGTGGCTTTTCTGCAGTTGAAGCCAACGCCTCAGGAAAATGTGGGGCAGCAGAGCCTTGAGAGGTTACTTCTTGAATTTCTGCCATTTTTCTTTTCTATTTGGCAGGTGCAGGCTTCTGGACTTCACTAAAAGTCCTTTCACTTCCCTCAGACTTATTTGATTTCAAGATCACTACTAGGTTCCTTTCTAGTTGTCGAACAATTTCTTCATAATCCTCTTATTAACGGTGAGGACATCTTCTTCTCTATCCTCAAGAACTTTCTTCAACTTTTTCATTAATAAGATAATGATAAATCTCCCATAGTACATTTTGGGAAGTGGTTTTCCTTCCTTTGCCTTCTTCTCGGCGTAGCTGAACCATTTAGCGATCCAATTCATCATAATAACACCAAAATTGATCTACTTCTCCAGTACAATTACATACATGATCTTCAACTACAGTTCGTTGACAAAATCATGAGCCGAATCTTTGCAAAGTATGCATTTGCCTATGATGTTGGCAAAGAACTCAAATTCTTATGGGAATTCATTTTTCTTCATCCCTTTCAACTGTGGATTCTGTTAGTTCCCAATGACACGATAGAAATCTAGAAGGGGGGGGGGGGTTGAATAGATTCTTTTAAAAATTTCTTATATTTAAAAGATCTTACTTAATTAATTCTTAAACAGAAAGTTTAACACAGCGGAATATGATTTAGTTATCATTTTCATGATATGTTAGAGTAATAATTCAACAAGCAATTATATGGCAGATATAGCAAATGAAAGACACAATAAGAAAGACTCTGGGTTTTAAGTGGCTTAGAGCTCACAAGACTCCTACTCCACTGTTCTGCTCTTCCAGCAGCAAATCCACTAAGGATACTTTTACAATATCTGAATCACTAAGATTCCTTCAAGACCCGCAGTTTTAGAACTTTAGTTCACAAAGAACTTTACAAGTCTAACAGACTTGGATACACTAGTTCACAAAGAACTCTTCTGGAGTGATGTATATTTGGATGTGCTACTAAGTTGCTTATTAGCTTGAGTTTTCGAAGGACTTAGTAGCAATGCAAGCTTTCTTATTAGTTTGATCTTTTTGACTTCTTGCGTATATTTTTCTTTTTGTGCAGAGCTCTCTTTTGCTGATCTTAGTATTTAAGAAGTTAGGGCTTCAGTTTTCTTCCCGTTGGACCATCTGCTTGAGCTTGTGTTTCTTTCCGTTAGAATATCTGCTTGAGCTTGTATTTCTTTTCGTTACCTCACAGAGGAGAGCTGCTGTATATTATATTAATATAGCTCATTAAAGCTCGATGAGATTTTATTTGATCTGACCTGTTAGTCCATGGAAGATTGTTTTCTTTTTTTCTTTAGGACAGATGTGTCAGTCGTAGGTTCCCACCAACTTTCATAGAGTCGTTTGGTCCTTCCAAACTATAGGACTGATAGGACACAGTCCTCTGACTTTTCTGCCTTGAAAGTTTTTTTATGTTCCATAGTGCGCTTGGGTCAGTCCCCTGACTTTTTTGACTTTGATCGATTTGCAGAAGTTTCCTTTTTGGTTACTTCAATGAAGATTGAATGCTTGAATAACTCCTGATCTGAGAGTCGTGATGTCTCTTGCCTTTTTGCTCAACGACCTTTTGTGATCAACTCTACGAATATCCTTGCTGTCGTGATTGATCTGTAAAGAATCATCTCTTACTATCATCGTAGAGTTTACTCAACTGTTAGACTGTTGATCGTAGAGTTCGATTTAAGGTTTCTCGTTAAGAACATAGTCTGTTTGGTCGTAGAGTCTTCTGGACCAAAATCATAGAGTCCATTCTACGATTGGTTGTCTTGATCGTAGAGTCTGTTCAAATCGTAGAGTTTCCTTGACTGCAATCGTAGAGTTCATTCTACGATTTTATTACACCAACAGATCAACCTAACAGTTTTGATCTATCTAAGTCTTAGTACAACACAAAAGACTTTTATACATTTATATCAAGAGATCAACCTAACAGTTTTGATCTTATCTAATACAGCCCTTGTACAATATTTCTTATCATCAAATTTAACCATTCAATGTTCAACAGATTCTTCGTATACTCCATCTTCCTAAGACCCTTCTTTACATCAACATCATCAAACGTGGTTATCCATTCATTGATAAAATCAAGAAGATGGTTTATCTGGGTCACTTTATAGGTGATTTTGAGATCTTTCACTCTAGTGTCAATGACCCCATTTGCATATGAGTCATTTGGATAGCATTCTTCAACTCTTTTGATGAAGATCTTGGTGCTGGAGTTCTGTAACGACCCCGAAACCCCATAATTTACTAATGGCGATCTCGTGTTTTAATACCTAATCTTTTCCTTTAAAACTATATCATTTAATTGTAATACAATTCATAAAACCTGTTTATTAATTCTTACATTCATTACTTGCCTCAGAATCATAACATTCACATTCCTTACCTCAAAACTTAGATCTTGTAGACGTCAATCATGACCAAGTTTATTACAATTCAAATCATATAATTTATGAGTTGATATGACATAACCTGTGAATACATTCACCATTAATATCTGTTATACATGACCCTGCTTACATCCTACCTGCTCCGTACATGCGAGTTTATTACATGTTAGACTCGACTTACAATGATACCTTAATCTTATTTCATTATCACATTTTTCTGAATAAAACTTACATACATGGTCATCTTTGTGGATTTACAAATCATTCAGCTCTTTATTAATGACCAAGTTCATAATTAAAACCAAGTCGTTAATTAACTTTTATCTTTATAGGTTTACATCTGACTAACTGACTTGCCACATTACATAATTAATTATATATAACAAATTCTTTATGCTTTTTTAAGCATCTAACATTCCTTACCTTTTTAACTTTACCAGAAACTTCGGCCTTCTCGTACTTTGCCTGAAACTACCAGTTAAAGCAAGAATGAGCACAAAGGCTCAACAAGTCTAACAAATAACATCTTTCATACTTGCAGTTCATAACATGCGTCATACATTCCTTACTTTACCATGTTGTGCATAAATGTCACATATTTTATTTAACAGTTAAAACACGTAGTTGCACAAAGTGTACATGTCAAAACATTTAATGTCACATAGTCTGTCATACAGTTCACATAGAACAACTATTGCATTTCAACAAGTCTGAAAAACTTGCATGTTAACCATCACTAACTCAATCCTTACGCTTCTCGAATGTCTTTCATATCTTTTATCGCGTCGGTTTGTTAATCCGAACTCTATTTGTCAACATACAACCTATATATCATTATAGGATCATAATACGTCTCATACATTCGTTAAACTTAATCATAAATACCAGACCATGCATTTCTATTCATTTTATATTTGATATATTATACCTTACATAGGTTAATAATACATCCTAACTCATTACCGACCATTTTTCATAAGCATTATGTTGCTTTTACTTAATTTTAGGTATGTTATATTATACCATTTCTTTTTTTATAATGCTTTAACACCTTTTAAATTGACCATTATTTATCAATTTAGGGTTTACATAACTCATATTTATCATTCTACATCAAAATATAGTTTTTTGGAAACTTAAAAAAAATTGATGTGAAAAGTAACCTCGCCCCGGCGAGTTCACAGCTTGCTGGCAGTGAAATCTTCTCAGCCGTGAATAGTAACCTCGCCCCAGCGCAGTGTTCAGAAATCAGAAAAGTTAATTTTTGCACTGTCTTTGCTGATTTTTAACACATTTATCTTACATCCAATTAAGCTCAAATTTGGACTATAGCTAGGTCTTACTACCTAGTATTTTACAAAAATACTACTTGGCTCATTTGACTTCTTAAAATTGTCGAAGCAATAGCCCGTAAGAGGGCGTTTCAACTCATTTTCATACTAAGAAAATTTTTCAACCTTAAAACTTATTTTTACCAACTTTGTGATTTTTGGTCATTTGCATCCAAACTTCATTCTAACACTTGATAAAGCTCATATACCTCATATAAGACATGTCTAGACCTTTGAATCAACTTTGTATTGCTCAAAGCGAGATTTGTCCATAAATATCCATTTTAGTTCGAAACGAATTTTCATTCTAACTTTCATCCATTGACTATCAAATCAACGTAGACACGTGTAATAATATAAAACTAACTTATTTAACTTCATTTCACCATTAATTACTCAAAATTGTCAAAAAATCACCTTTAAATTAATTTTTTATCAACTTTATTTAAAAATTCACTTTCCAAATCTTAGACTCCACTTTTCATACACTAATAATTAGTTTATTTATCAACTTTGTGACCTTATACTACACATATAAGACTTATTCTAAATTTCTTTACCTTTAATTTATGTTTACATAAACATATTACCATGTTAAGTAGATTTAACATCCAAAATCACATTTTCTATACCTTAGAGTATATAACATGCTATATACATGTAAATGCCCTTCAAATCCTTATGTTCAACCTTATAACTTAAGGTTTCACCAAAAATTTCCAACTTTAAACACATATTCTTTCATAACTCTTAGCTTTAACCATACATACATGCTTACTAACATAAATCAAAGTTTTAAGTGTAGAATTTTTTTTAAACCTTCATGGATAATCAATTTATTCATATGAATAAATTTGTCGTGTTGAGGCCTTCCTCTTTTTTTCTTGCTCCATGACCATCCAAGCATCCTAGCTCACACATCACAAGTTTTTCTCTCAAGCTTTCACGGTTTCTTATTCTTTCTCTCTCCTAGGTTATATTTCCAGCAAAAGCATAGAGTGAAAAAGACTCATCCTATGCTTCTTAAGTTATATGAGCCTTAACTAGGCTAGTTAAAGTAACATAACCGTGGTTAACCCATCTAAGGGCATTTTGGTTATTTCACATTATTAATGAAGGGCATTTTTGTCATTTCATTACTTGGGACACATAGGTCATTATCTAATTTTTTCAAGGATATTTTGGTCATTTTACCCTTTAAGACACAAAGGTCATTAACAAAATTGTTAAGGGTATTTTGGTCAACAGCCAATTTGGCTAGATTTTCTTTTTCTTGCTAATTTCTTTTTAAGGCAACTTTCTTCTCCCATTAATTTATTTCATGCTCATTTAAATTAATTTTTCTTTTAATCAACCGACTAGATCATTCATTTTCACTATACCACCTTCACATAGTCTTATTTTATAGTTTAATTAGTCATTTAATCGTAAATCGATTAAATAACTAGTATATAACTACAATTACGTTTTTAATTTCTTACGAACCTTCTCGATTCCACCTCTAATCAATTTCAATTCCCAATATCTCAAATAGTCGAATGACTCATTTTTTTCATAAACCGCTTTCTCGAAAAGCGAACCTTGACTGGATTACCAAAATTCATCATCATTTATCTATTTTACACTCATATAGTCATCTTACGACTTTTATGTCCTTACATTCGTTTACTTAATATACATATGACAATTTGCGACATACATGCATTCTACATTCCGTTTACTCATATTCGGGAGTATTATCTTCTATATTTACATGTCGTATAAATACATAATTTATTTCAATCAATTAATATTAATTCCTTAGTAATTTTAAAACGTTCAAAAATCATTAACCTTATTATTCCTTTAATCCCTAATATACGGATTATGTTAAACTGACCCTTCCTTTCAACACATACTGCCATACATTACTTTGTCATTCTTGTAACCTAGCTTCTTCAAACCTATTCATTAAGCTATTTATTAATATTCATAACTAAAGCTTAATTTACATATTATTTCCTCATTTTCTTTATTCTCTAAGTTTTAACTTTTCTTTCATTATTATATCAAATATATACATATTCATATATTCAATCTACCACAAGTTGACATAACACCGTGTCGTACAATAATTTTTTTTTAATTACCTAATCGTAAGTATTACAATCTATCTTTTACATTTAATCCGTTATATTACCATTCAACCATTGAAATTTATATTTAGTATAATTTCATTATCTGTCACGTCACTAATGCACTTTAAATTGATGACTGGTCTTTATAAGCTCTATAGACCCTTATTTACATCAAGAGTCCATCTTTACAAATTCAACCACAAAGGTCATTCTTAACACATTGATTAAATAATAAATTATATTTAATCACTTATTAATATTTTATGTCCCTCCAAACAAAGTTTTAATTTCTAACCTTTACTTAATTAACTAAGATCCTTATTTAAAAATCTTGTTAAAAATCTGGGACGTCACAAGTTCCATATATGCTTGAATATGAACTTTTCAATTAGCAATTTTTTCTCAATTACAAAGAGGTGACTTGTTTCCACTACCAAACTCATTACTGCTTTTAATTTGTGCTATAGATCTACTCGAGTGGTTAAGCTACGTTCAAGAGAACCTGATCTGATACCACTTGTTAGTTCCTAGAGGCACAAGAGATGTAGAAGGGGGTTGAATAGATCCTTCAAAAACTTTTACTTTTAGATGAGGATTACCATATTATAAATTAAGCAAGTTAATTTATTGAAGCACAACGAAATATTAGTTTAAAAATCCCCTTCAAAGATTTAATGAAATCCTCGGTTCTGAATTTAGTTGATCTTGTGAAAGTAAGTCATAAACAAATATAATGTATAATGCAGGAATGTAGGTGCAGAAAGTAAATAAGACAAAAAAATTAAGTGGTTCAAAGCACAAAGATCTCCTAATCCACTCTTTTATATTTCTGGCAGGGAATCCACTAAAGATGGGCAATCACTAAGATCTATTACACCAACAAATCACTAAGATTCTTTCAAGTCACTCAAATTTAACAGATGTCACTAAGACAAATAGGTCACTTAGACTAATTCACTAAGAACTTTCCAAGTCACTTAGACTTGGCAACAACAAGGTCACTAAAATCAGTAATCACAAAGAAAGTGAGTGATTTTAGATATTATGCTAAGTAGCTTTAAGCGCGACGTAGAATGACTTAGCAGCATAATAAGTTGTTCTAGATCGTAAAGTAGAGCTTTTAAGATATTGATAGCAATTCGGCTTGATGTTCGTTTTCCTACTTTTGTTTTGAATCTTCGTGTCCTTTTCTAGAGGATCTTAAAAAAATTCGTTGATATGTAGTCATTGCTTCATTAAATGTTACGATTCTAAAGGATCTCTAATGTTGACATTTAGGGAGTGTATTAGTTTTCTTTCATCAAAGATGTCACATCAGTATGCTAAAAAGGTAACCACATTTCTGATGTCACTTGATCAAACTAGCTGTTAGACACAGCCTGATCTAACCTTCATTTTGAACTTTGGAGGATCAGCAAACACCTTGGAGTTTTCACCCTTCAGATTTTTCCATTATCAGTCCACTTTTAGATCTGCCATACTCTATAATTTTCTTAATCATAGAGTTCCTTGGAGATCATAGAGTATTTGTCTTTGCTGACTCTACGAACTGTGAGCTCTACGATTAGCAGACTTTACGATCCTTATCTTGCCTTACAATTTCAGAGTTGAATCTACGAGCTTGTCTTGTTTTATGATCAGAGTATATTCTGCGATCCTTATTCAGCCTCATGAACACAAGGTGAACTCTACGATCGTTCGTTCACTGAATAATTTTGTATTTCCTATGATCTGTACATTCAATTCATTCATAGATCAACTTAACAAGGTTGATCTTCTACCCTAAGTCCTTGTACATCAATTTTACACTTAAGAACTTCACAAAAGCTATTAAATACAAATATACATTAAAAATCTCATCAAATCATCATCAAATCATTTAAGCATGCACTTGTACTAACATATATGTTAACGAATGGATGCACATGTCAAATGTAAAGATGAATGACATGATAAGTGTGACGACCCCAAATCCGGGTTCCATAACCTCGAGTTTGGTTCTCACTATTCAACACATTACCAACAATTAAATACATACATTGCATTTAAATATCGCGGAATAATACATATTGGTTTCCTTCAAAAGGTTACAATACTAGGGTCTATCAACCTTAACATAAAAACAGTTCATATCATAAGGAATTACAAAAGGTTCTTCAACAGTAAATACACATTTAAATAACTAGTTAGCATGCATAAGCTAACTTAATCTCTGGCTTTTCCTTTTCCCTTATCCTTCTTTGTGCAATCATGTTTATCTGAAAAATGGTTCATGATATAGCAAGAATGAGCAACTAGTTTGCTCAGCAAGTTTAGAACAATCATAGAGATTTAATATATCATGAATGAATGGGAAATATCATCAATGATTCAACAATAGATATAACAATTGTGAATGAAACAGGATTCAAATTTTTAATAAATAGAAGATTTGAATCTTAAAATGCTGAGCGGTCACTAAGGACCCTGAACTAACAAGGGTATAATAGAGTTTCCTCTGACCCTTTGAGTTGTTTGGTTTTCAAGGGGATCAGCCTATTCAACCCACTGTATATGCATTACATTTAGTCACCGGCGCCAAAGTCGGTTTCCCGACACAAAATCCCCTAATTTAGGGTTGTTCAATTCTCAGACTTAATATAAGAAATCCGCACCCAACAATGGTTTGGATAAGCTTTTAAAAGTATTCATGTTATTGAATTTATAAACGCAATGTCTATCTGAACTATTAGCTTTAGACATTTTTAATACAGTTCATTAATCAAGAACTAATAAGCTTCAAATGCACCAAATGCGATTTTATAAACAATAAGGATGTGGGATAATTTTAAATAATTAAACCACTTCAAGCTCTGACAATAAATACAAGTATAGAAACTTGTTCAATAATAATTGAGTAGGGTTAGAGAACTTGCCTGTCTGCTCAGCTACAATAAATGTCTAGCTTTAACTAACTTGCTTTGAAAGACTTAACATTAATAAAGTTGGCCTAATAATTAGTACGGCGTATTTGCATAACTATACGCTCACTAATGAACTTATTTACCACACATAAGTACTAAAACATAATTTACATTAGTCAAAACAATATTATTAACCTTATAGACCCTTAATCATTTTAGGTTAATAATTTAATAAGTTAGAAAATATTTTTCTTAAGCGTTAGACACTTATTAAACCCTTAAACAACTTATTACAATTGTTTAATTAAATCATAATTAAATTCAATTTATTTTATTAACTCAATCTCTATTTAATTACTATTTAATCTTGATTAAATAGAAATTAATTAATTAACTCTAGTTATTATTTAAAATAAATAATAACTAATTGTACTTACTTATTATTTAATAATAATTAAATAATAAATAATTATTGACTTAATTTTAACCTTCTTTAATTTAATATTAATCAACCAATAATTAACTAAGTAATTAACCTTACTTATTATTTAATTTAAGGAAATTAAATAATAGTTTACTAATTTTAATCCTCTTTAATTATTATTTAATGTCAATTAAATAATAATTAATTATTTAATTAATTTTAATTATTATTTAAGGTTAAATAATAATCAAATCATTCTTATTTATTATTTAAATTAAATAATAAATTATTAATCTAATAACTTAATTTCCATTAATCGTTATTTAATGCTAATTAAATAATAATTAATTACTTAATTATCCTTATTCTTAATTATCCTTATTTATTATTTAATAATATTTAAATAATAAATAATAAATTTATAACTTTTATCTCTCTTTAATTATTATTTAATAGGAATTAAATAATAATTGCTAATTTATCACCTTTATTTATTATTAATATTTAAAATAATAAATTTATTTAACTTAACCATGATTTAGCTAACTAGATTAATATTTAAAATATTTAAATATTAAACTTAATGAAAAATATCCTCCGCAATATTATTTTTGTATTACTATTATTTTTGTTAAAATTTTAAATTAGTTTTTAAATATTTAAATTAATTAAATTTAACCCGAATGGCATTTCCGTTAATAAGTTGAAAACTGATCCGAGGGCAGAAAAGTAATTTCGCCAAGAAAAACACGGAGGGACAGTCTGGTAATTTCGCCGAAATTTTCCTATCGCGCATGGCGCGCGTTACAAAATTTACGGCCCAAAACGATGCCGTTTTTGGATAGCCGGATACGGCTCCCGCGCGTAACGCGCGGAGTAAATTTCTACAGACGTCAAACGACGTCGTTTGGCTCCGCGTCCTCACTGAACAGTGGCAGGCGCGCATTGCGCGGCCAATGCTTTTTTTTCTTCCCCCAGCAGAATGTGAACAGTGCATACATTAAATAAAATTATACCTTCAATAAATCTTTAACTCCTCAATAAAAATCCAAAAAAATTACCAATCACCTTATATTAATTTATAACATGAAAAAAATTATTTTTTCATGATTTAATATCATATTTTTTTTATAAAAAATTTTACATTACATAAACTACCACAAATCATAACTTTTTGTGTATAACTCCATTTTAAGTTATTCAAACTTTGTTTTTCTCATGATTTAATGTTCTATAATATTAAAACATTAAATCTAAATATTATCAAAAATTATCTTTAATCATTATTTTGAGATTTATTTTCACACCACCAAATACATGTTTTCCATCATTAAAACTCATAAAACATAAGTTAAACACATGATCAACTATATAAACATACATAGCATGATATTAACTATAAAAATTATTATACTAATATTTATACCATAACTTGAAAGAAAAACAAGATTAGGGTTTAAAAAATAACTACCTTGTTTTGATAACTATTCTCCTCTTCTTTCCAAAATATGTTGTGAAGGAGGATGACATGAACTAACTTAGGATTTCTTCTTCTTCCTTGATCTCTCAAATATTATGCTCTCACTTAAAGCTTTTTCTCAACTTTCTCTAGCTCTCTTTTGCTTGAAAAATAAAATGAAGTGTATCTACCATTTCAAGTATGTTGGTGAAAAGAGGCATGGCTTCATGTACTACAAAAAATAAAACAAGCAACCCTTTATTAAATAAATGAAAAATCAAATAAATAAAAAAACAATACACTCTCTCTTTCTCCTTATTGCCGGCAACATGCTCACTTATGTCCCAAAATAATAGTCACAAGCTCACTTTTTAAATAAATAATAGTTTAAATTAAGTATTTTCCAAGTGAGCCAATTATTGGGTTTTATTTAAAATACCAATTGGGCTTCCATTAAATTGTTTGGGCTACTAATTTGTCAAATTTTATTATTCTCCACTTGGGCTACTAATTGACCCATGTTGGGCTAATTTAATAATTTACACATTAATTATTCAATCCATGATTAAATAAATAATTAGATTGAATAAATAATTAAATACTCTAACTCATTAGTATTAAATTACTAAATGGACTAATAAATATTATTATTAATATTTCTCATTATTTACATTAATTAATAATCATATTAATTAATTTATTATATTTAATTAACTCATTATATTCAATTTAATTGAATATTTAACTAATAGGAAATTTATCAATTATTTTAATATTAAAACTTTAGGGTTTGTTCACTAATTTAATAACATATTAGTGACCCCCTTTAATTAATTCTAGTAATTAAATACATAATTATTTAATCACATAATTAATTAATCACATAAAAAGATTTAAATAATCTCGTAAAACTAACTCGTTGGAAATTAAATTAATAATTTAACTAATAAAGACGTGAAAATTCTAGGACATTACAATAAGGATGCCCAAACCTTTGCTAAGGTTGTTTACGTATCTTAGTATGTCGAGAATCAGACTAGGCGTAGTTCAAATATAATGATGAGTGATGTAGTGACGGTAAACATGGGTGTCGCACGGCTAGGAGTGTTAATGAAGCTTTATCACCAAGTATCGTCGCTAAAGAAGGTTGTTGTCATTACGTTGTCGGGTATCGTTATTGGGGAAAAGGTCGTTGTCGTATCGCTATCAGGTATCATCACCGAAGAAGGTAGTCATCGTATCGTCGCTAGGTATTGTCGTCGAGGGAGGTTGTCATCATATCGCTACTAGGTATTGTTGCTTGGGGGAAGCCGTCATTGTATCTACGTCGGGTGTCGTTGTTGAGGAAGGTTGTTGTCGTTCACCATCAGGTATCGTCGTCGAGGGAGGTCATCATTATATCGTCATCAGGTATCGTTGCTGGGGGAGATCGTCATTGTATTGCCACTAGGTATTGTTGTCGTTTACCATCTAGTATTATTGTTGAAGGAGGTCATTAACGCATTACCGCCATGTATTATCGTCGGGGAAGATCGTCGTCGTTCACTATCGGGTATCATCGTTGAAGGAGATCATTATCGTATTGTCGTCGACGGGAAATATCGTCCCCGTTGTGTCAAAATGTTTTCGAAGTATCTGGTTGAGTTTCATAGTTAACTTGTTACGTTCCCTTATTTCCTTCTCTTTCCATATCCGTTTCTATCTCTCGTGACTTGTAAAATATTTTATTTCAAGTTTGATTTTTTTGACATATTTTAATTGTAAAATTTTCCACTGATTTTAAAAAAAAAATCAATTTTGAAAATTTTTATTTGGGGATTGATTGAAACACATTTTTGAAACAAATAAAACAAAATAGGTGGGACCCACATGGGTAGCGGCCAACATGGTGGCGCCTACCTATGGTGGGTTTATCCCATTGATTTTCTTTTTCTCTCTCTCTTCCATTTTTAGTTATCTTTATAAAGCGAATTTTCCTATATACTTTTGGGCGGGACTATCAGATCTATTATTTTCGAAGTCATTTTCACATTTTACGCGTTACAGGCAATCAACATGTTTTGTTTTATCTTTTTCACTTCTATTTTAATATGCACCGCTTACTAGTAAGTTTTGAACTTTGTATTAACAAAATATACTGTTAAATATTTAGATTAAAATGTTTTGACAGTCTATATGTATATGAAATCCTATGTATAATATTATGTACTTTAAAGAAAGATAAGTATTAAAATCTAAACCATAAGGGTTAAAATCTAAAAATCGGTTATGCTTGTGAAATTTGTCTTACATCATTTTAAAACTTTTCACATTTCACGAAAATAGTGTTTATATGAGTTATAGAACCCAGGGTACCAATAATTTTTTTTTTTTGAAAAAGACAAAAAAATACGCTTTTTCAGAAAACATTTTTCGTCTTTTTGGCTGTTCTATTCGCTGTTTTGAGATTTTGCATTTCACGACATAGTATTTATACGAGGTATAAATGTTAATGAACCAATAATATTTTTTTTTCTATAATAAGATAAAAAATAATATTCATTCAGGAACTGTCTTTTGATTTTGGAAAATTCACATTCGTGAATAGCGTTTATTCGGACAATAAATGCATTTTCACCAGTAAATTTTTTACCCATAATAATTTTGAAGATTACTATTCTCAAATACGTGACGAATACGAAAAGAATACGAAGGATAATGTATTGTATAATACGGAATATTATATAAGATTAATACGAATTGTGATACGAGTTGAATACGAGTATTATACAATGTGTTATACGATGTAAATACGTATAAATACTTAAGTATTATACTAATTAATCAAATTAGTTGAAATTAAACTAATTGCTAACTAGTAATCCAACCAAATTATTTTTGACCAATCGCGTTTAAGTATGGCAATCCATGTGATCCAAGATAGACCAATGGAAGCCAAAAAAAGAAAAAATAATTTGATTAACTAAACTAAATAAATAAACACTAGTTACTCTAACTAAAAAGCTAATTAAAATAAAATCGACCAATCGCGTTCGAGAAAAGCTAACTAGTGATCCAAGTAAATTATTTTTGACCAATCATGTGAGAGATGATGCAGGGGATAACCTCATCTTGAAGAAACACAAAAATGGCCATCCATTTAAGGGTATTTTGGTCTAAGAAAAGTTAGATATTTTGTAGTTCCAAAGTGTAATTTGTCAAGGTACGAAAGTGTAATTAACCGAGGTCTTAATGTACAATTTTGGAAACTTCAAATGCCTATAAATAACAAGTTTCCATTCATTATTTTCTAACATTTCCTAGAGCATTTCATAAACTATACACTTTATAGTTATAATCTGAGAGAAAAAAATATATTTCAAGCGATGAAGTTCCACTATTTTGGAAGTAAAACAAACACTACAAGAGGTATATTCTAGTGGTTATTTTGTTTACTTTTCTTCTTATATTTAGTTAAAATATACTTTTATAAACAGTTATAATATTCAAATTATTTCAAATATATAGTACAAAAGTTCATTTTACAAGCAGTTATAATGTCCGATTTATTTTAATTATAAAGTAGAAAACATACTTTTATAAGCAGTTAATATAACCAATTTTTTTTAAGTATTTAATGAAAATATTTATTTTATAAGCAGTTACTATGACCGATTTTCTTAAAGTATTTATTCAAATACTCGTTATATAAGCAGTTATAATGCTGAAATTTTCTTAAAATATTTTGTAAAATATTCATTATACAATCAGTTATAATGCTCAAATTTATTTTATATAAAGTAAAAGAAATCTTAATTATAAGCGGTTATAATATCCGACTTAAAACATAAAAGGATTGAATTCATATCTAACTAGTTTATATAAAATATTAATGTGTAGGATTTACGAAGAATATTTAATCATAAAACTTATCAAAAAGGCAAGTTTTCTTCTACCTTAAGCTTATTATTTACAAACTTTATATCTGATTTATGCATTTTATGCAATAACGTGTTATAAATTTTTGCCATGAAAGTTATTACTATTTGATTCGGCATAACTTGAGAAATTAATATGTTTATTCGTGAAATATTTATTTGAGATTTTTAGTCAAACCAGGTTGTCTTGGGGAGACCTTTGCATGCGAAATAAAGATGAACATTCTTTTAAAATATTGTCATGATTAGTCAGTGTAGTGTATGTTGTGCATAACATAGGATATTATTAGGTTAATCCCCTATATATGTCCACTGTATGGTTCTAAGTCTTATTAACTGACGAACGGTTCTTGGTTATATTATCATTCAGCTTTGTCATGTTAAACAATTGAACTATCTTTTGTGAGCTATTTATTTACTCAAATCCTTATCGGTGTGAGTTCTCTTACATGCTAAATGTTTAAACTTGTTGAGCTATTGTATGCTCATTCTTGCAATAAGCTTTAATTATAGACATACCCGAGAACTCCGACACTAAGAAGAAAGGAAAGAAGAAATGCGTAGACTAGGCTATCTTTACCTGTTATTCTGTCTACATTATGTTTTGTATGAAGTCTTTATGACTTATATAAATATGAACAAGTACCACGAACCTTGTAACCGAATATTATATCAATAAAATTATCTTATTATCATCAAATGTGTTTTGTCTTTACTTTTATAAGATTTAGAACTGTTAAAACATTAAAACAGTATTGTTACAGAACTATACATCTGAGTGAGGATATTGAATAATATTGTGACTGTTGTAAGAATTCGAGACAGGATCACCGATGAAGAAGGCAAATTCATTGTAAAGTTCCTCGGTTTCAAGTACAAGTGCGTTATTAATATTTTGAATTTCAGATAGATAGGGATTTTTAATATGAAGAGATAATTATCAGTTATGAAACTATGTATCCAAGTGATAGTATTGTGCACATGAAATTTTCAAGGTATGAGATTACCTAATTGAGCGCCACATTTCTCAGAAAGCCCCCTTATTTACTAGAAGAATTTCTTGTGCTATTATTGTAAATTTTGGATATATAGTAGTCATAAATGATAATGTATCTAAAATCTTAAGGTTAAAATTATGAAAGTTAAGTACTAAGTTCTTTGTATCGATTGCAAAGACTTTGTATAAAATAATGAAAGATCTTTTGAAAGTTAAGATGATAATTTTATTTATAAAACTGTTTAGTTGAATGAGATTATTGGTAATATGAACTAATCATGTTATGCCAATATTTTGAATTTCAACTAGATAAAGTTTATAAATTAAGAGAACGTTTATACTTAGAACGATCTAGCATTAATAGTGAGCACCAAATCATCTATAACAAGTATAGTGATTTGAGAGCATCACATGCAACCCCAATCTAAAAAGCTTTTTTCGAGACTTTCACAATGGTACCCAACTTGATTGTGTTTGAATTTGTTATAAGGGAGAAAAATAGGAAAAACCATTTCTTTGTAAACATTAATTATTTACTTGCATTTTCTTTTTGTATTTTTTTACCCAATGTTTACGTGTGCCCTCTAAACAATCAGCTTAGGCTTTATAAATCTTGTCTTGATATCCTCAACTTATTAAAGATTGACATTATTTCCCTCCCGTCATATAATTTAATAATGCGTGCAAATTTTAAATGTCTATAAATTCTCCTCTTTGTCATACTTATACAATGTACTAACATGAGCATGACAAAACGTAGTCGCCTAATGCATGACAAAATATATGTTAATAAATGAATGCACATGTCGAATATAACGATAAATGACATGATAAGGATAATCAAACTTTTGCTCAAATTGCCTACGTATGTCATTATGTCGAGAGTCAAATAAGGCGTAATTCAAATACAAATCGATTTTAATTGTATATTCAATTTGTGATTTAGTCCAAAAAAATATTAATATTTTTATTAATATTTTTTTGAACTTTTGATCTCATATTTTATTTGTATAATGTCTTATAATTTAGCCCAAGAAAGAAAAGGAAAAAGTTTTTTATAATGTTGGGTCCGAACAACCAAATTAGAAGCCACGTTGCATGACAGGTGGCAAACACCATTTCCCCTTCCGCCAACACACCCACAGACGTTTATAGACCCTATAAAACCAAAAAAAACTCAATACGCCACTCCATTGTAAACTTTCCAACCCCAACCCAACCCAACCCAACCCAACCCGGATTATACAATCAGCCCTCAATTCCACCGAACCAGAATTCCAATGGCGAAGAAGAGAAAGTCCGACGCCACAAGTCTCGACGAGGTCGATCGAACCATTTACACCACTTTTTGCAGCGCCGCCAATTCCCTATCGCAGCTCTACACCCAGACCATGAACCAGCAGAAGCTCTCCTTTCAAGCCGGCGAACGTCACGGCTTGGTTCGAATTCCCCTATATTCTCTCTAATTTATCTTGGGTTTTATCTGATTGGGGTTTTATATCATGGGATTGTGAGTTTTTTTCATTATTTTACTGGGTTATTTGGTTTCTAATTGTTACATTTTATTCATTGAATATATGATTTTATGTGCTTTTGCTTTGCTTTATTTATAATGTTTAAAAAAGTATGTAGGGGGGGGGGGGGGGGGGGTGTTATTTTGCACTGGTTCGTCTATAGATTTTGATATTTTGTGTCTCAGCCATACAATTGTACATTGGTTAGAGTGAGGTTTAATGGGGTTTGTAATGGAATTTTTATTTGATGATTGAAGCATTATTCTTTTACAGAGTTGGAAGATAGGTTAAGATTACATTTATGTTGCAACTTGGGTATTTCTAGCTCACTTGGTTTTTAAAAGCACTTTATTTTAGTATGGAATAGCTAATTTGACTACGTAACAGAATGAGAGTTTGGTGAAGGTTCTTATGTTGCCTATTGTTGTAGTTACAGTATTGTTGGTGGAGGAAAATATTATTCCAGTCCTAAGGATATTTTATTCTAATATAAAGCATATGGGGTTGATGATGATATAAATTTGGGTTATCTAGAGTTGGATTGATCTGGTTGAGGCTTTGATGATTAATATCATTAAAAATCAATTAGCTCCTGCTATTTCTAAATTATAAATTATATTGAGGAATAAACTCAATGTCGCTGGTTCCAATCCGTGTAATGGGAGCCAAATCACCTATATAAAAAAGTTGTTTATAAACTCGTACTAATGTATTATTTGTGCAGATAGTTCCCAAATTAAAATTTTAAAATTCCAGGGATCACTCCTATGATAATGAAGATATTCTGCAGTCTTAAAATTGTGCCCTATATAGTACACTCAATTTTTTTGCTTGTACTAGTAGATATGAATTTGTAAGTCGTAGACCTTTCGTTTGCAGAAACATTTTCTCCAGTTGACCTTAAGACTTCCTTTTGGTGTTAGGATAAACTGTACAATTGGATTCTCAGACAACAAGAAGATGGCTCAAGAGTGACAGCTACTGATATAACTGCTTACCTACAGGTTTGTCTGCTTCCAATTTTTGTTGTTTTTTATAGGTGTTAGATTGTTGGTGTAGTTTCACATTATAATTGTGGAATGTAGCCCCATTAATTTTCAGTTTCTTGCTTCTTCGGTATTCATTAGTGCATGCTTGCTCGCGTTTATGTATAGCTTCCTTTTCTAATTCTTCATACGTTCAACAATTGTTCTGCGGTTACAGTTTCATGGACTGGCCAGGATTCAAATTTTTAATCAGGCCAGACAGGAAATTTTAGCCTATTTTTTTGTGTAAGTCTCTTAAGTTGCACATGTTAAAGAGGCACCAAGGGGGTTTCAGTCATGTTCATGTACATTTAGAGCCACAAAAAATATAAAATTTCATTTTCTGCTGCACATGTTAAAGAGGCACCAAGGGAGTTTCAGTAATGTTCAAGTACATTAAAAGTCAAAAAAAATATAAAATCTCATGTGCCACCAAGGCACATAAATTACATCATGTCCCTAGAGGAAATTTTTACTCACCAAAATAAATAATAAATAAGCTCTCATGTTGCATTCATATTGATCCTCTAGGAGACATACGTGTTGTCACCATAGAGGAAATTTTAATCCAAATAACCCACTATTTTACTTGTTTATCCAAATATATATTCTCTCACACACATACACATTAAGAAACCCAACTCTTGTGTATAATTCTTTACTGTCCAAAAGATTGACCCCTTGGATATAAATATCCATTATTTAAGATAAGAAGTTATATTAATATTTCTTTAAAAAAATAAGGGTTAGAATTATCGGATGAAATATCTAACATATACACACCCCCCCCCCCCCCCCCCCCCCCGGCGGCGATTTCTTTTTAATTAATGTTTTAAGAGGAAGCACGTAGGTTAAGAAATATTTTTAATGATTTGTCTAAATAATTAATTGGGTATAAAATGTCAATATTACCCATTTAAAACTCTTTGGAAGGATGAAAGAGAAGCACACTAGTATTTGATGTTTAGGGATAAAATACGAAATTAATTCCTTACTTCTTTCTTGAAATCTACAAATGACAGATAAGTAGGAACACATTTTTCTCTTTAAAAAAACAAATAAAAAGGAACAGAGGGAGTAACTTGTTGAATCTTAGTCCAGTCTCGTTTTGGGATCAGGTAGTTGAGAGAGCGAGTCAACATTTAGATATGTGGAAAGGTGCGTATTTTTCCTTGGGGGTAGGATTACTTTGATTCAGGCTAGCTTGTTTAGTATACTCTTATATTTTCTCTCTTTTTAGGATCCTAGTTAGTGTAGTTGACACTTTAGAAAAGTTAATGAGAGATTTTATTTGGTCGGGAGCTGGTGATGAGAGAAAGGATCATTTGGTTGGGTGGAAAATAGTGTCTCTTTCTAAGCAGGAGGGGTTTGGGGCTGGGTAATTTGGTCCTCAAGAATGTTGCTCTAGTTGGTAAATGACTTTGGAGATTTCTTTTAGAACCTCATTCTCTTTGGTATAATGTTATTAGGAGTAAGTTCGACATGCATTTGAATGAGTGGGATGCTAGGCTTGGGATTTTTGTTACTCAAGTAAGTCCTTGGAAATTCGTCTCCCAAGGTTATACTTACTTTATTTGACATTTGAGATATGGAGTTGGGGATGGTCATCGAATTCGATTCTGGTAGGATTATTGATTAGGAGATTTTTAATCGAGTGTATCGTATTTATTCACTTCATGATGCTCCCATTTCTAACTTCATAAAGCGTGATGGGAACTCATTTTCTTGAGATTTTCATTTCTTCAGGAATTTAAAGTCTAATGAGATAGAATCTTTACTAGTATTGCTTTATTTTTGTTTATCTATGTACCTTTTATGATAAGCGTATTTAGACTTTAGATCCAAGTGGTTCTTTTTTTTGTAAGAGTTATGCTTCTTATGTGACTCGTTTTATTGTTCCTATTCCATTTCTATTAGCTTCGTACATTTGGAAAGCCAAAATCCCTTTCAAAGTCAAGGCTTTTGTGTGATATCTGGTTTTACAAAGATCAAATATTAATGATCTTTATTAAAGTCGCAAGCCTTACAAAGTTCTATCTTTGGACATTTGTTTTATGTGCAGGCAGAGTAATGAGACACATGCTTATTTATTTCTGCATTGTGCTGTTGCTTGAGGATTGTGGAGCTCTCTCTTTGGAGTGTTAGGAGAGGAGTGAGTGTGTCCTACTACGATGGAAGATATGCTACTAATTCGTTTTTGAGGATTTAGAAGTAAGAAGGATGCCAAAATTTTATGGAAGTGTGCCTTCTTTTCTATCTAATGAAGAATTTAGAATGAGCGTAATGTTAGGTTATTTAGAGAAAATTACTTATCCTTACAAGTTATTTATCCTTACAAGTTAGAGATTGAAAGGCTGCACTTTTTTAAGCGCTTTTCTGTTTTTGATTTTTTAGTTTGCTGAGAGTGGACTTCTTGTCCACCATTTATTGTGCCCTTACTTTTCTATTAATAATTTATTTTCTTCTATCAAAAAAGAAATGTTAAATCCTACATTATTACTTTAAGGTAAATAGAGTACTTATTTCTCTACAGTTTTAAATGGGGTTGCGTTAGTGGTAGATCAAGAAATTATACTACCAAAGCATGCGTGCTATGCTTCAACAAATTGACCATTTTCTCCTATTTGTATTCAAAATCAGTCAGGCATCATTTTGTTTTGCCAATCCTCTGGTGATTGTAATTGTTTCCATCTGCAAACCTTGGGTTCTTCTCCATCGACATCCTACGACCATTCTCTTGTAATCATTCTGCACTCTGCTATTTTGATTGTTATGTAAGTATATAACGTATTAAGCAATTCCTTACTAAAGACTACTCTGGTGAAGGAAATGACATTTCTAAACTAGTCTTGTGCAGTAGGGTTGTTGCTGATCTTTATGTGTGAGTTGCTTCATCCAAATAGCCTCTTTATGGGCTATCAAGTGTGTCTATTCTGGTGTCGGTGGTACATTGTTAGTGACACATACATCTTAAAAGTGCAGTCATATTTTGTTGTCTTCCTTTGTGGTCATTCTCCTGCAATATGACAATAATCGGTGTTATTCATATTCATGGCATATGCTATCGATTTGTTCAATTCTATATATGTTTTTTGTTTATTTGTTCTTGGTGTGTTTATTACGTGCCTCTTTAATTGTTAAATTTTTGTAGAGACTCCATTTTTTCCCCTCCCATTGAATAATAAATGAATCTAATTTTACTCAACTGACTAGCTATTTTGTTACTTATCTCCATGTAGAACGAGCTCGAGTATAGCGCAGAAGAGCCCCCAGTGTCTCCCAGGTTGACCTTCCAACAACACCAACATTATCAAACTGCAATGCATCCAGGCATCCCAGTTTCGACTAATTCAAGTGGTTCAGCATTTGTTGCGCAGGGACTTCGCTCAGGCCACTCTGATCACCAAGCTAAGAACTTCGTATTCTCAAATGCTCTCTCTAGCCCTGTTCCGCGTAGCCTTCAAAACTATCACTTGGGACAGGTTGGTTACTACCCAAATAACATTATTCTGTCCGGGAATGGAAATAGAAACGTTGAAAATGGTTTTCCCCATCACCAGAACCAGGATTCAAATACAAATACCCCTAGCTTCAACGACTCCTCAATGGACATGCATGCTGATAGCCCTGTTCATGAATCTCCTTACTGAAATCTCTTTTCACAACCTGTCCCAAAGTGAAAAATGCGTACTGTAAAAATGGTTTTCCTTACACAATAAACGTGTAGGTGGCCAAGGCCACGCGTTGTGTTGAGCTGTGTAAAGAAAGTGGGTGTTTGGTGAGAAGGCCTCTAGCGCAATGTGTTGTTGGTACAGACAGACATGGTTACTTTAAAACTTGTAGGTTTCATTTGTGTATTTGTTACTTCTGGATGATGTACTTCTTATTATGACATTATATAACTATTAAAAATGTGTTTGCTTGTTATGGGTCATAATTCTGATATTATTTGTACATATACGAGTGTTGGCATTGCTATGAATGACGATAAACGACGATAAATTTATGTTAATATTAAATATCGATATCCGACTTATGTATAATGTTTGTGCCTCAATTTTTTTGTATAATGTATACATGTGTTCAATATATTCATATGTTTAAGGTGTAGTATTGTTGTATAGATAGAGGAACTGTGTATATGTTTGCATATACTGGAGTTTACTATTCTCTCGGATCCAAATGGAGATATTGAGATACGTTTTTTTATTTATTATATTTGATTAATTTATAATAATTTTGAAATTTAAAATTGATACTAATAAGATATTTTAAAACTTTAGTCAAATAATTATATAATTGTTATAAATTAACTAAATTGTCTTACTAAGTTGTTTTCAAAGCTTGAATTGATATATATGGATTTTAAATATTAAGAATTTATAAATTTACACCAAAAAGAAAATAACACACTCATTTTTTTATTCTCAATCGTTTTTTAAAAGGAGTTGCATTTATGGTATGGTAGCCTTGTGTTTATTAAGAACAAGATAATTTAAAATTTTACAATTGCATACATTAGTAAATGTAATGAGAAAATCGATATATAAAATTATAAAATATATTATTTTTAAAAATTTATTGATGATATAATAATTGAGAAATGGGTTTAAGAAAAAAAAAAAAAAGATATTGCCGCGCTTTACAATAAACTAAAAAAAATCTATGTACCTGGGCGGCGAGTTGCGAAGGGCTTAAAAGTACAAGCCCAAAACCGTCGTATTGTATCTGTATACAGGTAAGCCCATTCGCCAAATAAAAATATCTACGTGGCGAATATTTATATCCTACGGAGTATATTATAAGCGGAGCTCTCCGAATTTGAATTACATTTTAAAACCCTAACTTTGAAAACTTCAAATTAGCGCGGCTAGTTTCTCTCCCAATCATTCCCGCCGCCACTTTCGATCTCCTCGGAATCTCTGTACTTTCGTCGAAACGCGAAATTGAGCTCCGATATGGTACGTCGACGTCTATCTTTCTTATATAAATCCTATGTCTTAGTAAGTTATGTTTAGAAATTAGATTTATTTAAGTTTTCAGCGATGATATCATATTGAAAATATGCATCGATAATTAGGGCTTGCGACGGGTGAAATCAGGTTATAATTTGATAAAATTAACACCCAGGCATTGTTATTGCTTCAATTTTCGAAAAATTTAATACGTGATTAATCGATTTATAACTTTTTTTGTTTGTTTGTAATTCTATTTATGGATTCCCGTATGCTGCTAAGAGTTATTATGTATATTTGCTTATTTCTTTGTTTTATTTTGGCTGGCTTTCAAAGTAAGAGAGAATATAGCGTGGTGGTGGATTCACTCAATTCAGTTTTGCTTAATGTTAAAGCACTATATCATTAAAGGAGTTGACTTTAAGATAGAACCGCAAACTTTATTTTTTGCATTCGAATTCTTAGAAGATTTTGTTGAAACTTTTTGAAAACATGGGTTGTTGTCTCGATTTAGGGTGGATATAAAAGATGGATTAAGATGTGGATGGGGTGTGTACTGTTAGGTTTGATGGTTAATGTTCCCGAACGAGCAATATATAGTTTGATGCTGCTGATTATTGGGCTTGTTTCTTTTATAGGAAGACATTCTATTTTTCAGCCATAGTCTTACTCTGACGTAGGAAAGACATGATTAGAGCTTTAGAAGCTATTCAAATATGCCTGAGGCTGCTTTCCTGAAATTTTTAAGGATATTGTCCTGATATTTATCACGGTTGTAAGTTGGAAAACAGAGAATCCATTAATTTTTTGTGCTTGGAATCCTTTACAGTTGAATCTTTCAGTATCCTGATAAAGTAATATACAAATGGCAGGCTTTTAAATATTTTAGCTGAAGTGAATAGTAATAGCTCTTCTAGTGATGAAAAAAGGTGGGTTGCAGGGCAAGTCATCACTTTTCATGAACTATAGACTATTGACATCGTAGGAATATGTAATCTCTATATTACCATTAAGTCCTGTGGTGCCAAAATGATATTTAAAGAAATATCTGACTAGTCACTAGTGGGACTGCTTCCACACTAAAGTTGACATAATCAAACACAATGTTTCCTCTTCCATGTTTTTAAGACTGGTGATCGAAAGATGACAGAAAAGGGGATCATCGTTTACTTTTCCCTGTAAGTGTATCATCCTTGAGTTAATGATGATTATGTATTTGATTTGCGTCTCACTGCACATGTGTCACGTTTGACAGACGGACATACGCACAGAATTTCAACATCTATGTCATGATCACCATAAATTAAATGCTTAACTTTATAATTTACTCAATTGTTTTTATTATTCTACCTTCTTGATATCTGTAGCAAGTTTTCAGGCGCTCTTTTTCCTAGTTTTATTTTTGACAAATTTTTAGACTCTGTTGTATACTATTAATTGCAAATGGTGCCTGAGGTTCTTAAAATTGACGTTAGAAACATATCATAATCCTCATGTAGCATTACCAATTAATTATAATTAAAAAAAAAGAGACGAAATAATGCTCTTGCGGCAAATATTGATCCCAATTACTGAAGTGTGAAATGCGCTTCTTGGATTTTGAAGGAAACAATTGAATTACATGATAATTTACATGAATTGCAGTAAAGGTGAACCACTATGACAACTACCAGAAAGCGAAGAGGAAAGACAGTTGAATCCCCCAAGAAGTGCAATGTAAGTCCAGGTAGCATGGGAGTAAAAAAAATTATCAACAAATCTGGGCAACATCACAAAGCAGCAGGTTTGGTGTCTAATTGATCTACTGGAGTTAATCTTTTATATTCAATTTTAAGTTTCGTTTTGTTGCCATACTTCTGTCATATTTCTATTTGATGTACCATTTGGTACATGAAAAAGGTCTTGTGCTTTGTTGATGTTGACTTTGTTTCTGTAGTTTCAATTTTCTAAGTGTCTTATTCATTTTTATTGTTGTAAAATAGTGTAAAAATAATATGCAAAATTATAGCTGACAAGAAATTTAAAAAAAATATATATATAAACATCAATATTTCTGTTATTTGTTCTATACTTGTGTTGATCCTTCCCTTCTATGGAGAATTTACTATTTTTTGACTGAAGAAAATCCAGGCGTGTTGCCTTCTACTGCTGCTCAACTACTGTGTCAGCAGCTTGCAACCCAAAGTTCATTTCCGCAAACAACAGAAGAAGTACCCACAACAAAAATTACTACCGATCAGTTTCACCCTTCAACAAAAATTAAGCTGCAGCTTTTCCCCATAGATGAAGTCACTCGGGAAGGACTGGAGAAGGTAAGCTTATGAACTTGAATGTGCATGGGGCAAAATCGCATATATGAATAAGTTAAATCCGAATTGTTGAATTTATAATCTTTCCTCAATGTTGTAGGATGGTTATAATCCATTCCTGGAACTTACTTTACGTGCTCGAAAGAAGATATCGTCCGTCCTTAAGCACATTGATACCAAATGGGGCAGTTCATCTATAGCCCTAGGGGGGCCCATTCTTGTACCATACAATATACTGTTGGAAAAGTGCTCTGACAAAAGATGGACTTTGAATGACACTTGCGTTAGGGCTGGAGATGTGTACGCCGCCATAGACAGGCCTACAATTTTCCGTCTAAGGTATAAGGCTTAGATGCTTTACGCGATAGTTGGCACATGATAGATTTGATTTATCTCTGATTCTCTTCTCTTTTATCTTTCTAGGTATGGCTGGTTCTCCAATCTTGAGCCAAAAATGCCTTTCAAATCAAGTCCCGTGAAGGCTATTGTAGGATCTGAAGGCATTCCTAAAGCTTGTGTTACTAAGTCAGAGCTTACACTTGACTCAAGGAAAGAGTTTGAGGCAACAAGTGAAGAATTTGAAAAGCCAAATAATATGAACGAAACAGTAGATGCAGTTGTGACTGAGCAGACGTCTGTGGATGTCCCAGTTAATCATTTGGTAAGTCTTGAAAGGAGAATCTAGGATCCACAGAAGCTCCATATAGATGATAAACATCTACTTAACTTCATTTGAACATCATATAATTATTGGTACATGATAAATATTAGAATGAGTTGAATGTATTTTGACTGATGAATAAATAATTTTTCGTCAAACACCTTAGATGAATATGTTATTCAGTGAAGTTTGACCTGACTTCTCTATGTGCGTTATTTGTTTACTAGGTTGATGAGGTGAAGATGGACAAGAGCCTTGGACAATCAGTTGTACCATGGGATGATTGTTTGACTAACTTGAGCATTGGAGGCCTTTTCTCTGAAGCGTCATTGCTTGGCAAAGTTGATAATTGCAAGTCAAATCAAAACCAACAACAGTTGCAGCAAATTCAACTAATTTCTGATATAAGCATGGGAAGGTTGTTTTGTGAAGCTTCTTTGCAGGGAAAGATCAATAATTTTGAGTCGGCAATAAATGGTAGCAAATCATCTCCACATACAACAGCTGAAAAGGGCCTTGAACAACCACCATTTCCATGGGATGATAGTCTAACTACCCTAAGCATTGGAGGTCTGCTTTCTGAAGCATCCTTGAAGGGCCAGGTCAGTAATTTCAGCCCAAACTATTAGGATTTGGGATTGTTGTCAAAATTAAAATTCCTGATTCATTGAATCTTTTTTGGAGGCGCATATCCATTCACACCCTCAACCAGCAAAGCCATCATTGCACGATTCTCATTCATCTATATTGGATGCTGAAGAGACATGTCATGCATTTGCCTTCCGAAAATTCTCCTCGTCTTCCAAAGATGATGTGGCTTTGAGTCAAAAAACTAGGCCTGGCAGCTGCAGCCATGATGCGAGTTCAAATTCTTTAACATTTTCTTGTTTTTCCAAGGTTTGCTCAATCTTTCTTTCATGGTAACTTTTATTCTAGGATTTTTTTTTATATTTCTAGTTCAGAGATTCTTGTTAAAGAACTACGTCAATCAATGTGGTTGGAAATCTGGCCTTAACTATGATTTCTATTGTATCCACAAACCATCACTTTGGGGTGGAAATTCAATTTTTTGTTGGAAAAAACTGAAGGTTTATTGGAAAAGCTAGATTTCCCAAAAAGCAGTTTTTCTAAAAAGATGTGAAGGATGCATTCAATATGAACATAAACAGGTTTATGATGGATCTATTGTTATTACTCCTTAGGCAACAATTAGGGTGTAAATCTATGCTAGAAGGAATCGGTAGGAACATCAAGGACACAAGAATTACTAAGGAACTAATTTGTTTTTAATTGTTAAACACTAGTTATATTATTATATATAAATGGTGACTTTATGTAGTAGTGTCCATCATTGCTTTGCATTCCTTAAAGCAGCCATAGACCATAGTGTGGTCTCTAGCGCAGCATGTCCAGACTCCGACCAGTCCTTCCTGGCAAATATCATACACGTGTTGTGTGCTGAACAAAGGGTACTTTTATTGAAAAGGAGTATCTAATGTGTAGCTAAGGCTCTACGATGCCCTGTTGGTAGGTATTATGGTGTATCTAGGGTTAATGCTCTAAAAGTTGACATATATGGTGATCGTGGTTATAAATTGTTTTGTGTATGTGTGTGTGTACATTGAAAGAACAAAGCTATTATGACAAACTGGTTAGCCCAGTCCTGTCAAGACATCTTAAGGTTTGGCTGGTACATAAGCAAAACCGTCCATTTATGCATTACTTTGTTTTTGTAGTTGAAGAAACAAGTTGGTCTTGCCCAAGACCCTCCTTATCAGGAATCAAAGACGGATCAATTGCCTGGTTCAAGAATTCATAATGAAGACAACAGCCTTGGTCTGACGGGCATCAAATGGGTAATTGAATATTATCTTACCACTTTACTATTGTTTTCTTTTTGGTGAATAAACACTAATTAATACTTGTTTTGTAATGGATGACTGCAGAATGACTCTTTGGGACCCTTTGATCTTGGCATGTCTCGGCAAGTTGTGGGAGGGGACAGTATTAGCTTCAGCAAAATAGTCCGATAGCAGCTTTTGTGCATTTAATTCTGCTCTGTTGGAATTGGGAAGGTCCTCCACTTGAAGACTCAGAAGAATTGGAAACTGATGCTACGTTCGGATCGAAGAAATGAAATAGATAAAAAAATATAATAAAAAATAGTGTATTTGATCATTATTTTGGAGGATAAATCATTAGAATAAAAATTTATTCTATCTCATTGATTTTTATTTTATGTGAAAAGTGACGGAATAAAATTCATTCCAATAGAATGAATGTTCTATTATATCACTCGCCATCATCAACAATTAAAATATACTTAAAATATTTTAAAATTATTCTATTATTTTATCTGTTTTATTCATTCAATCTAAACATAATATAATAATAAAAATGGGTTAGCTGAGTAATGCCTCGGCAGTTGCTATATATAACCTTGTATGGTTTCTTTTTCTTTTTCTTTTTTTCTTTTATTTTTTTTCCTTGTGGTAGCATTTGCTCTAGCAAAATACAAGAAAAAGAATTCTATGGTTAGAATTAAAATGCAGCATAGAAGAATAAAATATTTTATCTATAATTTTTTTCTATAGCATATTGGAGGAGTCTTGATAACACGCTTCTTGGTTGTTTAACAACTATTTTTATCTTTGTTGTGCCTATTCATAATTCATGGGAGTATTATTAGTAGCGCGATATTATTAAAAAATTGACTTAAGTGTATCTGACACTATTAAAATTATTAATTGATTTATTAGCTGGTGGATTACATTTGCTCGAAGCAAATTTTGTCCAATTTAAAATCCCAGTGTAACGCTAAATTGTGAGGTCTGGATTCGGATTCGTCTTCTAATCAGTCACCACTGGTTTTCATTTTCTTTCAGATTTAGGTAACTTTGATCTTATAAGTTAAATATTTAGTACTTATCGCTTAATTTATCTGACAATTTTTTTAGTTTTAGAAAGTATCAATTATGTTTTTTCATCAAGTTATATTCTTAGTATAATTTTAAATGACTGAAAATATTATGATTTTTTCAATCATATTTTGTGCTTGTTCATATATAATAATCTGGATTAAATTCGTTGTTCGAATTTAATCATAGCATATCAAGAATTAGTGTACTATCAAGATATTGATAATGGATATGTACTTAAAAATTTTGTTTGTCTAGTAGCAATTTAGTTTAAACGTAACTTATTTAATCTACAAATACAACGTTTAAGATTTAAACGCTGCAAACGCTACCATTACAAACATTGCAAACGCTTGTAAGCGAACAAACCCGGCATCTTAATTAAATTATAACATACTAAGGTTTAATACATTGTCTCAATAATATTTTTTTCCATCATCTTTACCTACCATAGACTTGTAATCACCCAAAAAATTAGACTAAATGTACTTGCTTAAATACAACATCGGACATATACATCTCAAATCTCTGTCTATTTTAATTATTGTGAGATAATATTATCGGCTTATGTTTCCTATCTCCAGTCCTTTGTCTATTGTGACTAATTGTCTTTGTGTCTCTACTTTGACAATTTGATTCGATGACTCAACTTAAACTTTTGAGAGTTGATTTTGTTATCACATATAACAATTCAATCGGATGACCTAATTTGAACTTTTGAAAGTCAAATGCACTGTATTATTTTTGGTAACCAAACGTATTAAATGCTACAACAACAAATTTTATAAATACGGATAAATGAACATACCCTTAGAGTCATTTTAATTATTAGGCAGAACTATATCTATTATTGTTATTTATTTAGCTCTAACATTATATATACTTTTATACTAAAATTTAGGAGAGAAAGTAAAGTAGTGTAACTATTGGATTTTGGAAGCCATGTGCCTCCTTGATCAACGGCTACCTTCCAAAAATATTGGGTTAGCTTCTACATAACAAATAACAAATTGAGTTTTATAAATTAATTTAATATTTTTATAAAATTAAATAAAATTTATTTACAAAAATATTAAATTAACTTGTTAAAAATATCAATTTCATAAATGGGACCCGGCTATAGAATATCAAATTAGCCAGTCAATTACCTAAATTTTCCCTCTAACTAGACGATACAAAAAACTTCATTGAGAACACAGTCCAGTCCCTTGAAAATGGAGAAACTTCTTCAATCTCTCCCCTTCCATTTTGTGTTCCAGCGGAGAAATCCAGAGACGCTGAAAACGACCTTTCAATTCTTACATTCCATTATTCCACAACAATGCCGGCCGAATCCATGTGCCATCACCTGCTTTTCTTCTCCTTCTTTTCTCATAATCCATTTTTTTTCCAATTCAGTTACTCTCTCTCATCAATGCTATGTCACCTAGCTATTACCGCTACGGATTCCCCACAAAACGCTAAGAATAGTCGGAGATTCGCTGCCGTGAAGAAGAAGCAATGGGTTGTGTTCAGATGAAGTATAGCCGGGCCCTTGATCAGTTGAAAATGGAAAATGGGTATGCTAAAGGAGGCTCTTGTGGGAGACCCATTGGCCAGAAACAGGTAGCGAAGGGTTATTTTAAGGTTGATGATAAGAAGTTGGGTGGTGTTGGTAGTAGGGATGTAGTAGTAGGAGGAGAGAGAAAGATTACCAAAGAAGGAGAGATAGGAAATAATGGGGTTGGGAATGTTTCACAGAGGATTACAATAAAGAAGATTGGTGCTGATGAACTGGTTGATGGATGGCCTAAGTGGCTTGTTGATAATATGCCTAGAGATGCTCTGGCTGGTTTGGTTCCCAAGAGTGCTGATTCTTATGATAAGCTTGCTAAGGTTGGTATGCAAAAGACCCCCCCCCCCCCCCCCCCCCCCCCCCGTTTTTCCCTTCAGTTGTAGTTTTAATCGAGTGATTGGTATAAATTTTTCTAACGGGAGAGTTTTCAGTTTTCATTGGCATTGTTTCCAAACCAAGTCCAAAATTTGTTGTGTTGTGGCGGTATGCACTGTGTTTCGAGATCAAGTTGGCATCATTTCCTTTATCCATGAGACTATGATTTCATGTATCTAATGATTTTGGGATGCAAATTTTCATAAATCTAATGTTTTTGCTTTATGTAATTGTGACGAGTTCTTTCTTTTTATATTTAAAATCTCTCATTTCACAAGATGGTGTGCCATTTTTCTTTGTGGAGAGCTGCATCTTTTATTTAAATTTCACTTTTTCAACTATCAAAATCTTAAAATTTAGTATTATTGATTAAACATGCGTAGACCATAGATGATTATAAGGCTTGATTAGAGGAGGCTCATGAATTTTTGTTGCCTTCCCTCAATGGCGATGTATCTTCTCTATTATTAATTTTATTTGTTGCGAAGTTATCCAAAAGAAAGAAAGGAAAAAACGAAGTATGCGGATGATCAAATATTGAGTTTTTCTTTGGCCTTTGCAGTTAGGCCATGGAACATATAGCAATGTGTATAAAGCTCTAGACAGGGATACGGGAAAAGTTGTTGCCTTGAAAAAGGTGCGTTTCGACACAGCAGAGCCAGAGAGTGTGAAATTTATGGCAAGAGAGATCATTATCTTACAAAAGCTGGATCATCCTAATATAATTAAGCTGGAAGGACTAGCCACATCAAGAATGCAATATAGTCTTTATTTGGTCTTTGAATACATGCAGTCGGACTTGACCAAAGTTATCAACCGTCCACAGGGAAGGCTAAGTGAGCCACAGGTCTGCTTTTCTAATTGACATTTCCACTATTTGGTATAAAAATTTTAATTTCACAGTAACTATTGGTGTCACCTTACCAATTACTATGAAAATGATGAGAATTTCATTGAAAAGGGAAACATGGAAACTTAATCATGCAGTTTGTTCCCCAATTGAACAAAGGGTAGTGGAAGGCGTGGACTGGCTTGATCGTTAGGCTAATAATATAGGAGGTAGAAGTTCCAAAGAAAGGGGATGCAGTTGCAAAGAAGAAAGAATCGTAGAGATTTGTAGTAACTTTGAAGAATGTGGAAGAAAATTTGGAAATTAATCAAACATATTGTTAAAATCTACTCTTCGGCATCTGAAAATAATGTGTCTGCTAAATGCAGGTCAAGTTCTATATGCAGCAGCTTCTCTCAGGTCTCCAGCACTGCCATGAGAGAGGAATTTTACATAGGGATATAAAAGGATCCAACTTGTTGATAGACAAAAGTGGGATGCTAAAGATTGCAGATTTTGGGTTAGCTAACTTTTATCAACCAAAACAAAAGCGTCCCTTAACAAGCCGTGTTGTGACACTCTGGTATAGAGCTCCAGAGCTGCTTTTAGGCTCTACAGATTATGGAGTTGGCATTGATCTGTGGAGTGCAGGATGCCTCTTAGCTGAGATGTTTATAGGAAGGCCAATTATGCCTGGTCGGACAGAGGTAAAATTTCACAATACTAGTTATCTAAAAAAGAGTGTTCCAGTTCTTATAACAGCATTAAAAAAATAAGTGTATTTCGTCTCCTCTTCGAATTCATTGTAGTCTTTTGTTTCTCTCATTCATTTTAATGTCACTTAACAAAATCCTTCTTGGATTGCAGGACATTAGTGGTTAAATATCTGTTATTTTGAACTACCACGTAGTAACTTTAATTTATCTTTTGAATATACGCACGAGAAGAAAAGAACAATACCCAATGTAATGGAAAAGTTTTAAGCTCAATTTCACACAAAACAGAATGTTTATTTTCATGCAGGCTCAGGTTGACTGTCCCTTAAATTGCCGTTTTTATATTTTCCTTGTGTTTCGGATTGAGTTTAGGCCATGTTTTCTGGCTTATATGGTTGTTGCTCCTTTTGGATCACTAACATTTAAAATTAAGTTGGAATATGTCTGTAAGAATCTACTATTGGCAGGTTATTTAGTTTGATGAGCTTCTCGTGTTCAGGTTGAGCAACTGCATAGGATATTTAAGCTTTGTGGTTCACCCTCGGAGGACTATTGGAAGAAAATGAAGCCGCCGACAACGTTCCGACCGCCACAACAGTACATACCAAATTTCCATCAGGCCTTTGGAAATCTCCCCTACTCTGTGCTAGGTCTCTTGCCTGCACTTCTATCCCTGGAGCCAGCATATCGTGGTACTGCTGCTTCTGCTCTCCAAAATGAAGTGAGTTCGTTAGAAAGTACTTTTGTTTCTGGTTCTTGCCAACTTTTAAACTACTCGAACTAAGAGGGCAATGTTTGCATTTTATATCGTACAATTAACGTAAATCTACAACTAAGTTTACTTAAGGCTCCTTACTAGCATGAATCCAAATCTTTCAATTGAACTTTGATTTGATCTGCAAGTTGAATTTATTAAATCACATTTCATGGGAGATAGGCATGACATTAGTATCTAGCAAAAGTTTCCTTCTCCTGTTTCTCAGCAAAAGTTTTCTTCTCCTGTTTCTCCTTTTCGCTTCCTATTTTTATTACGGTAAGGTTGCTTTTTAAGATATTCATTCTCTGTTTTCTTCTTCTAAATGGTGATTCCTGCTTGCAGTTCTTTAGTTCAAGCCCACTAGCATGTGGCTTTGTTGGTCTACCTGCAATGAATAAAGAGGAGGATGTGCCATCTCAATCAACTGATCGGAAAAAGTATGTAATCCATTTATTTGTTCTTTACTATTATAACTCAATAACTAGCAATAGGTATCAATTACCACTTTTTACCAGTCTTTAAAAAGAAATGGTGCAAAACAGATAATATATTCCCTTTGCTTCTAAACTGTATCTCAGTAATCATAGAAGTATATAACAGTAAAGTAGTACGACTGGTAATGCTTCAGTCTCCAGATTTTGAGCCCGTTTAGCAAAGCAGTATGGTGGAGTAAAAGCACTTCAAAACTAAATTTGTAAACATTTTGGTGTTTGGCGACCCTACAAAAATGCTTTTAGTGAGCAGAGATTTTGGCTAAATAACACTTTTAATAGAAGAAGAAAATTTATGCTTTTGACAGAGGCACTTTTGGCCAAAGCGTAATGGACAAATTTGCCTTAAATTGTTGAAGAACTAAAAGTCGTACCACACACTTTTGTATGATTTTGTCTTATATTTGTTTAAAAGTATTTTTACAATTATATAATCAAACACTATTTTAACTTTCTTATGAAAATATTTCATTAAAAACTATGTACTCGCAAGTGTTTCATCTCAACGCACTGCTCTGCGGTACTGGCGTTTATTGCTGAAATTCCTGTTTAGTAGCAAGATTACGATGAACTGGCAAAGGATCAAAATATGAGGTCAATGTGTCACTGCCAACACTGGAAAAGTAGAAATAATTATGAATACTATACTGCAACATAGTGCTCAGTCATGTAAGTAGACCTAAGATCATAATACATTTCTAGTATTTTATAAGCTAGTTTCTACTCTCCTAACACCAAAGGTGACATTGGCTAACCAATGAAACCTGTGGTGGTCAATTGTCTTGAATGGAACAATGGCGATGACAGAGCCTTCAGCAAGAATGATAATATAAACTTTGTAGGGATCTGTAATTAAAGGTTATATGTATCCTAAATGATATACCAAAATGAAGTTCGTCAGGTCAAATACCACATCAAACAAGCCGAGCTGATTTCTACAATCCATTTATGCACATTGAATAGTTATTTTTGTATGATATATCCTAATGCCTGTATCTAAATGGTCTGATTATGTTTTTTGTGCCTCAGCTGGAGCAGAAAGTTGAAGAAAAAGCAACAGTCTATCAGAAATCGTGAAGTTTATGGAAGAAAGGAGTTGGGCACTGAAGATGCAAAAGAGAATTTGAAATCTTCTAAAGAGGTAAATCTCACCATAAATATATTACATCCACAGACCATCATATTCGACTTGAGGTTACAACAATTCAATCTTATAAAATGCTTCAGCCTCTGATCACATGGTAGCGTTTGTGTTCTGTGTTAAGCAGCATATGAGTAATTTAAGGAAGACAAGAAAGAAGTTGAAAGTTAACATGAAAATGTATTGCATATAATTCATTTAATACTCGAATCATGAATAGTATTCTGTTTTGGTTTTCAATTGAGTTGGCAAAAGGGCAGTCATATGCTGTCAGCACAACAGAAACTGTTCGTGCGCACATCCAAACTGATGTGGCTACTGAACATTAAAAGTATTTTTCGCTGAAGAATTACTTGAACAGAGTTGTTGTCTTCCATGTTAAACTTTATGTAGGGCTTATAGATTATGCACGTGCTTTCAGTTTGAAAATCAATAACAGAGATGATAATTAAGCCATCCTGATTCTAAACACATCATCCAAAGATCGGAAGGGATGTTATATTCTCGGACAAATAATGTGTTTGGATTTTGGATTAAGAAATTCTTCTTAATTTCATAGAGACTTGAGATGTAGGAGAGAAATGTAACTAAAGGGTAAACTTTTTTCCTAGTAAGAATAAAATGAGGTCAGCCCTTCCCCCCAGTGGTTGAATAGTTAACTCTTTTCTGAGCGAGCTCCCCATCCTCAACTCAAACAGGGTATGAACAAAATCAAAAAAATTGTTTTTTCTCAGAAATAGAAATTAAATTGGATTCTGTGTTGTATTGCACGAACTACAAGAAGACAATATGACCTTTCAGATGGGTGCCAAATTGCTTTTGAAGAAGACCCGTGTTTCTTTTCTTGTTTTTTTTTCCCTATCAAAATCTAATTTAACCTGCATATTCTCAGAACAAGATACAAGAGAGATGAAATGGTTCCTAATAATTCTTGTCTGATAGCAGGAAAAGCAAAACGCACAAAGCCAAGAGATGGTTATCAGTACAAGTAGTAGTGGTGCTTCTGCATCCTCAAGCAGGAATCAGAGCAGGACTACTCAAGAAAGCCCCCCTCCTTCACCTTACCTGCCTTTCCGCTCTGATCCTAACCGATCTGCAACAACCGAGGCTCATCCTAATGCTCTCAAGAACATCAAGAATTTCCCCCTCTTAATGGCATCTATAACAGAAACCATCAACCATATTGAAGATAACAGAATGAGCAGGCTCAATCGCAGGTCCATGTCTACTGTTGACTTCCGGACGCTTGATATGGAGAAGATATCAAAGCTCTTTGGCTTGGAAGATCATTAGGCTATGGAAAATGGTATCTTTTTGGCTCCATCATATCAAATTTCTCTGGTATTACATTTTCTCTCTTACTTTTTACTCTTATGAACTAAACTATGAGTTATAATAAATACAATTCTCCAAGAATCTTGAGTTGATATTTTATTTATTTAGTTCACTAAGTAGTTTAATCAACTTCTCACTCTTTATATTTTTTGGTGAATTAATTGACACTATTTTTAAGCAGAAAAGTGTAAAATATGCAGCACATAACTCAACTTGGAATAAAAGTGACATTTATATTACATATATATTCACAGAGACAATAGTTTGAATAATAAGTTCCATAGCCACACTTCATTTTAACTAGAGAAAATTTCTCTCTCATCAAACATATAGATCAAATTGATGACAAATTTTATCTCTCATCAATCATAGTAGCCATCTGTAAACTTGTTCTTGATCCACTTGAAGCTGTTTCTGAAGGAAGATTTAAGCTTACCTTCCACAGTATACATGTTATAAGATGCCACCCTCTTCCTCCTCTTCACCTCCGGATTTTCGCCGGGGCCATTGCTGTTGAAGCTAAACGATTTGCATCGATCAAATCGATCCTCGAACCCGAACCGGGCTTCAACATATGAACCGGAATAATCTGGGAATGACTTGCTTTTCTCCATGATCATTCAAAAGCAAGCAGCTAGCTCTAAGGAGAAGAAGGTGCCTGGAGTTGCATTATATAAAAAATTAAATAGCATGTTGGGAAAAATAACTCACTATGGACCCCATGCAAAAATATTGAAACATCGGGTAGTTTAGTGCGGTGTGCATGGGCCATGGGGGGACTTGATTTGATGATGAAAGATTTAAATGCAGATTCGATTGTAGGAGCATTATAGGAGTGATTTATATTTATATATATTGTTGATTGATGAGTAATATATTAGATATATTTTTTTTAAAATAGATTAAAGATACATTTTTTTTTTTCGTTTTAAAATTAGATATGCAATTTAATTTTTGAGATAAAATGACGGCATATTAAATTTCAAATTGATATGAATTTATTTAATTTTAGTTGATATAATTATTATAATTGTATAATATATAACAAAAACTTTTAATTACAAAATTTATTTTATTCTAAAATTTTACGAGTCATACTAAATTTGAAGTTTAATATACCGTTATTTGATATTAAAAGTCAAATTATATCTCTAATTTTGAAACATAAATAATATAATTTTAATTTATAAAATTATTAATATGTCATTATTTATACTATAATACTATCAATACGACCTACTATTTTTATTTTACTATTAGAGATATATTTAAAAAAAAAATTTAATCTCTACTTTTGAAAACGATAAGTTTGATTAGTGGACGTTATTCCATCACACACCATCTGCCCACTGTTATAAACAGCTATCATTATTGCAATGAAACCACGCAATTGACAATATATATATATATATATATATATATATATATATATATATATATATATATATGCTTAAATGTATTGGATTAGTAAGCAGGGCCGACGTAGAATTTTTGTCAAGGATGAACACTTTTATAATAAAATTCAAAAAAATCACCAATTATAAATTTTAATTAAAAACACACAAAAATCATTACAAAATTATTTTTTGAGGCTATATTTCTTGAAATTATTTTATAATTGTCTTATTTTCAGCAGTATCAAATACATCTTTTTGTGAAAAATTAGATTCACTAAGTTGCTATTGGACTGGAAAATGACTAATTACTCTTGCGTAAATTCAATAGAATTTTTTTTTCAAATCCATCATGTTTAGTAGTGTTAGATCTTGAAAATTTTCTTCAATATATCTATTTATCCTAATTCAAAATATCAAATAAACTTAATTTCTTTTTAATAATATGAACAAATTACACACTATAGTTTTTAATCAAAATTATATATTCTCAATTTATACCTTTATTGATTTAAATTCATCATCTAATGACACACATGCCAAATGTTTCAATATATATTGTAAAGTTAAGAAGTATGTATAGATGTACTAATTAGTATAAATAAATAAAAATAAATAATAATCAAAACTAAGCAATTAATTATTTATGGATAATTAATAAAAAAATTAATAATATTTAACTTTAACCTTAAAATTTGGGAGAAATCAAATAGACTCGTGAAAATAAAAATGAAATGTGAAGTTAAAAGATGATGTTAAAAAATCCTAATTATCAAGCTGTGATCCAAACCTTTTTTTTTAGGGTCGACACCAATTTACAATATTAGCAAAATACTTATAAAAAATAAAAATAAAAATCAACGGTGGACACTTGCCACCCGTCAGTATTTAAGCAAAATATTTATATAAATTATTATAATAATGGGCCAATAATAATATGATGAGTCCGGTGACTAAAGAATAGTTACAAAAAAAAAGATATAAGATAATATATATGATTATAGAACATCAATAAATTTTACTTTGACATATTATTTTATAAATTATATTATTTGGTAAGAATTTTTTTTATAAGTATAATAATACGTTGGAAGTTGAAGGCTTGAAGATAGCGGTGGTTCAACCGGTTGACATCAAGTATTGCATGAGGTTTTTACTAATGTTCTTGTTATAGCCACAAAAAAATAAATTTATTAACTATTTAAAAAAGAGAGAGATTACTAATTACTAATTAGATTAGAGAGCAATTATTTCAAAATATAATTTGAAATTATAAATTTAAAAGTTTTGTTCTTGAGCTCAAAATAATTAATTATTTTTTAACAAATATATTAAATTGGGGGTGGGTACATTCTTATTTATTGATATAAATATTTATCTTAATAACTTGTAAATAAACAAGTGATAGTTAAGAGGTAAAAATTTAATGTTATTATAAATTTAATAATGATTGATACTAAAACTTTGAAACTAAATATATAATACATAACTCATTTAAAATTAACATTGCGAGAATTTTTAAAAAATGTGTAAAAAAATTAATCGAACTCGAACGTTTCACAAATAATTTGCAAACTATGCAAATCAAATTAATAATCTCAAACTGTTCGCAAATTTTGTCTAATCAAATTAAATTATTTATGTACATATTCGATCAATTAATTAAACTTAAAATCTTATGCAAATTTGACTCGGTAATCAAGTCTTACCAAACCTTATCAGACTAAGCTCTAATCAATCGAATATAATCGCGTACATGCCCTAAATCCCACTATGGTGAGCTCATAAGTGGCGGGAGGACATTAAAGTTAAGTTTGAGGAAGAAAGGACCCATTTATGTTAAATGGGCTCAGAAATAGTGAGACACGTGGATGGATTGTATAGGGGGGGCACTTTATTTAGTAAAAGGTTATGCGGCTGCTTTTAACTCGTGGACCTTTCTTGTCTCTCGTGGTACCAAAGTGGTGTCCAATTTTGTTTCCACTAAACTTAGAGGTTATCAAAAACAATGTTCATAAATTTCAATTATTACTACCTCTGTACCTCATTTACAAATTATAAGGTTATTATCAATTTTAAAAATTAATTTAAATTATTTTTAAATTTAAAATTAATAAAATTTATTAAGAATATAAAAAAATAAATCTTACAATAATAGCATCTATTAGACAATTTATAATATTTATTATTATATTAACTAAAATAAAAAAAAATTTATATCAATTATGAGTTAGAAAAATATTTTATATTAACTTTAATAGTGATATATTCTCTCTGTTCCAAAATTAAATATATATTTTTATTTTTAATTCGTTTCAAAATTAAAAACACATTTTTATTATAGGACTATAAAGTGATATGATGTTCTTAATTTGTTATTATTATTTTACTATCATTTCAATATCAAATCACTACAACTGAATTCCCAACTAATGCTAAAACTATATTTAAGAATATAAATTTTTTCTTAAAAGCCGTTGTTTTATAAAATGTATTTTTAATTTTAAAACAGATGTACTATTATACCATCTTTCTTTTTAGTTCTGTCTTTTCCCTCCCCTTAAGAGTAAAATAATTTTTGCGTTGTCTTATATTGTAGGACTCAAGTAGAACTATAAATCATATCACTATTTTTTTGGCATAATATTAGGGGTTTAAAATTTTACTCTCAACAAATATCTCAAATAATGTGTCATTATTACATTAGTTGGGTAAATCTAATATGATTGATTATATCATAAAATATTCAATACTATGTCATTTGAGACTAAAAATTTGAGACCTCCTAATATTATTATTATTATTATTATTATTATTATTATTATTATTATTATTATTCCTAATTGTATATTTGGAGTTTGAAAAGCACGGAGGAAAAGAAAGGAAAATAAAAAAAAACGTAAATAAATGAAAAACAGTATTAGTGAAGATAAATTTAAGCATACATATTTGTAAACTTTTCATATAATAAAAACAATATTAAAAAATCATGTAATAAATACTTTGAAAAAATTCTCCAATAAAAATTTAAATTCCATTTCCGCTCTCTCTTTTCCTTGATTTTTTCAAGTTCCAACGAAACCTAATAGTTATTTAAAAATGGTCATTTAAGGGATAAAATAGATATAAGCCCTCACTTTCTTACCACCTCTAAAATGGCTACCAGCTACATATCTTTGTATCCTCTTCCTGTATGCTCCAACTCTTGTCACGAACTTGCATGTCCACAAAATTGCTATTCCACACATTCACATTAAATGTGGTAGCAGAACATTTTATTTATTTATAGTTATAAATTTTGATTTCTATTTGTTGTCATAATTCAACCAGTTCTACCATTTCTGGAGGAAAGAAAAATAACTATCTTTGCTTTCTGCAAGTGATTATGAAGATATTCATCTTTTAAAAAAGGTACATCCAAGGGACAAAAGTTGTAATACTTGGAAGCACTGTAATAAACTTAAACCGGACTGACTCTCCGACCGGTTAAAATTGAAATCGGTCGATATTTCGGTCTAATTTGACCCAAAAAACTTATTTTTAAGTGAACAGGTCAAAATCCGAATTGAATCGATTGGCCATCGGTCGAACCGGTAGTTCAACTGGTAAAACCGGTTAAATTGATCCAATTAACTAATTCTAAAGTATTTTTAAATATTTTTTTGGTACAAAAAAATTTTTATTTTTAAAATTAGATATGTTACTATATGGTAATATAATTTCACTATATTTTAGTTTATAAAAAATTAGATATTTTAAAATTTTATTAATTATTAATTATATATTTTGTATGTATTTATGACGTCATCGATTCAACAACAGTTCGACCACTGATTGAACCAGTAATTCAATTTAGCCGGTACTTTTTTCGATTTGATGACCGATTCGGATTTAAAAACCATGCTTAGAAGGATTTGGTTGCTTGAAATGAATATAAACAAAAAGAACAAAATATAGAACAGACCCACCTAGCAGCCATTTTTCTGATAATGAATAATCAAAGTTGACAAATAATTTCCCCACTGTAGCTTGAGAATTGGCTTTACCAAAATAAGAAAAAAACCAATTTCACCACTTCAATCCTTTCTTCTTCTACAGCTAAAAGGAGTAGCGACAAGGTTAAATTTTTTTTTGCTTCTGTCACTAAAAGTAGGGGTGTTCAATTGGTTTTTATCGGTCCGAACTGAACCGGTAAAAATTGAATAAAAACTAAAAATTAATATAATTATTATATTTTATTATTATAATTATTATTTTATTATTATTATTATTATTATTTTTATTTTTATTATTATTACAAATTATTTATTATTAAAAAAAATAAAAATCGGTACAACCGGTACGATTCAGTATTTACAGAACCATAAAAAGTCGGTACCGAAAAATCAGTATATACCGATTTTTTTATACCAATACCGAACCAGATAATTTTATACCGGACCACCGAGTTAGGATCGGTTCGAAAAACTGAAAAATCGAATTTACCTATTTTTTTTGCACAGACCTAGCTAGAAGGACTGACGGCAAGGCTAGGGGCAAATTGTGTAATTTTTTATGTCGATAAAAGGAATGTTCTTGCTGCTAAAAGGACTAGCAACAAGTATCAAATTACTCTCATTTTGCACAGTTAGATTTTCATGTGAACGATGTAAGATTAGTTTGCTAAAATAGTGCTTATAGCAACTATTTACTATGAATATATATATATATATATATATATATATATATATACATATATATATATATATGTTAATGCATTTATGTTTAAACCCTGCTGATAGATTTAATAACGATATGATAACGATGAGATTAATGTATATTTATATAAAGAAAAACAAGTAGTATTGTAAAGTCATTTGAAAGATAATCATTGTACATGGACTTAGGATTTAAAACTTTATCATTCCGTAAAGTTTTTATAGAGTCTTTCAATGTACAAGGACTTAGGGATCAAGTTTGTTTGATTGATCCAAAATAATATACTGTAGAACTTGTATAAAGACTGAAGATCTAAGTTCACAAGGCTGAGACTTAGTTCACTGAAATCGCAAAATGAACTAAGCATGTCTGAAAGAGTCGTTGAGCTAAAATGAAGATATCAAGATTATTGAGTGACTAAAGGAAACTTCAAGATCGTAGAACAACTTCAATCAAATGGACAGAATGTAGAATCTTTAAAGAGAAACATAAAAGCAAGGACTGAGCTACAAAGAATAATAGAGCGATGATGAGCTACAGAGAAGTGCAGAACGATGAAAAGTTACAAATACTACATAATGAATATAACTGAGGATTGACTTTATGATCCTAGACATTTGACATCGTAGAGTGCAACCTCTACATGTCAGTAGCCATTTTAACAGGAAGCTTTTCCAACACACCTTCAACCTAAATATCCTCAAAAGGTGTTAACTGAAAGAAAGATGTCCAATTAGCCGCGTTTTCAACAAATATATTGTGAAAACTAAGTATGCCACAACAAACAATAAACTGATAAATCAAGCGATTGCAGCAATCTGCCAGTTTGTAATAGAAGACTTTTGGGACAGATATCAGACAAAGCAACGGTAACTTTTTAACGGACATTTTTTAAAGAAAAATCTATAAATAGATTTCATCTCTAAACTTCAAAGTTGTCGATCGATCAAACACATTCATTAGATAAAGTTTGCGAGTCTAAATGCTCAAATCATCTATAAAATCCAAAGGCCACTATATGCTTTCTAGAAAGTCTAAGCTTTCTAGAAAATCACTCTACGCTTTCTGAAAAATCATTCTACGCTTTGGAGAGAAATCAATCACGTTGCTAAGACAATCAGAAGAAGAGCTTAAATACAATTTAGCAAAACCCCAAACTTAACTACAGGAACATTAAAAAACTGAGACATAGATCTCGTCTGATCCTAAGTCGGTCAGCTCGGGTAGGAGGTTGAAAAGTTGAGACATAGATCTTGCATGATTGTTAAAGGATCAGCTTCAGATGAAAATTGTGTAAGTCGAGACAAAGTGCTCAGCTGATTCCGAGGGAATCAGTACTCCAATGGGAGATTGTAAATGGTTCAATGGAATCTTATCCTATAGTGAATATCCCAAAGTAATGGAGTAGAAAGAAGACTAGGAATAGTTTAGGCTCCGAACCTCTTTAAAATATGTGTCCTTTACTGTCATGTCAACTTAGGGCTGTAAATGATAACCGAAAAATTCGTATTCGTCCGCATCTATATTCGAAAAAAAACATATATTATTTACATTCGAAAAAAAAACGGATATACCCTTATTCGGTTTAAAGGTATTCACATATAAATGGATATAGGCATATTCGTATTTGTTTAACATCCGACTGTAAATATATCCGACAGATATTTGAATTTGGATCCGTATCCGAATAACTTATATATAATAATTAGTTCTCACTATTATACGAAAATTATTTTTAAAATATGTCATTTCACTTCTAAAAAATAAGAAATAACACTTTTATTATAATATTAATAAACTGAAATAAATTGATTTAAGTATAGTTAATGAATTTTTACTATTATAAAGTTAAAATATCTAAAATGTATCATTTAACAAGTGTTATAATTGTTATAAATATCATTTAACAAGCGTTACAATATAACTTTTGGATCATTTAACAAGTGTTATAAATATCATTTAAATGTTATAATTATATATTATAAATATTCATATACACTACAGTATTATTCCAAAATAACACATAAAATAGACATCTACTTATTAATAGACATTTAAACATTAATAAGTAAAGCATTCATTTTGAATTTAAGATTTTAAAAATAATAAAAACTTATTTGAATTATAATTTAGAACATTGATTATTGTATTTATTAAAAATAAAATAATTAACATTCATTCATTAATTAACTATACCTTAAAACTCATTATTTTTTCCCTTATTCTATTTATATATAGTGTTACAATATATCTAAAATGTATCATTTAACAAATGTTATAAATGTTATAAATATCATTTAAATGTTATAATTATAGATTATAAATATTTATACATACTATAGTATTACTCCAAATTAACATATAGAATGGACATCTACTTATTAATGGACATCTAAACATTAATAAGTAGAGCATTTATTTTGAATTTAGGATCTCAAATAGACTAAAAACTTATTTGAATTGTAATTCAGAACATTGATTATTGTATTTATTAAAAATAAATAAATTAACATTTATTTATTAATATATATATATATATATATATATATATATATATATATATATATATATATATATATATATATATATATGGTTTAAATTTTAAATTGTGATAGTTATGTGTAATTATTCAATTCTTTTCTTTATTTTTGGTAAATAATTTGAATGAATTTTATATTAGGTGATTGATAAACGAATCCGAATACCCGAATATTTAAATTATCTGTTTATTCGAATAAAATAAACGAAAACAGATATTATTCGTATTCGGATATTATTTCGAATACCAGATACGGATAACATTTTTAAAATTCGTTGAATACCGGATATAGATAACGAATTAATTTTCTGGATACAGATACTACTATATTCAGATTCGTTTACATACTTAATATCAACTATTATATAACAACTGCAATATTGTCTAATCAGCTCTTATATTTTCATGTCACTAAAGTCAAAACTGAGATCTTAATTCAATCTCAAAGGGGACTTTACAAAACACATTTTTTTGCTATGTTTAATTGAATCAGATTAATTAATTATTAGGTAAATAATTTTAAAATGAGATTTTAATAAAATTTATTCAACTCCTTTTAGATCTTATTGTGCCATCTGGGAATAACAATATATATATATATATATATATAAAGAAATCAATTTAAACATTGATTATTGAGATTTTGAATAATTTAACCACTGAAGTATATAAGACTTATAATATGTGAAATACACATGTTAATAAATAATAATTTTTTTTTTATATTTTGTATAATAAAATATAACATCGCTGATCATTTTTTTTGCTAGGGACCTTTCAAGCCCAATTTCTCATATATTAATCGTTATGATAAGTTCAGTAATATTCGAAGTAATACAAGAGGAGATACATTTGGAAGCCCAATGATTCCAATACTACTATAACACTTTAGCGAGCCCAATACTCTTCCATAGAAAATTTTAGGCCTTGCGGCATCTCCAATATTTTTATTGGATAAGACTTAATTTATATATACTTTTCTATTTTAAAATTATATATGCATTTTTGAAATGGTTATTTTCAAGGACATATTATTATTTTAAATTATTCTTTACATTCATCGGAAATGTAATATAGGTGGCATGATAGTACTCAAAGTACATATAATTCATCAATTCTAAAAATTAAACATTCATTTATAAAACGACAATTTTTTTACTAAAAGAAGATATATATTTTTTCATATTTGTTCATAACATTATTTAGAAGGGTAATATAGTATTTCTGGCATATTAGTACTCAACCAACTAAAAATAAAAGTAAATACATGTTAGAAATTTTACGTCACTTAATATTTTTAATATAGAAACGTATAGCTAATTTTGTAAATTTTGTTAGGAACAAAAAAAATATATTTTTAATTTTGAAACAAATAGACTAATAAGCAATGACATGGCAAAAATATCATATCACTTTATAAGTACCTAAAACTAGAAGTGCATCTTAAATTTTGAAACAAACTAAGGAGGGAAATGAAACGAATGGAGTAATAAGGAATAAAATTGAGTTTTAGGTAAATAAAATTGAGTTTTAGGTAAGGTATTATAGTCATAACGAAGCCGGAAAGAATAAGCCAAAAGGTCAAGTATACAAACAAGTCGAGTTTAGTTTTAACATAGGCCTATTCTTTCCTGCTTTGTATGACAAATTAACAAGTATACAAATGAGTAGAGTAGAGTCGAATTTTGACTTGTCGAGTTCACAACAAAATTAAACAAGTTTGAGTTTTCCAATAAATTTAGACGTGGAATTTGAATTCGACTCCTTTAGCAAACAATTTGCTCGAGTTTTACATAATTGAGCCAAACTCGATATGAATAAATTATTATTGTAAAAATTATCACTAGACTAGTCGTGCTTAAGTGATTTGATTTGAGTCTAATCGAATTGACTGGGGTTCAATTTGCTTGTGCTAATAAATAAAAAAGAAGTTGTTGTAGTTCAACTAATTAAATAAACTTGAATCAAGTCCAACAGAAAATAATTACTAATAAAGAGCGGTAGATACATTTACACTCCTATAAATAACCTATCCCATGAAAAACTATACTCTCCCATCCCAAAGTATTCGAGCATGCAACTTAGTAACAAAGTTCAAATTAAGGACATAATTTATTCTTTTACAATTTGAGCACTAACTTGTATATTTATATCATCAAAAATTATTTCGTTCATATTTCGAAAAGAATGAATTATATTTAATAAATTGGTCCATCCATCCCATAGTAAATATTTCTTTCACAGTTAAATTAATTATTTTTAAAATTAATAAATAATAACATCAAAGTCAAACTAAGACGTTTACTATAGAACATAGTATAAAATTTAAAAAACAAAAGATTAAGAAAATTGATATTTCTACAAACTAATTTGATATTTTCACAAATGGGTCCTATTTGATCTTGTGAAAATATCAAATTAACTTATAAAAATATTAATTTCATATGAGAATTAATATTTTCACATGTTAATTTAATATTTTTACAAGTGAATTTTATTTGATTTTATAAAAATATTAAATTAACTTGTGAAAATATTAATTTTCAAAATTAAATAAGGCTCAGTTATAATATGAGGTCCTTAGAATCTAAAATATCTTTAATTAATTAGCGGTTTCATTTAATAAGAAAAAAACGAGTGGTTTTGATTTGCTACTTTCGGACCAATTCAATTCAATGATTGTATGACCAGGTTGGTATCTAAGTTAGTGTATTTCTTATGTTTAAAGATTTTTTCTCTGACGACCGGGAATAACGATCGGAGTGACAATCGGTTATCTCATTTCTTATTAATTTTTGACATCGATAGAGTTAAGTATAAAGTCGGTGAGATCGACAATTAATACAAAAAAAAAATTTACACTGCTAAAAACGATCGGTCATCACTCTCAATCATCACTACCGATCGCCCCATAACTTTTCAAGTTTAAATAAACATGGTCCACCATTTGGCAGATCTGACAATTTCTATTAATAGTCGTTAGGCCAACAAGAAAAATGGGAAATCAATTTTATCAGATGGGCCTTCTCTATTTGTCACTGGATGGCCTGAAGTGTGAAGGAGACATAGGGCTTGTTTGGCTTTAGAAAACATAACCACGTGAGATAGAACACTCGTACGGGGGAAAGGTCCATTGCACCAAACAGGTAGGTTCTATGAATCCGATAGAATGACAAGCATAAACCACCTAACTAGATATCATAACGTGGCTTGATAAGTCCCTTAATAAAACCATTTTACTTTATGGCTAAATATATTTTTTTCTTTGTACTCGATCTCGATTTATAAATATATTATTAAATTAAATTTTTTTATATTCAATTCATTAAATTGTTTATTTTTTATAAACCGTCACTTTTTCCATTAGTCCGAGTCGACTTTTAACGGAATGATTAAAAAAATATTATTTTTACATAATAGTCGACTTGAGTTTATAAATACATCACTGAACTCACTGATTTTACTTTTTAAAAATAAATTTTATTTTAATAATAATATCATCTCCGTTAAAGAAAAAAATTTGATTTAATAATAATAATAATATCCTCTCCGTTACACCAAAAAAAAAAAAATCAGTTTTACTTGTCAAAAGTTAATTTTTAAAAAATAAATTTAGAATTAATAAAAGTAATAATAATAAGAATAATTGAATAATAATAATAATAATATCCTCTCTGTTACATAAAAAAAAATCAGTTTTGTTTGTTGTTATTATTATTATTATTATTATTATCATTATTTTAATTATTATTAAATCAAAATTTATTTTTAAAATACCTCAAATTAATTTTTAACAAACAAAATTGATCTTTTTTTGTGTAATGGAGGGGATATTATTATTATTATTATTAAATCAAAAGTTATTATTATTATTATTATTACTAAATTAAAATTTATTTTTAAAATACCTCAAATTATTTTTTAACAAACAAAACTGGTATTTTGTTTTCTTTTTTTGTGAAACAGAGAGGATATTATTATTATTATTATTATTATTATTATTATTATTATTATTTTCAATATTATTATTATTATTATTAAATCAAAATTTATTTTTAAAAAACCTCAAATTAATTTTTAACAAGCAAAATTGGTCTTTTTTCTTTTTATTTGTAACGGAGAAGATATCATTATTATTATTTTCTTTATTATTATTATTATTATTAAGTCAAAATTTATTTTTATAACACCTCGAATTAATTTTTAAAAAAAAAAATTGATTTTGTCTTCATTTTTTTGGTGTAATGGAGAGGATATTATTGTTATTATTATTATTATTAAATTAAAATTTATTTTAAAAAAGCAAAACTGGTGAGTTTAGTCATGCATTTGTAAACTCAAGTCGACAATTGGATAAAAATAATATTTTATTAATCATTTCGTTAAAAGTCAACTCGAGCTAACGGAAAAGTGATGGTTTATAAAAAATAAAAAGTTCAATGAGTTGATTATAAAAAAATTTAGTTCAATAATACAATTGTAAATCGAGGTCGAGTACAGTGAGAAAAAAATATATTTAATTCGGAATATTTTTGTAATTATTATGGTAAACACTTAATAATTTAAATAATATTTATTATTTTGAGGACATTATTTTATTTTGATAGTATCAGATGCCTAAATTACGACAACTTTATTAATTGATCAACTTTAATAATGACATTTTTATTAAATAAAATTACGTCATATGTTTGTCACAATCAATCAATATATATATATATATATATATATATATATATACTGGTCATCGCGACATACACAATGCATGTACAATTGATAATTAATTTTGAGCCAGTTACAAAGAGAGGTAAGATAAAAAAGAGAAAAATTGGGGAGGAAAAAAATTAGAAATAAAAAGATAAATATTATTTTTTGAACTCCTCTTACACAGCTATAAAGTGCAATATAGCCTTAAGATGAAAAATGTGACATAATTTTAAAAAGCAGTTATTTTTCTTTTTATGCCTTAATAATATACTAGTACACAAGGCATACGCTATGATGTATTAAAAATAAGAATATGTGATTTTAAAATATCGAAAATTAGATAATGGAAAAGATAAAAAGTAAAAAAGTAACTAAGAGACCAATGTAAAAAAAAATTGTTGATAAAATAGAAAGAAAAAGAAAAAGAAAAAGACTACACCTTTTTTTATATCAAATTAATTGTCAACTTTTTCTCCCACTTTATAATACATATAAATACAAAGGCAGAGTCAAGAATTAGTTCCGCAGACTATAATCTGGTCCCAAATAACAGTCATAAATACTAAAATATTTAGAATACTTTTGAAATTTATTGCTGCACAGGCTGTAGTCTTGGCCAGCCGAAACCCCCGACCCCGCCCCTGGATAGATATATCATCCACTTGCCGCAAGTCTGTCGGACTAAATAGATGGCATGCACGCAATGCATGCCTAGGGGAGACAGAGAAGGCCCAGGAGTTTGCCTTGGTGCCTGCGTGGCTTAGAATTGGCGCATGTAGGATATATGCTTAATTAATGAAAATTTTTAAATTTATTTAAAAAAATTACGCGTTAGTCTTATCCGTAAAAATAAAATAGAAGAGTATAACCCTATTTTATTTGTATTTTATAAATGTGATAGGGCTATACTCTTTTATTTTTTATAAAAATAAAATTTATAGATAATTTTTTCAAATAAATATAAAATCACCCTTAATTAATACTACGGTTTTGGTAACTATAGTATTCATTTATTGATTTAGTTGCTCGGTTACAACTTACATATGAAGCAAGCATTGTTTTTTAAGGGGGAGAAAGAGTACCTATTTTAAATCGAAAAATGATACTCCCTCCTTTTTATTATATATAATATTTAAAATATAATTATATATATTAAATTTTTTATTAATATTAGATAATTAATGTTAATTTAAAATTTTATTACTATTTATTCACTAATTAATTATTTATTTCTCCTTCTCTTTCTCTCAAATACTCCATCTTGATAAAAAAAAAAAAAATTAAGGGCAAAGCATGAAATAGATATATTTTTTCTCCTGGATATATGTAAAACGTCTTATATTATGGGGATAAATAATTCTTCTAAAAAGACATAACGGAAAGGAGGGAGTATATCCTATAATTTTATATATTGAATTTTTATTATCAATTACGTATATAATTATTAATGATAATTTTTTTTAATCATGTGTAATATGACGGGTTAACGTTATAATCATATGCATTGATGTACTTCATAATTGTAAGTTGGCAGAAAATATTCGCAATATATAACAAGATTCTTTTAAATTTATTTTTTATTATAAAAAATGGAATAAATTATTTTATGGGATTAAATTATGGGGAAAAAATCAAACATGGTATTAAAATAATACAAAGTGATTGAGAACATGTAGAAAGAAAAAAAAAACCTTCAAATTGAGGGGATTGACAAGTGAAGAAACTCTATGATAAGTAATATTTTTAAATTCAGACCGGTCATAAAATTAAAAAAGTTATTAAATGGATAGATTATTGGTTCAATTAGTAATCAAACCGTTATTAAATCGATAATCTTCATAATTATATATATTAATTATTTTATTATAAATTTTGCCCAATATACATTAATTATGTAGAAAATTAAAGTTTTTTTAAAAAATCTAATAATTATCAATTACATTTTAAAAGTTTATTTTTGAAAGTGATGTTATTAAAGTCAAAACATTTTCTTTATCGCCTTAGCTTATTTAACAACAAGAAGTACTAATTTATAAAAATTATATTTATAATTATACCCTTTCTTATTCTTTCACAACTCTCAAGACTTACCCCACTAATTCTCTCCCCTCCTTTATACGAGAAATTATACGGTGTCTTGGGGAGCAAATGAACAGTTTGTTCCTTCTTCTCATATAATAGTGAGATTCATAACTAGTGAGACCCTTATGAATCTGGCTGTTATGTGAGAGTAAGAAACAAACTGTTTATTTGCTCTCGGTACATTAAATATTTTTTCTTTTTATACCCACTAATTTTTTCTTCGCTTTTATCCCAAAGCTATCACATTCAAATACCCAATTCTTTCTTTCTCTCTCTCTCTCTCTCTCTCTCTCCTCATTCAATCTTTTATCTTCCCTCTAAAAATTATATTAGTCCTCCATCGAGATCCTCCATACTATCAATTACAAAAGCTTAACGCCAACCACACAAGCGGCGATGAAGAATCAGCGATCAGAGAAAGGGAAATGGGGGACGAATTTTTTTCAATTAAAGAAACGACAGCGGTGATAGAATTGAGACAATAAACCAAGCTTAGTAGACTAGCTTCCAATTGGCTAATTCCGAAAACTAGTCATCGGTTCACGAACCATCTGGCTCAATCGGCGAATCACCGGTTTTTACCAGTTTTTAAAGCTCTCCGGTTAATGGTCATAATGGTTCGTTTTATTGATCGGTTTCGATTCAATTGGTCGAACCAACGGTTCCTAACTGTGACGACCCCAAATCCGAGTTCTTTTAACCTCGGATCCAGTTCAACACTAGTACTACTTTTCTTTATTGTTCATGAATTACAGCAATATTATAATTGCTAAATAATCATTTATTTACAATTTTACATCATCTCTTTCTATTCCAGAATCGCAATCTTTAAAATCCTATTACCACTTTGAGATCATATGCATAATGACTCAATCACACCATCCTATTATCCTTATACATACAGGACAACGTCTGAAAATGATATTAAAAATAATATGTAAATGTTCTCTTACATTTTAAGTTTGTTAATCTATAGCACAACAAAACATAAACTCTTCATATATACTTACACAAGTAAATGAATTAATCTACCCCAAAGTTTTACTACGAAAGCACCTACGCTTCAATCTTGATGACTCGTTAGTCAATCTTCATCTTTGCCTCTACCGAATTAATCGGCTTCTTCAAGCTACTCTGTAATGTTTTGTTTTAAGCAAGGGTGAGCACGACGGCTCATCAAGTCTAACAGTTTCACATAACACGTAAAACAGTTCAATCATGCTTCATGCTTCATGCATACTATGCTTTGCAGTACATATATATCTCATGCATAACATGCCTCGCATTTAATACACGCTTCATGTCTAGTATCTATCATGACATACAGTGCAATGAGAACAATTGTCTTAAATCAACTACCACATATCAACAGTTCAAGTCAACTTGTTTCACAAAGGTACATTAAAACATCTTTGCACATAACTAAGTATGAGCACCTCACAGTTTAATAACAAACTTATAAATCATGCACATAATGCAACACATTCTGAAAAACTTGCCTAATTCGCTTCTACCATTTACGCTTATTTGCGTCTCTCGTTCAACCTACAATTTATATAGGAAATTGAAATAATCATTAGATATAATGACTATTACTTAGCCTTTATATAAGACTCTAAATTTAAATTATTAACTCTTAAGATGTCCGACAAACGAACCCTTAAGTTCCGGACAAAAACACTATACGATCTTCGTACAACCCGCTTTTAATAAGTTGTCTAAATTAGTCACAAATGACTATTTACATTGGTTTAAGTCAATTAAACTTTCTTCTTAATGATTTGGACATTTAATAATGTACCAAATACCTCAAAATATTATCTACATTTGATAATATATAACTACATTCAAATATTATTAACCATTTAATAATATTTTAATCCCTTATTAATATTATTAACCATTTAATAATATTTTTAATCTCTTACTAATATTATTCACCATTTGATAATATTTTAATCTATTATTAATATTATTAACCATTTAATAATATTTTAATCACTTATTAATATTATTAACCATTTAATAATATTTTAATCTCTTATTAATATTATTAACCATTTAATAATATTTTAATCACTTATTAATATTATTAACCATTTAATAATATTTTAACCACTTACTAATGTCATTAATTATTTAATAACATTTTCATCATATACTAATGTTAGTACTCATTTCATAACATTTTAGTTACTTACATATTTAATCATTTAACAATATTTTAACAATCCTCAAATCCTTTAATGATTATTTAAATAATAATCTCTTAATTAATTAACCCCATTTATTATTTAATATTAATTAACTATTTATTATTCAATATTAATTAAATAATAAATAATTATTTTATTAACTTCATATCCTTCTTTATTTATTATATAATAATAAATAATTAGTTATTGTATTTATTTGCTTTAATTATTATTTACTATCAATTAAATAATAATTAATTATAATAATAACTTTTATTTACTTTATTTATTATTTATTATAAATAATAAATATTTATTAAACTTGGGTCCCAAATTAATTATATTAATTTTTAAGCATTTTTATCCATTTTGGACTTAAATGACCCGAACCGACCCGACCCGAATGGCCCGACCCGACCTGGAACGGAAAAGTGAACTGTCTGTGAAAAGTGTCAAGGGCCCCGGCCCTCCTTTATAGTGCAAAACAAGGGCCCCGACCCTTGTGTTGCAGAAACTGCTAAAATGCCATTTTTCAGATTTTTCAACTTTTTCTTCTTTGATTAAACTGCCATAACTCCTTCATTACAAAATATTTTGGGGTGATTCTTGAGTCCATTCTCATTAGAATTTCCCCCTCTACAACTTCTCTTTAGATCACAAATCCAAATTCCAAACGGAACTATACTCAAAATGGCTCACAAGGGAAAAGTGAAAACTAACTTCACAATCCTAAGTTTTAAAAATCATATCTTAACCATAACAACTCATATGAACATTATACCAACTAGGTTTTGTTCTTAACTTATATATTTACCATATCAAGGAAGAAAATATCATACTTAACTTTTAGGTTTCAAAATATAAACCTCCGAATCACACGTTCTTTTAGGATTCCGTCGGTAAAAATCGTTTTCATACATTTTGCTAAACTTTTCAACACCAACACCCATAAATATTTATGTTAAACACATATAACCCTAGATATACCAATATAGCATGGATCTATCTATTTAGACTTTGAAAATTATATTTCTACCATAGAAATTACATAATACCCAAAGAACAATACCAAGCTAGAAGGTTTTATACCTTTTGTTGATTATCCTCTTTGTTAGAACTTTGAAAAGGCTTGGATGATCAATCTTCTTACATGGATAGATTCATCTTGATGAGACCTCCATCTTTAAACCTTGTTCTAAGATCATCCAACCATCCATGCTCCCAAGATCTAACTTTCTTTCTTTTTTCTTTTTCTCTAGAGTTTTTCTCTATTTTATTTCTCCTCTCTTCTACTTGGAGAAATGAAGAAGAAAAGAAACAAATGAAATGATCTAAGTCTCCTTCACTCTCACTCTCTCTATCTATTGTAGAGACTTAACCCAATGTGGTTTAATTTTTGCTAGCAACTAACCTTAGGTTAGTTCTTATCTCATTTAACCTTGGTTTTGACCACACCTTTTCCCATCACTTAACCAACATATGGTTAAATCTCTACATTATACATATATATTATATATCTATACACTTTGACTAATAATTGCTTCTATGACATGAATTTTAGCTAGAGTGTGGTTATTACATTGAGTAACTTAGAAGAAACCACTTGACAATATTCTCTCATCTTTTAACTCATGTATAGTTAACTACTAATACAACATGTGACCTAGGGTTGACATTATAACCCACCTTGGTCAATTATCTACATTATGTATATATATTAATACATTTCCCAACATCTAACTCAAGTGGAGTTAACTCTCTACAATCATGTAACCCATGGTTACTTACTAATTCCCTCTATTTTTCAATATACAAACCTTCTAGAAGCTCTCTCAAATTGGGTCATAGTTTGGGCTTCTATTTTATTTCTTTTGGGCCAACTATACTTATTTGATCCATTAAAAATGTTGGGCTACTAAATTATTTTACTAGGCTCCCAATTAATTAAAATATTTGGCTAGATTAATAAAATACCCAATCACATAACATTTGCACAAGTCCATCGCTTAATTTAATTAATTGACTTGTTTAAATAATTAAGGGACAATTTAATAATCAAATTTAATTTAATTTACGTAATCCAATTGGACTTGTCATATTCAATACTAATTGAATATTTAATTAGGGTTTCTCCAAAATAAATCTTAGGTTAGTCCGTTAATTTAATAAATCCATTAATCGAACTTCCTTTATTAAACTTAATTTAATAACTTCCTCGGACAATTTATATAATCCAATTCACACGTTAATTTCCTTAATTTTAATCTACTAGATTAATTCCTTTAGGGTTCCCAACAATTAAAACAATTAAACTCTAAGTTGGGCTACCGTAATTAATTCATTGAGCTAGGGTTTGACACAATTTAATTAGATCATTGGGCTTGGAAATTAAATCCCACCATTGGGCTTCTCTATATTTCCGTTGGACTTGCTACACCATTTCATTGAGCTAGTCAATTAAATCAATATTGGGCTCTATATCACAACTTAATAATTAAGTTAATTATTTAATTAATTAACTTCTTAATATTGTCATTCTAGACAATAATCCTAAATTTTTTACAACTTTAATTCATGACCTATATAATTAGCTCAATTAATTATATTACATGACTTTCCTTTTTAATCCACACTTTAACTCATAACTAATATAATTAATCTAATTAATTATATTTCATGACTTCATATTTAAACTAATTAATTTATTAGTTTAATTGAGTATTATATTTACTCCTCTTCGTATTTGGCTAACAAGCACAACTCTAGGAATATATAACTATGTATATATATCCTTATAACTGTCTTCACTTCTCAATTGAATTTATTTTCTTAATAAATTCTCTATATGCATCATTACAATAATTCCACATTTAATTTCTAACAAATACCTTATGTTAAAAAAAAATGTTCACCCAAATTCTACACATCTCACTTCTCAAATTCTAGGTTTTAAACCATAACCTTTAATTGATTATTTTAAATTTTATTTACAATTCTTGTAAATATCTGGGATATTACACTAACCGCTTTTTAAAACATTGAAGATACGGGAGACATGAAACACAGAAAATCTTAATGTAAACAAGATTTTTTTTTATTTTTTATATTTGAGTACTTCTATACTTATCTATAAATTTTATTCATAAAATATATCCGTAGAAAAAATAAAAGAGTATAGCTCCATTACATTCATTTTAATAATTAAAAGTAGAGCCACACTTTTTTGTCTTTTTTGCATGTAAATATATCGGTTAAGATTTGTAGATAAGTCTAAAAAATTTCATAATTAAAATAACAAATTAGTATGAATGCTAAAACTATACGTAAAAAAAATTCCCGAGAAAAGTACTCGATAAGTTATTTCTAAAATTATCCGTACTTTACATGAGTTAGAAGCTTGTATAAATTAAGACATGTCCTGTGATTTTTGGAAAGATAATCAACAATTTTAAATTGTCGGAATTTGCAATATTTGATTGTTTCATGATCCAATTCACACAGTGTAAGCGTCTTTTTATTAATATTTGTTCACAAAAATTTAGATTTATGCAATAAAATTTCTTGACCAAGTAGACTGTTGATTGAATTTTCAATTAAGGCACTGTTCATTAATTGATTCTCATCTAACAATTCTATCTCTTCCATTGCTTTTGTAATCAAACTAAGATAATATATTTAAGTCTTTTGAATTGTTTGATAATATAAAAAAAGTAAAAAAAAAAAATCCACGTGTTTAAGATTATAAGAGCAAATTTATCGTTTTTAAGAAAATTTGAAATTTTTTAAATTTAAAATTAATGCAATTCATTTTAATTTGTTTAAAAATGAATCTTCTAACAACAGTAAAACTTTAGAAAATTTATAATATTCATCATTAAATAAATTAAAATTAATTAAAATTATATCAATTTTATTTAATTAGAGAATGTATCAAATTGACTTAAGAGGTAAAAGACTTGAATGGCCCTTATATTTGGAATGGAGTGATTTCATAACTCATCACCGCTTTTTATTTAGAAAATAAAAATAATTTTGACATTTTTCATTAATATTAACCAAGATTCAATTCAAACAACTAACTCGTATCTTTTTATAAAAGAGAAAACACAATTTATATAAAATAAAAAATAAATTTATTTAAGTGAGAATCGAATTTAAAATTTAAAAATTACAATATCTCAGTCTTAACCACTAAATTAAAACTTCATCGGCATCTAAGTCATACATCAAAGACTTTAGTGTGTAAAGAAATTCATAGGGTTTGAAGGCTAAAATAATCAAATCAACTGTTTTTATGTATTTCGTTTAATATCTTTCAAATTTATTACTAGTAACTTGGTGCTCGTGGCAATGATGATAAACGGTGATGAAAACTATAGCCAAATAACAAGAGAGGAAAAAAAATAAATGATATACAAAATAAAATTTTACCATGCAACAAAAAATTAGAATTTAATAGACGCTTCAAAAAATTAAATGGTAAGTTTCTTCTAAATTTTTTTTAGTTCCTTTGCGGACCCCTTTCTCAGGCTTCCCGTAAACTTTTAAAATTTATATAATAAAACAGAGCGGCTCAAATCCCAAGATTTTAACATCCAACGGCCTCAAATCAATTTAGGCTTCAACATCCAACAATCTAAAATTATTTAGAGTTTCAACATCCAACGGTCACTAATCTATCACTCATTCCCCCCCCCCCCCCCCCCCCAATTCAACATTTTTTTTTCAAAAATCTATCCACTCAAATTTTCATCCCAAATCAAATTCAACACTACACTATAGTAATAATAATAATAATAATAATAATAATAATAATAATAATAATAATAATAATAATAATAATAGTAATAATAATAATAATAATAATAATAATAATAACAACAACAACAACAACAACAACAACAACAACAACAACAGTAATTATAATAATAGTAATAATAATAACAACAACAATTATAATAATAGTAGTAATAATAAGAATAATAGTAATAGTAATAGTAATAATAATAGTAATAGTAATTATTATTATTATTATAATACTAATAATAATTGTAATGACCGAGAAAATTACGAACCCAAAATTTTTTTTATTTAATTATATCCATAAGAAAATATGAGGTATGAAGTATGTGTGTATGTGTTAAGTTGTATGATGAGAGGTATTAAGTTAGTTAATTAAAATAATTAACTAAAGAAGGAAAAAGATTGCAAAAGAAGCTTATGTGATAAAATCACAAAGCTTGAATGTTGGCCTTGTATGACAAATAAGAAGTTTTATAATGAACAAGTTAATTACTTGTAGGAATGATGAGAAAGAAGAAACAAGTGAATTATTAAAGATAACCCCATTGTGAAAATAATTGTACGTGTATATGTAACGATATTATAAACCCAATTTTGATGATAAGGGTTAGTGAATGATTTAATTTAATCAAGTCAAGATACTTGTATTAACATGTGTTAGGGTTTTATTAAAACAAACCCAAAAATTTGTAAGTGATAGTGTTATGTAAGCTAATTTAATTAAGGAGTGCAATGGGTTTATAAATAGCAAGTCTAATTGGATTATATAATAAGTCCAAATGATATATTAAACTAGGTCCAATAAACCAACCTAGTAGCCTATATAATTTAATTAAACAATGATCCATGTAATAGTTAAAACTAGCCCAATGCTTAATTTAATTAATTGTAGCACGTGTTAGTTAATGTTAGCCCAATGTAATAAATAAATTGAGCCCAAACAAATTAAATGAATGAGTCCAATATAATTAATTCTAAGGTCCAAAGTGGAGCCCAATAAGCTTGTATAGGTGAATATGTATACATCTATTGGTATATATATATATATATATATATATACTTATACAATTATATAGGACTTAAAAATAAAGTCAAATTGGAGAAATAAAATGGTCAATCCCGAATTTTGGGGCCCACATGGATGGGAAGCTAGCTTGTTGGTTGATTTTTTAGTGTAAAATGGTTTAAGCAACCCCCAACCACCCTAGTCATTCATATGGTCATTTAAAAGGTCTATCAAGTGGTCATTCCATGTATAGTAAGTAAGATTAGAGCCTTAATCAACTAATGTTAGTTGATTAGGATAGCTAATGGTGAAATCCTAGAGTTCTATAAATAGAAATGTCTAACACTTGTGCAAATGTTGGTTCATTTGCTCCATTCACTAAAATTTAGAGAGAGAAAGTTGTAGAGAGAAACTAGAACATTTATGAGAGTTCTAGAGAGCAAACACTTTGAGTGTTATCAAGTGTGGGTGATTTTTGATCCATACAAGAAGATCAAAGAAGAGCTCTAACCATTTCCAAGAAGAAGATCTTCATTAAAGGTTTAAAAGTTTTTTTGAACCTTAGCTTGTTAGTTAGTTTGTTATGTGAGAAAGAAAAATCCATGTGGTGTTAGATCTTGAATATATATGAAGATATATGGTTAAACGTGCTAGATGTGTGTTCTAATATGTTTGGTATGGAAGATGATGAAATAAATGGTAGTATGAGCATGCTTGGTTTTAAAGCCCTAGTTAAATGTCTAGGTTGATGATTTATGATTTAGGATGTGCAAACTATTTTTGTGACCTAAGAGTCTTGAATGATAGATCTATGTGTTATAAAGATAACCCAACTTGAATATTTCAAAAATATCGAAAAACAAAGAAGTTATCGCTTTTACCGCGAATGATGTCATTTTTAAACCCTAGATGGTTCAATCCGTAAATTTCGTGTAAAACGTTTTCAAAAAGACGATCGAACTATGGAATATTGTGAAACAAGAAGTTAGGAAGACAACAACACTAACACTAAGTTGGTGTCATTTGGATGTGTAGAATTTATTTTATTCAAGTTTGAACCATTAAAACCAAGGATTTGTGAAGTTAGTTTTCACTTTGTCCTTGTGAGCGATTTTAAGCTTAGATCCATTCAGAATTTGGATTTGTGATCTAAAGAGAAGTGGTAAAGGGAAAAATTCTGATGAGAATGGACTCAAGAATTACCGCAACATATTTTGAAATGAAAAAGTTATGACAGTTTTAGTAAAAGAGGTCCGAACAGCCAAAACGAGCGCCGCCAACGCTCGGACCTTCTACTTTGAGCGCCGTCAGCTCTATAATAAGCCTATGTGTGACGCCCCCAAATCTAGGCCCACACAGCCCAAACTTGAGTCGTCAAAAGACTACAACAAAATTATTACAACAAAGCACAGCGTACAACAATACAGTGTATATTAATACACAACTAAGTCTTCACTATTATTGTCACACTATTTTACAACACGTGAAGACTATAATATATATCCCTCGGACTCCCACTCCATTCCCTGGCTAGACCCAGCTACGTTCTCATATCCTGTTGAAAAATAATGGAACAAAAGGGTGAGCTCAAATAGCCCAGTAAGAAATATCATGACTAAGATAATGACGAATAAATTATCATTAGCCTTCAACAGGTGAGTTCTTGATAGAATACAACAGAATTCAAGGTGTATATCAAAAACTGCAGTTAAATTCTTGAACAATGTTCAGATCAATAATAGCGGCGGAATGAGCAATCTATTAGAAGAATAATGTAGACTATAATGTCCACGCCCTTCTCTTTTTCGTAAAAACATCATCAACTTTTATCATCTGAAATACCATTAGTCAAGATAATACAAATTCACAGTTCCTGGTCATAATCATGCAAATCAACAGTTCATCTATGCATTACGGGCCAAAGAGAACATTCAATATAGCACCAGCGGTCATGATTATACCAGATTCAGCCTTTGGTCATAATCATACCAAACAACAGTTCATCTATGCACTACGGGCCAAAGAGAACTTTCAATATAACAACAACGGTCATTATTATACCAGATTCAGCCTTTGGTCATAATCATACCAAACAACAGTTCATCTATGCACTACGGGCCAAAGAGAACTTTCACCACGTGCCATAAAAGACACCGAACAGATGTATCGCCTTTAACCTAATATATCGCCTTTAACCTATCATCTGTTCAACAAATATATCACATTTGTGCCCCCGGCCACAGATATTCGCAACAGCTTGATTCTTGATGATTAATACAAATAACAGTGATACAAATGATGAACAGAAGAACAGGATAAACAATAAGTATCGGAAGTTTACTTTGTGCAGATTCAAATAATGTCCAAATTGTCAACATGATGTGGAGTGAAATTTAAAAATAATATTCAAAATCCACAGTTCAGAATAACGGTTATAGTTCAATAGAAAGATTCAGAAAATAGGAAGGTTCAGTTGAAATAATGAAGTTCAACTATTATGGAACATATAATATTTTCAGGAATTATAGAAGCAATAGTTCCATAATAAGTTTCGATTCAGGAGTATGAAAGAAAATAATATCCCTTACCGTAGCAAGTTCAAGAGTGTAAAAAAATGACATTTCTTACCGTAGTAAGTTTAAGAGTGAAAAAAAATGACATTTCTTACCATAGTAAGTTTAAGAATATGAAGGAAAATGACATCCCTTACCGTAGTAAGTTCAAGAGTGTAAAAAAAATGACATTTCTTACCATAGTACGTTTGAATAATGGAAGATGAAAAAGATGGTATCCCTTACCGTAGTAAGTTTTAATAATAGAAGATGAAAGAAGATGACATTCCTTACCTTAACACGTGACTGGATATTGATTTAAATGAGATTGATCAACCTATATATTTATAATAAAATTAGTAATTACAACATGTAAACTTCAAAGTGTATGATAACTCATATATTATGAACTATCAAAATTATATATATTTAACATAATTTTTGTAGTATAATATAACAACTTTAAAATAGTTTTTAAAATAATATTCCAAAATAAATCTTCCAAATAAAGCTTTTAAAAATGAATCTTCTCAAATAAGAGTCTTCTAAAGGAAGATTTGTGAATACCGTGAAAAATAGGAATTTATGAAATTACTACTCTTTAATAAAACACTTACTTGAAAAAATTCCTGCACTCCTTTTGGCTTTCAAACACTCAAAATAGCCTTACTATTCTCAGAGAAAACTCATAAAATTCTTATAGAAAAATTTTATGTTTTAGGTGTGATTTTTCTATTCAGCTGAACAATCTATTTATAGGAGAAAATAAGTTACTATGCATGGTAGGTGGGAGGCGTACTGCACGCCAGTGCTGAAAATTTCAGCAGCTGCGGCAGCAGCCCACGTTTCTGTTTTCTCCCAGCACATTTTCAAATTTGGTTTTCCTCAGGTGGGTCCCACAGAGGGCCCACATGTTTTCTTACTATTCACGTACTATTCACGTCACTATTCACGTCACTATTTCAAATAGTAAAATTAATTTTTTTATTTTTTATTTATTTATTTATTTATTTATTTATTTATTCTTCCTGTGAGTCCAACATATAAAATAATGTTACCACAATAATGTAAGAAACACGTTACATATTTTTATTAATTTAATAATATAAATTATAGTGTATTTGCTACTGTGACAATTATTAGATTCAATAATTTTAAACTACAGTGCACCAACAATTATTGACTCGATGATATGAAATACAGTGTAATGACAATTATTAAATCAATAATGCAAAATACTGTGTAGCAACAATAATTGAATTGATAATATAAAATATTATGCAGTGACAATTATTGATGAAATGATGCGTAACAGTTACGGTGTCAATAATATGAGACACTGTGCAATACCGTGTGCTACTGTAGAGTACCGTGTGCTACAGAAAATACCATAAATTACCGTATGCTACTATTCTTTTATCACCGGTATTTTAACAGTTAACACCGTTGACTATTTTTATTTAAAAAGGTTACTTCTGTCGTTTTCTATATCCGACAAATATTCCGTTGTGGGGTCCACAAATAATTTGTTATTTCGGCGCCGTTGTACGGCCCGAATATTCCCCGACAAAGCGAATATTGTCCGACAAAATAAAATTTGCACATAACATCCTTAACTTTCAATTTCGTCAATTTAACCACTTACTGTTTCATGAAAAAAAAATATATATATATGCAGAAAAATTAAATTTTATATTTCATAAAATTCGGGGTCTTACAACCTCCCCTCCTTATGAAATTTCGTCCCCGAAATTGACGTACCTGGCATTTCGAAGAGGTAAGGATACATAACTGTGGTCACAAAATAATTGTTAGTTCAAATAAACTGACTCATCACTTCATGTCCCTATATTCAAATCAACTCATTAGATAATAAAATCTAATTTAGGTGGGACACACTAGTGACTGATTATATTCGTCTCTCCCCTCCTAGTTCTAACCCCAGATCTCCATTAAAGACCATATCCCTAAGCTCTGATACCAACTGTGACGCCCCCAAATCTAGGCCCACACAGCCCAAACTTGAGTCGTCAAAAGACTACAACAAAATTATTACAACAAAGCACAGCGTACAACAATACAGTGTATATTAATACACAACTAAGTCTTCACTATTATTGTCACACTATTTTACAACACGTGAAGACTATAATATATATCCCTCGGACTCCCACTCCATTCCCTGGCTAGACCCAGCTACGTTCTCATATCCTGTTGAAAAATAATGGAACAAAAGGGTGAGCTCAAATAGCCCAGTAAGAAATATCATGACTAAGATAATGACGAATAAATTATCATTAGCCTTCAACAGGTGAGTTCTTGATAGAATACAACAGAATTCAAGGTGTATATCAAAAACTGCAGTTAAATTCTTGAACAATGTTCAGATCAATAATAGCGGCGGAATGAGCAATCTATTAGAAGAATAATGTAGACTATAATGTCCACGCCCTTCTCTTTTTCGTAAAAACATCATCAACTTTTATCATCTGAAATACCATTAGTCAAGATAATACAAATTCACAGTTCCTGGTCATAATCATGCAAATCAACAGTTCATCTATGCATTACGGGCCAAAGAGAACATTCAATATAGCACCAGCGGTCATGATTATACCAGATTCAGCCTTTGGTCATAATCATACCAAACAACAGTTCATCTATGCACTACGGGCCAAAGAGAACTTTCAATATAACAACAACGGTCATTATTATACCAGATTCAGCCTTTGGTCATAATCATACCAAACAACAGTTCATCTATGCACTACGGGCCAAAGAGAACTTTCACCACGTGCCATAAAAGACACCGAACAGATGTATCGCCTTTAACCTAATATATCGCCTTTAACCTATCATCTGTTCAACAAATATATCACATCTGTGCCCCCGGCCACAGATATTCGCAACAGCTTGATTCTTGATGATTAATACAAATAACAGTGATACAAATGATGAACAGAAGAACAGGATAAACAATAAGTATCGGAAGTTTACTTTGTGCAGATTCAAATAATGTCCAAATTGTCAACATGATGTGGAGTGAAATTTAAAAATAATATTCAAAATCCACAGTTCAGAATAACGGTTATAGTTCAATAGAAAGATTCAGAAAATAGGAAGGTTCAGTTGAAATAATGAAGTTCAACTATTATGGAACATATAATATTTTCAGGAATTATAGAAGCAATAGTTCCATAATAAGTTTCGATTCAGGAGTATGAAAGAAAATAATATCCCTTACCGTAGCAAGTTCAAGAGTGTAAAAAAATGACATTTCTTACCGTAGTAAGTTTAAGAGTGAAAAAAAATGACATTTCTTACCATAGTAAGTTTAAGAATATGAAGGAAAATGACATCCCTTACCGTAGTAAGTTCAAGAGTGTAAAAAAAATGACATTTCTTACCATAGTACGTTTGAATAATGGAAGATGAAAAAGATGGTATCCCTTACCGTAGTAAGTTTTAATAATAGAAGATGAAAGAAGATGACATTCCTTACCTTAACACGTGACTGGATATTGATTTAAATGAGATTGATCAACCTATATATTTATAATAAAATTAGTAATTACAACATGTAAACTTCAAAGTGTATGATAACTCATATATTATGAACTATCAAAATTATATATATTTAACATAATTTTTGTAGTATAATATAACAACTTTAAAATAGTTTTTAAAATAATATTCCAAAATAAATCTTCCAAATAAAGCTTTTAAAAATGAATCTTCTCAAATAAGAGTCTTCTAAAGGAAGATTTGTGAATACCGTGAAAAATAGGAATTTATGAAATTACTACTCTTTAATAAAACACTTACTTGAAAAAATTCCTGCACTCCTTTTGGCTTTCAAACACTCAAAATAGCCTTACTATTCTCAGAGAAAACTCATAAAATTCTTATAGAAAAATTTTATGTTTTAGGTGTGATTTTTCTATTCAGCTGAACAATCTATTTATAGGAGAAAATAAGTTACTATGCATGGTAGGTGGGAGGCGTACTGCACGCCAGTGCTGAAAATTTCAGCAGCTGCGGCAGCAGCCCACGTTTCTGTTTTCTCCCAGCACATTTTCAAATTTGGTTTTCCTCAGGTGGGTCCCACAGAGGGCCCACATGTTTTCTTACTATTCACGTACTATTCACGTCACTATTCACGTCACTATTTCAAATAGTAAAATTAATTTTTTTATTTTTTATTTATTTATTTATTTATTTATTCTTCCTGTGAGTCCAACATATAAAATAATGTTACCACAATAATGTAAGAAACACGTTACATATTTTTATTAATTTAATAATATAAATTATAGTGTATTTGCTACTGTGACAATTATTAGATTCAATAATTTTAAACTACAGTGCACCAACAATTATTGACTCGATGATATAAAATACAGTGTAATGACAATTATTAAATCAATAATGCAAAATACTGTGTAGCAACAATAATTGAATTGATAATATAAAATATTATGCAGTGACAATTATTGATGAAATGATGCGTAACAGTTACGGTGTCAATAATATGAGACACTGTGCAATACCGTGTGCTACTGTAGAGTACCGTGTGCTACAGAAAATACCATAAATTACCGTATGCTACTATTCTTTTATCACCGGTATTTTAACAGTTAACACCGTTGACTATTTTTATTTAAAAAGGTTACTTCTGTCGTTTTCTATATCCGACAAATATTCCGTTGTGGGGTCCACAAATAATTTGTTATTTCGGCGCCGTTGTACGGCCCGAATATTCCCCGACAAAGCGAATATTGTCCGACAAAATAAAATTTGCACATAACATCCTTAACTTTCAATTTCGTCAATTTAACCACTTACTGTTTCATGAAAAAAAAATATATATATATGCAGAAAAATTAAATTTTATATTTCATAAAATTCGGGGTCTTACACTATGGCCAGCGCCGCCAGCGCTGACCCAGTTTTAAAAAGTCAAAATTTTGATATTTTAAAGTTTTACCAAGTTAAAACTCCGGTTTAACTTGTCGGTTAATGAAAAGTCTAAACGAAACACCGTTAGGGACTCAAAACCTAAGATAAACATGTAAAATGAATGTGTTTGAATATTAAACCAATATATATATAAAGTTTATTAGTAACTAATTGGTAGCTAGATGTTTAAAATAAAGAATAAGGTTAACACAATTAAAAAATTAACTATTGGTATTGTTAGAAAATTATTAAAATATTATGAAATGATCAATAATATTAATATATGATTAAAATATTATTAAATAATTAATAATATTAATAAATGATTAAAATATTATTAAATGGTTGATAATATTAGTACAAGAATAAAATATTATTAAATAGTTAATAATATTAGATAATGAATAAAGTATTATTAAATGGTTAATAATATTAGTATATGAATAAAATATTATTAAATAGTTAATAATATTAGATAATGAATGAAATATTATTAAATGATTAATAATATTAGTAAGTTAATAAAATATTATTAAATAATTAATAATATTAATAAATGATTAAAATATTATAAAATAGCTAATAATATTAGTATAGGAATAAAATATTATTAAATAGTTAATAATATTAGATAATGAATAAAGTATTATTAAATGGATAATAATATTAGTAAGTTAAGAAAATATTATTAAATAATTAATAATATTAATAAAGAATTAAAATATTATTAAATGGTTAATAATATTAGCATGAGAATAAAATATTATTTAAATGGTTAATAATATTAATGAGAGAAGAAGATATTATTAAATGATATTATCTTGAGTGTAAAATATTATTAAATGAATAATAATATTTATAAGTTATTGAAGATATTATTTGATAAATAATATTATTTGAAGAGTAAGACATTATTCATAATGTAAATATATGATTGAAATATTATTAAATGATTAATAATATTAACTAAGGATAAGAATATTATTAAAGGATTAATAATATTATAAAGATGATAAAATATTATTAAATGGTTAATAATATTTATAAATGATTAAGATATTATTTGATAATTAATATCATTGGGGATAGTGTAAAACATTATTATTAATAATGTTAATAAGTGTTTGAGATAATAAAGAGATTAAAAAGATTATTATATGGTTAATAATATTGAGGAGCTAAGTGATTTTTATTAAAATAATAAATGGTTAAAATATTATTATACGATTAATAATATTATATGTAGTAATTATATATTATCAAAGGAGATAATATTATAAAGCAATGAAGTGATGGTTATGTGAGTTAAAATATTATCAAGAGATTGATAATATTATTAAGAGTTTTAAGGTTATGATTTAAGTGATAGATGATTTAAGACATATATGTTAAGGTTATTAATGTTAAATAAACCTTTATGTGTTATGCTAATTGGAGGATCAATGTTATTGGATATTAGGTCACCCAAATGAAGTATTTTTAAGTTGAATAGCAGTAGTCAGTGGAACAGGCAAATTCTTCTTAACCCTAACTTGTATTTATTGTTGCAAGTTTCCTTCAACTTTATTTACATTGAGCTATTCAAATTATTGTTGAACAAATTCTACACTCGTAGTTATTTGACAGAACTTAAAGTTGATTAATTATCTAAAATTATTTCACCTCATTATTTGTTATTGTATTCGCACATAGTGCTTTTGCAACTGTTATAGTTCATAAATTCACGAACTGTTTAAGGATGTCTAAGCTAATTGTTTCGGCTAGACAAATGCATGTTTAAATTCATCTAAATGAATATTATAAAAGTTTATCCAAACCATTGGCTGATGCGAATTATTACAGTAAGACTGAGAAAGAACAACCCTAGTTAAAGGGGATTTTTATATTGTCGGGTAACCAAATTTGCGCAAGAAATCTAAATGTTATGCATATACATAGGACATGAGAGGACTGATCCCTTCGAGTGTCCCGTTATTTTTAACAAGGTGTCAGACATTGTATGTCCGTTCTAACTTAGTAGCAGTTCATGGTCCTTTGAGACCACTCAGCAGTAAAGAGTCAATCCATTCTTTTATTGAATATTGATTCTTGTTATTTCACAATTGTTATCTATTATTGAAACTCTCGAAGATAAATCTTTTTCATTCATGATATATCATATCTTATTTATTTAAACTTGCTGGGCAAAGTAGTTGCTCACCCTTACTATATCATGAACTATTTTCAGTTAAGCCGAGTGATCTAAGGAGTACCACGGCAAAGGAAAGATGAACGAATAGACGTAATTAGTTCGTACTATATGTGTAAACCTTTTTTTTGTATAAGGTAATGATGATGTATTAAGGTTAGTGGAACCTGGGATTGAAGGTACGTTTTGTAATGAAATTATGTATGTTTTTCGCGAGTTATTGAAGTTTTAGTTTATGAATGTTTGTCAAGTGATGAATAGTGAGCACCGAACCCGAGGTTCAAGAGACCCGGATTTGGGGGCGTCACAATAATAATAATAATAATAATAGTAGTAGTATTGTGACGCCCCCAAATCTAGGCCCACACAGCCCAAACTTAAGTCGTCAAAAGACTACAATAAAATTATTACAACAACGTACAACAATACAGTGGATAATACAACACAACTAAGTCTTCATTATTATTGCCACACTATTTTATAACACGTGAAGACTATGATAGCTATCCCCGCACTCTCACTCCATTCCCCGGCTAGACCCCGTTACGTTCTCATCTCCTGTTGAAAAACAATGGAACGAAAAGAAAGGGTGAGCTCAAATAGCCCAGTAAGAAATATCATGACTAAGATAATGACGAATAATTTATCATTAGCCTTCAACAGTTGAGTTCTTGATAGAATACAATAGACTACAAGGTTTATATCAAAAACTGCAGTTAAATTCTTAAACAACGTTCAGATCAATAATAGCAGCGGAATGAACAATCTATTAGAAGAATAAAGCAGACTATAATGTCCACTCGCTTCTCTTTTTAGTAAAAATATCATCAACTTTTATCATCTGAAATACCATTAGTCAAGATAATACAACTTCACAGTTCCTGGTCATAATCATGCAGATCAACAGTTCGTCTTTGCACTACGGGCCAAAGACATTCAATATAACACCAACGGTCATGATTATACCAGATTCAGCCTTTGGTCATAATCATACCAACCAACAGTTCATCTTTGCACTACGGGCCAAAGAGAACATTCACCACGTGTCATAAAAGACACCGAACAGATGTATCGCCTTTAACCTAGTATATCGCCTTTAACCTATCATCTGTTCAACAATTATATCACATCTGTGCCCCCGGCCACAGATATTCACAACAGCTTGATTCTTGATGATTAATACAAATAACAGTGATACAAATGATGAACAGAAGAACAGGATAAACAATAAGTATCGGAAGTTTACTTTGTGCAGATTCAAATAATGTCCAAATTGCCAACATGATGTGGAGTGAAATTTAAAAATGATATTCAAGATCCACAGTTCAGAATAACGATTACAGTTCAATAGAAATGTTCAGAAAATAGGAAGGTTCAGTTGAACTAATGAAATTCAACTATTATGGAACATATAATATTTTCAGGAATTATAGAAGCAATAGTTCCATAATAAGTTTCGATTTAGGTGTATGGAAGAAAGTAATATCCCTTACCGTAGCAGGTTTGATTAACAAAAGGTGAAGGGAATTAATATCCTTTACCATAGTAAGTTTGAATAATGGAAGATGAAAAAGATGGTATCCCTTATGAGTATAAAGGAAAATGATATCACTTACGAATATGGAATAAAAGTGTCATGTGATAATTCGTGTAGACAAATTATTTCCACACGAGACAAATAACAAGGGTTATTCACCAACAGGCGATAATCCGCACCGTAAGGTTATTCCCATCAATTTGAATACGAATAGTTATTCACCAAACAGGCGTAATCCGCACCGTATGGTTATTCCCACAATTTAATAGAATTTGAACACGAAGAGTTATTCACCAAACAGGCGATAATCCGCACCGTAAGGTTATTCTCAAAGATTAATAAGGAATGAATACATAAGGTTATTCACCAACAGGCGGTAAACCGCGCCGTAAGGTTATTCCCACAATTTAATACATGGAAATAAATGGCACAAGAAAGAAACGATATTATTTTCGAGAATCAAAGAATGATAATCCCTTCAAGTAAGAAAGAAAATAATATCCATTTATGATGATGAAAAGAGTGATACCCCTTACCTTAACACGTAACTGGATATTGATTTAAATGAGGTTGATCAACTTGAAAAATTTCTGCACTCCTTTTGGCTTTCAAACTCTCAAAATAACCTTACTATTCTCAGAGAAAACTCATAAAATTCTTATAGAAAAATTTTATGTTTTAGGTGTGATTTTTCTATTCAGCTGAACAAGCTATTTATAGGGGAAAATGGGGGTACTATGCGTGGTAGGTGGGCACTGTGCATTTGGTAGGTGAGAGAGGCTGCGCAAACGTTTTTTTTTTAAAAAATTTCAATACTTGCACAGTAACTTTGCACAGTAACTTTAAAATTTTCAAAAAGTGAACAGTAATGAACAGTAACTTTTGTCAGCCGATGAATAGTGATTTCCGGGAGTGAACAGTGACTCCAGAGTAACTTTTCCGATGTGAACAGTAACTTCCGTCAGTGAATAGTAACTTTTGAAAAATAATAATATTTATTTTATTTTATTTTATTTTATTTATTCTACCTGTGGATCCAACATATAAAATAATGCTACAACAATGATAACAATAATGTAATAAACATGTTACAGATTATTATTAATTTAAATAATATAAATTACTGTGTATTTGCTACTGTGACAATTATTTGGTTCAATAATTTTAAAATACAACGCACCAGCAATTATTGACTCAATGATATAAAATGCAGTGTAATGACAATTATTAAATCAATAATGCAAAATACTGTGTAGCAACAATTATTGAATTGATAACATAAAATATTATACAACAACAATTATTGATGAAATGATGTGCAACAGTTAGGGTGTCAATTTCAGATCAATAATATAAGACACTGTGCAATACCGTGTGCTACTGTAGAGTACCGCATGCTACTGTAGAATACCATAAATTACCGTATGCTACTATTCTTTTATCACCAGTATTTAAATAGTTAACACCGTTGACTATTTTTATTTAAAAAGGTTACTTCTGTCGTTTTCTATATCCGACAATTATTCCGTTGTGGGGTCCACCAATAATTAGTTATTTCGGCGCCGTCGTACGACACAAATATTATATTGCGCCGTCGTACGGGCAGAACGAATATTCCCCGACAAAACGAATATTCCCCGACAAAAAGAATATTGTCCAACAAGGTATAATTTGCACGAAACATCCTTAACTTTTAACTTTGTCAATTTAACCACTTACTGTTTCATGAAAAAATATATATGAAGAAAATTAAATTTTATATTTCATAAAATTCGGGGTCTTACAACCTCCCCTCCTTATGAAATTTCGTCCCCGAAATTGACGTACCTGGCATTTCGAAGAGGTATGGATACCTAGACTTCATCTCAGATTCTAGCTCCCAGGTCATTTCCTCAATATCTTGGTTCCTCCATAAAACCTTAACTTGAGGTATAATCTTTGAGCGTAAGATCTGCTCCTTCTTATCTAGGATCTTAACAGGTACTTCCTCATACGTTAAATCTTCTGCTATAACGTCTGGTTCTAACTCAATGACGTGGTTTGGGTCCTTCACATATTTACGTAACATAGATATGTGAAAAACGTTATGGATGCGAGACATACTTGGTGGTAAGGCTAGTCTGTAAGCTACAGTTCCCACCCGATCGAGGATTTCAAATGGGCCAATAAATCGAGGGTTGAGTTTTCCTCTCTTTCCGAATCTCGTAACCCCTTTCCAAGGAGAAACACGTAAGAATACATGATCTCCGACGTTGAATCTCTCATCTCTCCGATGAAGATCGGCATAACTCTTTTGTCGTTCTTGTGCTGTCTGTATTCGTTGTCGGATCATTTGGATCTTTTCGGTCGTCAAGCGTACCAACTCGGGTCCCAACAGTTTTGCTTCTCCTACCTCATTCCAACATACTGGAGAGCGACATTTGCGTCCATATAAAGCCTCGAATGGAGCCATACCTATACTTGCTTGGTAACTGTTGTTGTAGGAAAATTCCACCAATGGCAAGTACTTATCCCAACTTCCTTTGAAATCTAGTACGCAAAGTCTCAAAAGATCTTCGAGGGTCTGGATCGTCCTTTCCGATTGTCCGTCCGTTTGAGGATGGTATGCAGAACTAAAACGTAGTTCAGTGCCCATAGCTTTTTGTAGACTGATCCAAAAGCGTGAAGTGAATCTAGGATCTCGATCAGAAACTATGGAAACTGGCATGCCATGCAATCTCACGATCTCATTTATGTACATACCGGCAAGACGTTCAAGTGAAAAGTTTTCTCGTATAGGCAAGAAATGAGCGGATTTGGTCAATCTATCTACGATGACCCAAATTGCATCTAAGCCTTGAGAAACTTTGGGAAGACCCGTCACGAAATCCATATTGATGTGTTCCCACTTCCATTCGGGAACCTCAAGTGGTTGTAAAGGACCCTTAGGTACTTGATGCTCTGCCTTGACACGTTGACAAGTTAAGCACCTTGAGATAAACTCTGCAATCTCCCTTTTCATATTGTTCCACCAAAATGTATGTCGAAGATCTCGATACATCTTGGTACCTCCAGGGTGGATTGCAAATGGCGTGTTGTGTGCCTCCATCATGATTTTATGCTTTAATTCAGGATCGTTAGGAACACAGAGTCGAGAGTTGACTCGAAGTATTCCTTTCTCGTCGATTCTTGCTTCGGGAATGGTACCTTCTTGTACTTTCTTTATCATGTTTATCAGTTCCGGATCGGTAGCTTGAGCAGCTTTAATTTTATCGCTTAAAGCTGGTTCTACTCGCACGTGAGCAATCTTCGAGTGGGTCCCTGGTGTCTTTAGCTCCATCTCCATCTTTTGCAAGTCGTACAAAATACGCTTTTGTGTTGTCAGCAGTGCACTTGTACTCGCATAAGATTTTCTGCTCAAAGCGTCAGCTACAACGTTCGCCTTTCCCGGGTGATACTGGATTGTGTGATCATAATCCTTCAACAGCTCAAGCCAACGTCGTTGTCGCATGTTGAGTTCTTTCTGGGTGAAGAAATACTTGAGACTTTTATGATCCGTATAGATATCCACTTTCTCTCCGTACAAGTAGTGTCTCCAGATCTTCAACGCGAAAACGACTGCTGCCAACTCTAGATCATGAGTAGGGTAATTTTTCTCATAATCTTTGAGTTGTCGAGAGGCATAGGCTATAACCTTTCCATGTTGCATAAGGACACAGCCTAGACCTTTGCCTGAAGCATCGCTGTATATGACAAATTCTCCCGATCCTGATGGAATGGTCAGAACAGGAGCTGAAACAAGTCTCCTCTTAAGCTCTTGAAAACTTTTCTCGCATTGCTCGCTCCATATGAATTTTGTGCTTTTCCGAGTAAGCTGAGTTAATGGAGTGGCGATTCGAGAAAATCCTTCTACGAATCTCCGATAATAACCAGCTAGGCCTAGAAAACTTCGGACTTCGGTTACTGTCTTGGGTTGTTCCCAATTTAGTACCGTTTCAATCTTCGCAGGATCGACTGATATTCCTTGACTAGAAATCACATGCCCAAGAAACGTGACCTCCTCAAGCCAGAACTCACATTTCTTCAACTTGGCATATAATTTGTTCTCACGGAGCTTCTGGAGTATCAATCTCAGGTGTTGTTCATGATCCTCACGACTTTTGGAGTATATGAGGATGTCATCAATAAAGACAACCACAAAATGATCCAAATATTCCTTGAATATTCGGTTCATCATGTCCATGAAAGCTGCAGGAGCATTGGTTAGTCCAAAAGGCATGACTAAAAACTCATAATGCCCATAACGAGTTCTGAAAGCAGTCTTTGGAATGTCCTCAGCTTTAACCTTTAACTGATGATATCCAGAACGGAGATCAATCTTTGAGAAATGTTGAGCACCTTGTAATTGATCAAACATGTCATCAATTCGAGGTAACGGATACCTGTTTTTGATGGTGACATGGTTCAATTCTCGGTAGTCAATGCACAATCTCATACTCCCGTCTTTCTTCTTCACAAATAGAACAGGAGCACCCCAAGGTGATGCACTCGGACGAATGAAACCAGTATCCAACAATTCCTGTAGTTGGACTTTTAACTCTTGAAGTTCAATGGGAGCCATTCGGTATGGAGTTTTGGAAATGGGCTTGGTACCAGGTTCAAGATCAATACAAAATTCAATTTCACGGTTTGGGGGTAAACCAGGAAGTTCCTCCGGAAAAACGTCAGGAAACTCATTAACAATGGGAATATCATTCAAGTTTGACGTATTTTTGTTCAAATCAGTGACATGAGCTAAAAAGGCTTGACATCCGTTTTTCAATAAACGAATGGCTTTATGGCTAGAAATAACAGTTATAGATTTCAATGGTTTAGTTGCTTGAATTTGCATGACAGGTTGATTAGGAATATGAAAACTAATAATCTTATGAAAACAATCAATTTTAGCATGATGGGTAGTCAACCAATCAATTCCTAAAATCACATCAAATTCATGCATCTCCAAAGAAATAAGGTCAACAGGTAATGTGAGGTTGTTGATTTGAACTAGGCAAGATTTATAGACAGTAGATGTAATGGTCATTTCTCCTAATGGGGTTTCAACTGATAAGTCAAAGTCCAAATTTTCAGGAGTTAAGTTTAAACGCTGAGCACATGCAGGTGAGATAAAAGAATGGGTAGAACCAGTATCTAACAAAGCGTAGACTTCACGAGAATTTATGAATAGCTTACCGGTTATCACCTCGTTCGAGTTTCGTGCCATTTGGGATGTCACAACAAAAGCTCTCCCTTGAACTACAGATTTTCCCTTATCTGCGCTAGCTTTTGGTATCATCACTGCAGCTGGACTTGATTTTGTGGCAGGACAAAATCGCGCAAGATGACCCTCTTTCCCACAACTGTAGCACTTTTTGGACTGCAGTGTACAGTTTGGGCTGATGTGACCTTCCTGACCACACCTATAGCATCTCACTGGTGGTCGATCTTCTCCCCTTGAAACTGGGGTCGGTGCTGGTGCTGGTACTGGTGCCCTTCCATAATTATTATGGAATCTCTTTCTTTTGAAATTGTTCCCACTGGATTCTCCTCTTCTGTTATTTGATGTGGAATTACCACCGAAGTGTTGGTTACCTCCTCGATGGTTCTCGTTCCTGTGGTTGTTATCATTTCTCTGATCATTGACTCTTGGCTGTAATTTTTCATCTGTTTGCTCCACCCTTTGAGCCCTATCAACAACATCTGAATACAAATTAAATTTATGAGAGCTAAGTTGTTGACGGATTTCGAATCTTAGACCACGTAAGAACATCCGACTCATCCGTGCTTCGTCATCTACTAGATGAGTCGCAAAACGAGACAGTTCAGCAAACTTAGCTTCATAGTGAGAAACTGTCATGTTTCCCTGCTCCAGCTTAATGAATTCCACTTCTTTCATATGGCGGATGCTTTCTGGGAAGTACTTTTCATTAAATAGCTCTTGGAATTCTGTCCAAGACATCTCAAGTGCTGAAGGGTGGATACGTTTTACCGCTTCCCACCAGTGATCCGCCTCACCTCGAAACATAAAGGTAGCAAAGGGCACCTTCTGATCATCAGCGCATTGTAGGACATCAAGTATTTTTGTCGTCTGCTTCAGCCATGCCTCCGCTTTGAGTGGGTCAGGCTTCCCGTGGAATTCAGGTGGTCCCAATTCTTTAAATTGCTTGACAGTGATCATCCTCAAATTACCAGCGTTTCTACCATTATTGTTAACTGGATTTCCTCTTGCCTGATTCTGCATGAACTGCATGAAATTCCTAAAGAATCCATCATTCATCATGTTATCAGGAATATTATTTCCTGAGTTGGCAGGAGGATTGTTTGTGGCTTCTTGATTTTCGGCTACATTCGCTTCGGGTATTTCGTAGTTAACCTCTTGATTTCCAGATGCCATACTAAACTGTGGTCACAAAATAAATGTTAGTTCAAATAAACTGACTCATCACTTCATGTCCCTATATTCAAATCAACTCATTAGATAATAAAATCTAATTTAGGTAGGACACACTAGTGACTGATTCTATTCGTCTCTCCCCTCCTAGTTCTAACCCCAGATCTCCATTAAAGACCATATCCCTAAGCTCTGATGCCAACTGTGACGCCCCCAAATCTAGGCCCACACAGCCCAAACTTGAGTCGTCAAAAGACTACAATAAAATTATTACAACAACGTACAACAATACAGTGGATAATACAACACAACTAAGTCTTCATTATTATTGCCACACTATTTTATAACACGTGAAGACTATGATAGCTATCCCCGCACTCTCACTCCATTCCCCGGCTAGACCCCGTTACGTTCTCATCTCCTGTTGAAAAACAATGGAACGAAAAGAAAGGGTGAGCTCAAATAGCCCAGTAAGAAATATCATGACTAAGATAATGACGAATAATTTATCATTAGCCTTCAACAGTTGAGTTCTTGATAGAATACAATAGACTACAAGGTTTATATCAAAAACTGCAGTTAAATTCTTAAACAACGTTCAGATCAATAATAGCAGCGGAATGAACAATCTATTAGAAGAATAAAGCAGACTATAATGTCCACTCGCTTCTCTTTTTAGTAAAAATATCATCAACTTTTATCATCTGAAATACCATTAGTCAAGATAATACAACTTCACAGTTCCTGGTCATAATCATGCAGATCAACAGTTCGTCTTTGCACTACGGGCCAAAGACATTCAATATAACACCAACGGTCATGATTATACCAGATTCAGCCTTTGGTCATAATCATACCAACCAACAGTTCATCTTTGCACTACGGGCCAAAGAGAACATTCACCACGTGTCATAAAAGACACCGAACAGATGTATCGCCTTTAACCTAGTATATCGCCTTTAACCTATCATCTGTTCAACAATTATATCACATCTGTGCCCCCGGCCACAGATATTCACAACAGCTTGATTCTTGATGATTAATACAAATAACAGTGATACAAATGATGAACAGAAGAACAGGATAAACAATAAGTATCGGAAGTTTACTTTGTGCAGATTCAAATAATGTCCAAATTGCCAACATGATGTGGAGTGAAATTTAAAAATGATATTCAAGATCCACAGTTCAGAATAACGATTACAGTTCAATAGAAATGTTCAGAAAATAGGAAGGTTCAGTTGAACTAATGAAATTCAACTATTATGGAACATATAATATTTTCAGGAATTATAGAAGCAATAGTTCCATAATAAGTTTCGATTTAGGTGTATGGAAGAAAGTAATATCCCTTACCGTAGCAGGTTTGATTAACAAAAGGTGAAGGGAATTAATATCCTTTACCATAGTAAGTTTGAATAATGGAAGATGAAAAAGATGGTATCCCTTATGAGTATAAAGGAAAATGATATCACTTACGAATATGGAATAAAAGTGTCATGTGATAATTCGTGTAGACAAATTATTTCCACACGAGACAAATAACAAGGGTTATTCACCAACAGGCGATAATCCGCACCGTAAGGTTATTCCCATCAATTTGAATACGAATAGTTATTCACCAAACAGGCGTAATCCGCACCGTATGGTTATTCCCACAATTTAATAGAATTTGAACACGAAGAGTTATTCACCAAACAGGCGATAATCCGCACCGTAAGGTTATTCTCAAATATTAATAAGGAATGAATACATAAGGTTATTCACCAACAGGCGGTAAACCGCGCCGTAAGGTTATTCCCACAATTTAATACATGGAAATAAATGGCACAAGAAAGAAACGATATTATTTTCGAGAATCAAAGAATGATAATCCCTTCAAGTAAGAAAGAAAATAATATCCATTTATGATGATGAAAAGAGTGATACCCCTTACCTTAACACGTAACTGGATATTGATTTAAATGAGGTTGATCAACTTGAAAAATTTCTGCACTCCTTTTGGCTTTCAAACTCTCAAAATAACCTTACTATTCTCAGAGAAAACTCATAAAATTCTTATAGAAAAATTTTATGTTTTAGGTGTGATTTTTCTATTCAGCTGAACAAGCTATTTATAGGGGAAAATGGGGTACTATGCGTGGTAGGTGGGCACTGTGCATTTGGTAGGTGAGAGAGGCTGCGCAAACGTTTTTTTTTTAAAAAATTTCAATACTTGCACAGTAACTTTGCACAGTAACTTTAAAATTTTCAAAAAGTGAACAGTAATGAACAGTAACTTTTGTCAGCCGATGAATAGTGATTTCCGGGAATGAACAGTGACTCCGGAGTAACTTTTTCGATGTGAACAGTAACTTCCGTCAGTGAATAGTAACTTTTGAAAAATAATAATATTTATTTTATTTTATTTTATTTTATTTATTCTACCTGTGGATCCAACATATAAAATAATGCTACAACAATGATAACAATAATGTAATAAACATGTTACAGATTATTATTAATTTAAATAATATAAATTACTGTGTATTTGCTACTGTGACAATTATTTGGTTCAATAATTTTAAAATACAACGCACCAGCAATTATTGACTCAATGATATAAAATGCAGTGTAATGACAATTATTAAATCAATAATGCAAAATACTGTGTAGCAACAATTATTGAATTGATAACATAAAATATTATACAACAACAATTATTGATGAAATGATGTGCAACAGTTAGGGTGTCAATTTCAGATCAATAATATAAGACACTGTGCAATACCGTGTGCTACTGTAGAGTACCGCATGCTACTGTAGAATACCATAAATTACCGTATGCTACTATTCTTTTATCACCAGTATTTAAATAGTTAACACCGTTGACTATTTTTATTTAAAAAGGTTACTTCTGTCGTTTTCTATATCCGACAATTATTCCGTTGTGGGGTCCACCAATAATTAGTTATTTCGGCGCCGTCGTACGACACAAATATTATATTGCGCCGTCGTACGGGCAGAACGAATATTCCCCGACAAAACGAATATTCCCCGACAAAAAGAATATTGTCCAACAAGGTATAATTTGCACGAAACATCCTTAACTTTTAACTTTGTCAATTTAACCACTTACTGTTTCATGAAAAAATATATATGAAGAAAATTAAATTTTATATTTCATAAAATTCGGGGTCTTACAAGTAATACTAATACTAATACTAATACTAATAATAATAATAATTATTATTATTATTATTATTATTATAATAGTAATAATAATAACAATAATAATTATAATAATAGTAATAATAATAAGAATAATAAAAATAGTAATAGTAATAGTAATAGTAATAATAATGATAATAATTATTATTATTATAATACTAATAATAATAATAATAGTAATAATAATAATAATAATAATAATAATAATAATAATAACAATAATAACAACAATAACAACAATAACAATAACAATAACAATAACAATAACAATAACAATAATAACAACAACAACAACAATAACAATAACAGTAACAATAACAATAATTATACAAATTTGAGTCCGCTAGAGTCAATCAATTAATTGCTCAAATCTGTCAAGAACTAATTTTAAGTTGGGAATGAATAACACACTAATATTTGCTTTAAAAAAAATTATGACTGAATTGAATATCAATCTTTTTGTATTAATGGTTGGACTCTCACTTTTATTATGAAACTGAGAGTCCACAACAGTTTTAAAATTTTCAATCTAAAAATATTGGATACAGTATTCAACTGTTATATTAGTTGTACCATGCCTTCAGACACGGGTTATCCCTAGTTAAAATATATTCCTAAATTTACTATATTATATTACTGTAAGTTAAAAAAAAGGACTTAAATGCCCTTCTCTTTCACAATTCTCTTACGTATTTTTTTTGTTGCTAAAATCTTACTTATTTTTCATATCCCGCCGTCTTTATACTTTTCTTAATATTTTTGTACATGTATATATAGAAGAATATATAGCTTATTTTGTTTCATAATACTCCAACTTGTTGGTGTCTCCATCTTAGTGTCTAATTAACGAAACAACATGTTTGGTGTATGTCGAATCAATTAGAGAACATGTCCCTACTAAGGTAAGGGTCTCCCATATCGTCCATGTGAATTCTGCATCAATAGGCCTCCGTCTCTTAAAGAGATTTGGTCCAAGCTGCCTGTTAAATCCCTCGGCTCATAATTGCTCTACTCTTTCAATGTGATTAATCACGTTTACTTACATAGGGGGACAAAATAAAGTTTAAGCCAACAACGCATTAATCAAAATTTTAATCAATGCAAAATTTTATTAACCGCCTTTGAAACCCGTGCAAAACACGCACATTCTTAAAGATGATTTTCAAGTAAGTTTTAAATATGATATACTTAAGTGTCGATATTTATAATTATAATAATTTATTTAATTTTAAATGAAATTACTATATTATGTCATTTTAATTCACTTATATATATATATATACACTTTTTCATTCAATAGAATAGTATTAGTGTTGACAATCTTATTTATTTTTTTATTTACCCTATTCCAATTTTTAGTGACTGTGGCTTTGATAGTAAAATCATCTTTTCTTGAATATAATTAATTTAAGGAAACATGTTGTTGATCTATATTAAACTTGTAGAATTTTAATATGAGAATAATTTGGTGTGTAGATGGAATATCTAATAAATTAGAGTAAGTTGAATGATATAAGTTATAGCAATGTTCTCAGAACCGGTTCGTTTAATGAACCGAAAAATGTATTGGGTGGATGGGTCACTGGTTCAACTAGTGGTCGAACCGTTATTGAACCAGTGACGTCATAAATATATATATTATTAATAATTAATAAAATTTTAAAACATCTAATTTTTTGTAAGCTAAAATATAGTAAAATTATGTTATATTATTGGTAAAAATATTTTTGAAAAAAAAAACTTCGAAATTGGTTCAACTGATCGATTTTACCGGTTGAACCGGTGGTCAACCGGTTATTGACCAAATCTGGTTAACCAGTCCAAACCGAACCGAAACAGGAACCGATTTTCAATTCAACCGATCAAACAACCGATTCTGAACCGATTTTCATAACATTGAGTTATAGTATTTATTAGGTTCATGAATTAATCATGAAAAACTATTAATGTAAATACTAAGGATCAATAGAAGTATATATCAATTAATAATTGATATATTAAAATTTTTGCTTAATGCTTAGTGGTAAACGATACATTGTATCATTAATAATAAATGTGTATTAAAATTTTATGAAAAATTTAACTTTTCTGTTGTTAAGTCAACTTTTGAAAATATCAAAATTTATAATCAGGAAAGTATAAAAATTAAATATAAAAAAAAAAAACTTTTGGGCTAAAAGATTTGGATAGACTGGGATAGGCCGGCATATAACTAGTCAATTTACAGTGATCGGGAGCCTGAATCTATATCGGGAGCCTGAATCTATATTGGACTCAACTAAAGGCCTAACTATTATAGAAATGGATCCAAACTCAAGTCGGATATTTTGGAATTTATCTCTCTATTATTTAACCATGGGTTTGGAGTAGACGAGGTTTCTACCTTCTCTTGCAAGTACTATCCTCAATTTCCTGGTTCAAGTAATATTTTCAAATAAATTTAAAAGGTCAATAATCTTTCTTAAATCATAGCACTAAAATAAAAAGAATTATATTTGTACAACATATTAATAAAATATAAGTTAAATACTTCATTGTGATGTCAGTATAAACTTGGAATGATGAATACTTAAACCTAGGTACGTATATGTATTAATTATCAATAAGCTCATCAGTCCCGTACAAAACACGAATAACATGAATAATAGTTTATTATATTTATTAAAAAAGGATAATCAATTACATGTACAATAAATATTTAATTAAAATTTTGATAAGATAATTGTAGCTATTAAATTATTAAATATTTATTTAAATAATAAATTATTGATTTATTTTGTTATGATTATATATGAGAAAATAATTATTTTAATTTTATTTAAGCTTGTAATGGAATTCTATATTAGTGTTTATATTGATAGAATTTTGTTTGAAATTCTAATCCAAATAGGATTAATAAAACTTAAATTTTAATTTAGTTATGACAATTAATTAGTAATGAATTTACTATAATTTTTTAACTGATGTAAAATTATTGTCAAGATTCGGATATGTTATTGATACAATTAATCATGTGATATGATCGATTTGATAAAATTTTAAGTTTTTAATAAATTTAATTTAGTTAGGATATTAATTTAATAATAAAATTCATGTCTAATATTGATATAATTAAATCACGTGATATTTTAAGATTTTTTTTGATATCTTAATAAAGTTGTAATAATAAAATTAACCTACATAAAATTTATTAAGATATATTACATAAAATTATGATAAAAAAGTTTATAATAAAATTTATAGATAGAAAAATAAAAAAATCTTTTAGAAGTTCTTTATCCTGTCAGATATAAAAACAAAAGATATTTTTCTTTTTTCTAACAAGTTATGTTTCCTTTTGAATTCTGTATAAAATTGGATATTATTTAATTATTTCAAATTTAGCTAAACTAAAATTTTGTGAAACTAAATTTATGCTTTTAATTATTTAGTTTATGTATTCTTTACAATGTAATACTTTCTACAATTCTTTGCTATTTTAGATATTAACTTTAAAAAAGAACTGATTGAAATGGAAATATATTATCCAACAAAACAAAAATGAAAGTTTTAAAAATTTACACTCTCCAAGAAACTAAATGCTAAAGGCCTAAGATTTTGTTAAACTTTAACTAGTCCTCCCAACACTTACTTGGGGGTAAAAAGTTTAACGCTAATTAGATAAAGCTTTACGCACAAATATGTAAACATAAGAAGAGTACATCTATCTATATTATAAAGGGAGAAAAAATAATAATACTCTCTTTATCCTAGAATAAAAATTATTATTATTATTTTAAATAGTTCTAAGTTAAATATCTACTTATTTTAAATAATTTATTTTTTACAATAATTTACCTATAATATCTTTAGTAATAATTATCATATTTTTATTTTTATATATATTTATGAAATATTATTAGTAATGTACAGAAAACTATGCAATTAAATGAGAATTTAAATATAAATAATTTTGTTATTTTATTCTCTTTCTCAATATGCACAAAAGGTTAACCAAATTTTTTATCTTGAGACAGAAAAAATATTTTTTTTTGGTGAAAATAAAAAAAATAGAGCTTTTTTGACTTTCCTATTTCATCATTTAAACTTTTTTTATTCTTTTTTCTCTCTCTCATCTCCTATTTTATAGTATTATATTTTTCTTCTTTTAGCACACAGATGTTAAGTATGCCCATAAACTAGTGATAATTATAGCAGTTTGCACCGTCTTAGAATTGACAGCTATATTATTGCACGTTCTTTTCCAAACCAATTAAATATGAAAAAATTATTAGATACTTGTGAACACCTATAATATGATATTTTATATCACTCATATGATGTTATGTGATAATTTAAAATGTGTTATTTTATTTTAAATATTCATATAATATCATATAAATAGTATAAAATATTATGTAATAAATGTTTTAGGACTACTGAATAATTACTCATAAATATGACTTTATTATAATATATTAAAATGAGTTTCGACATGTATTGTGAAAGCTTTTTATTAAATGATACAATATATATTGAGATTAGTCGACTGATCCATTATATAAAATATTATCAATTATAATACTTACATAATTCCAAACAAAAAAATCCTCGTAAAAAATCGTAAGATATATCATTTTCTAATTCAAATTCATCGGTGAATAAGTTCGAAATCATAATATGCTCATTTTGGTTTTGAACTGTTTCAAAGACAATCTAAAATATTCATATGTTAAAATTTCTCGCAAAAAGCCAAAAAATACATTTTAATTGATATTGACTAGTGACTACTACCTGTCCCGTAACATCTGCCCCCCGACGTTAACCTTCATACTTCACTGCTGCCTGATTACCTGAGTCTGTATAAATAGCTAGGTTTTCACAAATATATACACTCACAACTACAAGCAAATTACATTTAGAGAATTAAAGAAAATCAAGTAAATTAGTAATTAAGAAATGGCTGTGTCTTCGCCATGCAAGCGTTTCGTTCTAGTGGCTCTTTTCTTGGTTTGCTTCATGAACACCACCAACTCTGCTTCTGGTACTGCGTTTAATATTTTTAATTTTTTTTTTCCGAATTTTAATTTGAATTTTGATACATATAGGTGTATAATTAATTTTATGTTTTTTGCAGCACGGAATTTGGTTATGGAAATGAATCGCGCTAAATCGCCTGATCAAAAATATACAGTAGCCAAAGAAGATGGACCGGCGGAGAATGACGACATTGTTAGTGATTATACTCCGGCACGAAAGAAGAGTCCGATTCATAACTAAAATATATGGAATGAAGAATATATATATATATATATATGCACGAGTACTTTTTGCTATATTAAATATATACAGATATAGATGTTAAATCACCTGTGTATGTATGTCCATAATCTCTCTCTCTCCCTCTCTCTCTCTATATATATACATACATATATATTGAAGTTGATTATAGAGTGTTAAATAGTCAACTTGACGCGATATTAAGAAAAGAAATTGTCACACCGTCATAGAAATTAATTAATATTGTGTTGTGAAAAGATATGTATGAATGTACGTACTTGAAGCCACATAGTACGTATGTACTAGTGTTTTGTGCAATTTAATGTTTTTCAAATAAAACTCATGCATGATGGTAAATTCCAGTGGCAAACTGAATCCTTTAGTTTTTGATAATTATAATGAAAGAATTTCAGCAAGTATTTAAATAGCGGATTTTTCTGCCATTTATTCTTTTTGTTTTTCTGTTATTATATGATTTTGTTCTTATGTGATTTAGTTATTTAAATAGCCAGGTACAGTATTTGTTAATTAGGTTAATTAGTTTATATTCTTGGGTTCTTGATTGTTTATTATTATTTTTAAGGCCAACTTATAGAGTGGTGGTATTAGTTTGTGCTATTCTAATGGAGATTAAACCTAATTGTGCAAAATAAACAAAATGAATGAAAAAGTGCAGAAGATATTTTAGGGCCTTAATTGCAAAGAAGGGACTCGGAATTTTGATGAGAAATCAACTTAAAATGAAAACCAAGATCATAAAAGTAATACTCAATGTCACGTTTGGATTAAAAGAATAAAAGTGAGAATAAAATAATTATTTTTTTTAAAATAAAAAAAATTATATTTAATTGCTCCATTAGAATGGAATAGACCAAAATTTCATCTCTTCCAAATATATAAATTTTATTCCTTGAGGAAATATATGAAATTATTCATTCCAGCTAGAATGGAATGAATCATTCCACTCTCCATTCTATTCCTTTGTCTAACTATTCTATTTTTTTTATCTATTTTATTTTTTCAATTTAAACATAATATAAATGAATCACAAGTAAACAAACGGACTGCTTAATTTATTTTGGTTTTCTCTAAAGTCAGTTTGTGACATTTCTTTAATTTAAAGTTGATATAGATTGTTTATTTTATTTTATTTTGCATTCAAGACTGATTAAACAAGTAACTAACTTGACGTGCATAATAAAAGATTGATAGAATAATTTTTTTCAAGTTTTTCATGTCTCTGACCCATGTTATTTTGAGATCATATTTAGCATTTAGAGTTTGCTTTGACTTTTATACTGCTCTCGTGGCCTACACTGAAATAGTGCTTTATCCTTAGATGTTCAGTCAACTGCTATGTCTTGATGTATTTAAGGAACAACCAGTTAACTCTGAATTCGAATGACATTTCACTCCTAAATAGCATGGGACTGATTTTTCAATTTTTATTTTAGTCTTGAAATGCTATTGCCTTGTTACTCTACGATTAAAGTTACTTTCTTTCCCCTTTCAAAATATGACTACTGCGGGAATCCATTTGTGAGTAGAACCGCTTTTGCGCACATATTCGTTGTCGTAGTGGTGGATTATGATAATATGGCAATCAGATTAACTAATTAAAAAGTTGTGTACGTTGGAGTTAAAAATGTTGAGAAACATGATTATTAATTGACAAATAATTAAAAGTTGTTTTGAGCTTAAACTAACTAAAGTTTAATAGAACTAATTTCATCGGAAAAAAAAATGGTTAATAAATACTTTTTCCGCTCCAAAATATAATAGTAATTTTAGTTGTTTGAGTGAATTTAAAATGTTTTTTGATTGAAAATTGATGCCATTCGTTGATAATAATAATTTTGTAGTTAGTAGTGATTCTTAAATAATTTAGAACATTCATAATCGTATCAACTAAAATGACTTCACAATAATTTTGAATTTAATCTCTCAAATGAATTTTAAAAAGTCAAGCATTGTGTTTGGGAGTTTGGATAAAGGTTAGGTGAAAAAATATATAAGAAAAATCATTTATATATCGATTAATTCATGACGAATTTGAATTTAATTAACATGGAACTAACTATAAGCGATAAACTAAAATAGTAATATACTTATTTATTCTTTATTTCTTCATATCCTATGTATCTATATATGTCGTTATTTAATATCAACATAAATTTGTCGATTGTGGTATATATATATATATATATATATATATATCAACACTCAAAATTAAAATTACTAGTGATGATAAATAGATAGTGTCTTTTCTTCTTTGTATTTGTGAGTCAAAAAGAGAAAGTGAATATAGAAGAAATTAAAAAGAAAAAAGACGAGAGAATTTAAAATACCTCTCTATATAGTCTCTACCATAGTCTTTTCATTTTTAGATGAAAATTTTAGTTACATATTCCTTCACTTTATCTCCTAAAAAATACTCGGGAAATAAACGTGACAATTGGAAGAAAACCTTTTAGAATCCTCTATTTCCTTTCTTTTTTAGACTTTTTAAAACTCACAAAACATTTGAAAAAAAAATGATTAAAATGGAGTAGGAAATTGGAATCGTTCATAATTAAGAAATGGTGTAAACAAAATGAGCGTGGCATGACTGGCACAAGCACTAGGCAATGCAATTGTGAGGATATTACTACCTACCTGCTACTAGCATCCCTTCAAAAACCATTCAATTCTCTTGCCCTCAACTCCATTATTGATCATGAACTACCTGCCTCTCTTTTTTGGAACATACATATATACACTGATTTTTTCTTTTTCTTTTTTTGGGTTGTTAATTGTGTGGATGGACATTGAAAGATATTTCTTCGACTGTTATAGCAAACTGAACTGACATGGAACCGCAGGTATACCAAACATGCCCTCCTGATATATTGCACATCATTAAATCATCAAAATATATCTCTCCGTGTGTGTGTGTGTGTATATATATATACGTGTACACACATACACGAAGATCCATACTCAATTCTAGCCAGCCAGGTGTAAATTCAATCCATTGGTTCAGTGGAGTCAAACTTTAAAAGAATTCTCACAAAAAAATAAAATAAATCATAAAATTAAATAATATTTGTTTACAATACTATTTTTCGAGACTTCGAACGTGAAATTGTTACATGATGGTCTCTTTTTAAATTGATGCAATGTTTAGTATAAATTTCTAATCAATCATTCTCCAAAAATTGTGCACCTGCAAAGTTCAGCAGTTTTTAAAATCTACAATTTAATATTTTCGCCCTCTAAAAGTAAGTATGAATTCTATGTAAAATTTGATATTTTACTTAGAATTAAGTGTGGAAGTTAATAGTAGACGTTATGGATCACTCCCATCCCATATACAAATTGTCTAATAACATTGATTTGCATGTATACAAGGGAAGAAAGAGAAATACGCCTTGCTCAAAACCTGTTTGAATTTGTACAAGGAAACGGAACACATAATTGCCTACAAAATTCACCAGTAATTAGCTCCAAAAAGTTAAGATGCCAAGATTTTGCACCACATTTATCAACTGTGTGACATACTACAACAATCAAATGGAGTATTCTCTATTTGTTTATTTGTAGATAATTAAAGAAATGACTACTTTGATCAATTCCGAGCTAGTAATTTGAACTCGTCAATGCCTCACTTGAAAATCCTACTACAAAGCAACAAAGAACGGATCTAATGAGATTTTATCCGGTAATAAAGCTGAACTACCAAAATTCATGGTGGTTCTAAAGAGGTTTGTCGTTACTCTCTGAAATTTTCTCATAGAAAAGCACGCTAGCCTCAGCAGCAAGAACATCTTCTTCGGAGACGCTGTATACTTCAGAATCTGATATACCAAACCACTGAACTGACGTAGACTCCGATAATTCATTGGGATCATCATCTTTTAATGCGGTTCTTGCTCTTCTGTAAATTGTGTAATGTCCACTTCCTGCTAGTCCAAAGTGTTGTACAACTGAAACTAGGCGATACATATGAAGTTCGGCAGGTGCCAAATCACAAGTTCCATAAATCTGCACCAAGCAAAAGAACAAAATCACACGATACTCAACTCAAGTTCAAAGCAAAACATATTAACATGCAATGAATAAGACCTACATTTGGCATAGAAATATATATATTATGGGAAATAATTTATTCATGCACACTGTGACAATAGAATAAAGAAGGGGATTCAAGAAAATCTGGATTATATCCCAATACAGGATCCAGCCACCAAAAATATTCTTTTAGTTGCATTTGCTCTGTTGTGGGATTCTCATCTTGGTAGACCCATGATTTAGCAGCAAACCAACGAGGATACGACATATAAAATATGAAAATAATGGAACAGTCTAATGGGTACACTTGCAGTCGCAACGAAACTTGAAGACCTTCCCGAGTCTTGCCTCTACTGAGGAATATTAATCTAGCTAGTTTCTGTTATGAAATGAAGATTCTGAATATATGTTTGTAAGAGTAAATATAAAACTCTTTGCCGAACCAAAGGGCTTTGGCCCAATGATTATCCCCACCCCTTGTGTACCAAGAGGGTGGGAGTTCAAATCTTTGCAGTGGAAAAGTAGTGTGTGTGAGTTTAAATTATGTCTTAAAATAGCAACAACAAAAAAACACACTCTTTGCTGATTGATATAACAATTTGAATTATGTCTTGTAGCAAGTAAGCAAACATTGGGAAGACCAACACTTTCAAGTCACTATAGGCTAAAATAATAAAAATAAATAAGAAATATAATTAAGGGAGAGGTTCACATCTGACTGTTCTTGAGACAGTCACCTTGATTAGTTACTTACAACAAACAAAAAGGCAAATCTATTACATTCCTTTCAAAACGATAAGAACAGGGAAAATGTGCAATGCAATGCCAGGACAAATACAGGATTCGACAACTACATATGAAACATGAAGAAGAAAGATATTCATCCATAAATAGTAATAAATAACTTCACACTATGCCTACCTGGTTATTGGATTGCAGAAGCGTGTTATGAGATGTGATGTCTGCGGAGCTTCCATCCTCGGACACACTTGGCTGTCCTTGAGAATCTTCAATATTTGTGTTACTCAAAACATCATAGGTAACTTGTTTAGATTCATCCGGAACCACTAAACCATCTGATTGCACAAGTGTATTGCTGTTATCTGAGTTGATCTCTGAGCAGCCTCCAGTCTTGGACATCCTTTGTTGTCCTTGAGAAACTTGGACATTTGTGTTTTTCAGAACATCAGATGTAGCTTGTCTAAATTCATCTGGAGCTACTGCTTCTACAAATCTATTGTTCTCCAATTGTCTATGTATGTAATTTAACCTTCTGGTATCAGGTTGCATATTGAGGTGGTTGGAAGAAGAGAAGAGAGGTTGACAGTTCTGTTTTGATTGCCACATTGGCAAATTTTCTTTGCAGCTTTTTATTCCAACTCCACTATTCATGAACTGGTTCATGTTCAAAGCCAACGGAAAAGAAATATGCTCCTAGAATGATCAGCGGTGCAAATATAACAAAAATGAGTAAATTTATAACAATATGTATGCAAATAAGGCTTCACTGAACAATATGTATTCAAGAGAATTTTTTTTGGCTGATTCCCATAACAAAAAGGCAAAGTTCTACAAACAACTGATAAGATAATTGACAAGAATTGGTAAGTGTTGTTAGAATTTATGCCCATCTTTGAAACTATACATAACTTTTCTAAATTTTTAAAAAAAAGTGGGCAAGATAATTGACCAACCAAATAGACCAACAAAGGAAGAAGCTAGAGCACCTGAAACTTAATGAGTTCTCCAAACACATTCACTGAAGCACGTTGTAGATGAAGGCACAGTATCTGCAAAAAATATACTCATATTAACTGGTGCAAGGGGGACTAAAATATATATATATATATATATATATATATATATATATATGTATGTATGTATGTATGTATGTATGAATAGACTCCATAAACGGCGAATAGACTCTAATGCTCTCAATTTAAGAAATGAAACATATAGAAAACACAGAAAATACGGCATTCAGGTAAGAGGTTTTGCTTTCTTTCCAGATTGGTGACCTACGTAAAGCGAATAACAAATACAAGTGCCAGTAAACAATGTAGTTCAACACTACAAGACCCAAGGAGATCATTATAAAGTATAAACACAAGTCAACCTTAGCATTTATTCCTCTCCGCAAAAGTTTTGCACCCAAACTTCTAAAGTACATCTTGTGGTTGATGATTTGAGCATATGATTTCAAAATCAAATTTCATAAACCTTGGTTATTGACCATGATATAATGTGGACATCTCGTCCTCTCCAGTAAACCCTATTGGCAAATTAATAACCATAAACTTCCCCACCCTCCTTTTAATAGCACAACTACAACAATTTTTTAGGTTTAATTGAACTCTATTGCACCTTCGGGTTCTTGGAAATGAAAAAAATTAGTTGGTGCGCATACCACCATACCTTTGGACAACGTGCAATGTTTAGTTGCTTGAAAGTTTGTGAAAAGTTATTTGACCATGGTAAGGCTCCAAGACGAGAAAGATTTCTGCAGTTGCAAGAATCTTGCTTGCTACAGTTCCTAAGTTTTACTGCATCTGCCTGACAAGAGGGCACCCAAACCAAGTAAAATATAGAGCTCCAGAAAACAATTAGAACTTAATAATAAGAGAAAGTACTTAAAAGGGAGAAAATAAGTAATCAAATTAACGAGTTAAATGAAGTAAATGGCTAGAAGAATCATCATATGGGAAGCCAAGTCTTAGCCATAAGTTGGGTTTTGTCAAATAACCTGAAGTTCATAGTTTGGAAAAATTAACACTCAGTTATTAATAATTACCTCATTTTCATTAGTTATAGATAAATACTTTATTGCAGCAATATGCCAACAGTGACTGCAGTAGTAATGTTCAAGTTTTTCTGCAGCAAAGAAATGCTTTAGGCAACTTTCCACAGAAGATCCAGCCATCTAGAATTACATGGAAGACAGAAAGAAGCACCTATGTTACAAGAGATTAGAACATGAAGATGGAAACAAGAAGAGGTTTATACAAAATACTGACGAATTTGTATAATCATACCAATGAGAGGTGCAGACTGTTGAAGTACTGAAAATCCAGGGAAATCTGCAAAATGAACAAAGTAATGTGTGAAATAATTCTGCAATCGCAAAAATAAAAATTTATGAAAGATATCAGAAGAAAGCCGCAAGTGGTGGAATTGTGAAAAATTGTCTCATCATTTCATAATTATTGGGTAAGATGAGTACTGACAATGTGATTCAACATACTCAAACGGATTGTACGAGTAGAGGATGAAGTGTTGGGATTTCAGTTTATTCTTCCCAAGGTACTCTTGAAGAGGCACGTGAAGCAAAGATTTGTGCATACAAGCAATAGACGGCAAGACTTCACAACTTAGATAACCACTAACTATCAGAAATATTCTTACGAGTACAATTCAACCTGAATCGAACAGCTGTGGCAAGTTAAAATGCTACCAAGAATCCCATCAAAAGGCCCAAGGATAGTTTGCCGCCATCTTTGATGTTCAGTTTCAGCCACCCTCCTCTCTAAACTAAGAATCCTACAATTAGCCAAGGCAGTCACATCTACTAGAGATCCGTGACTTGAGACGTACAATTCTGAAAGTTCTTCCCTTAAAGAAGATAATAAGTGAAAGAATGCTTCTTCAGCATCCTACACACAGAAAACTACACAAGTCAAACAAAAATCCATAATATATCGAAATGATTCAAATTATTGATCAAAATAATTCACCTGCTGATTAGCAAGATTGAAATTATGGTTATAGTGATCAACTGCAATCATCACCTCTTGAGGACTCAGCACTTCTCTACCATGCCGGGGAGTACATAATTCTTTATGAACGAAAAGGGGAATAAAAATCTCAGTATGGACCATCAAAATACAAATCAAGTTTGACACAAGCTTCAGCAACACACATGCAATAGCTGGATAAGTTCAAGTGGCAGCAGTGTTGAACTACTGTTCAATTTATACACATTTGACTTAAAACGTAAAAGCATGTACCTGACTAAGTACTGAATGCCACCTAAAACTATGATCATATATCAGTAAACAGGTACTGAGGTTGATGAGCAGAGTCACCAAATAACTAATACTCCCTCCATTTCACAAATAGAGTCCTATTTGCTTTTTTCGCAATCAATTTGCAAAATAAAAAAATTCAAAATCGATTTTAATTTATTTGATTTTGATTAATGCAATAATCAACATTGAAAACTACTTAAGAAGTATTACTATGTATAAAAATATTGTTTTGAAAACGTAAATAAACCTGAATCATAATTTTAAGATTTCGTAAAGTAACTAGAATCAAACTCATATGCAACTCTTTTTGTGGAACGGAGAAGTACATAACTTTCCTATGAGATGATTAAGTATTATGACAATTGACAAATAGTTATTTCATTTCAATCCCTGGACTATTTTTGATCATTTCTAAGGTCATTTGATACTTATAATTTGTAAATTTGTAAGAACGTGACAAGATTATGGGGTATTTGCCTTGGAAAACAGACTCTTTGGGTAAAAGTGTCATATGTTCGTGGTGAGCAACAAAAACTTATGGCCCTGTGCAGTTGCAGCTCATCATGGAATAAATAAATAAAATGGAATCGCAAATGGTACAAAAACTTTTTTAATTAGACTAATTCTTTCTCTAAAAGAATGTTTTAAATACTATATTACTGGTTTTCTTGGGCCCTCTTAAAAAGAAGAAGTTTAGTGACAAATCCATAATGATGTTGTTAGTTCTTCCTCCCCTAGCTACAGCTACAGCAACCTAGTGAAACATAACTTGCCTAATAAGAAAAGTTTGGTATAAATCTATGATTCAACTTAGCAAAAAATTACATTTTGGTACAAACATTCTAGAACATAATACATTTTCATTCTGAAACATCAAATTTGATGATCCAAAACTTTTTTTTGCCTATCTATCTAAACTTTAATTGCACAAGTATAATTACAACTTTACTTTATAATTTATAAATGAGGAGCATTCTCTTATATGGCCCTTGGGCCATATTGCATGAAATCAAATATAGAAGAAGGCTAAGAACGACAATCTATAATCATCTTCTAAAATATCTAGAATATTTACAAAATATAATAATCACATGAGTAAATATATAACATTTGTTAGAAACCCTAATATATAAAAGAAAATTATAGGGAATGACAACTAATGTAGCCATGAACACCTTATGGGTGTCAAGTAAGAATTGACATGATGTAATCTCGTTGAAAATATGTTTGGCATAACACTATACTTAGAAATTAATCAACCAATTTTAACTATATATCCACTAATTTTTACTATATCTTTTTCAGCGTTCTAAAAATTGCTAGGCGGACCTAGACGGCGGTAGGCACCAAACACCTAGGCGGTGCCTAGATGGAGTAGGCATTTTCTTAGGCGGTGTCATTTTTTATTTTTTTTTACATATTTGTTATACTATACATATAGCATATAGTAGATGTCATTTTTCTAAATTGTACATGAAAAATTCCAAAAAAAAAACTTTTAAAACTTAACAAGTTCATCTCTAAGTATTGTAAACCTTCAAAATAGAGATCTGATCCTGCCTACAAGGAAGCCTAGGTGTCTAGCCAAATCAAACCAGTAGAGGACTACATAGCGCCCTAGGCGGGGATTATTCGTATCTAGGCGGAGATTTTTAGAACATTGATCTCTTTAGAAATTATTATCAAGCATACCACGTTCCGGATATTGAAAATATAATTCAAACGAAGTTCTATGTCCTGGACAGGATAGCTAGGAAGTACAATCATCATATTTGCAATAGATAATTAAAGGATATTGGTTCTTGTAAAGAGAGTATTAATTTGTTTTGTAAGTAAAAATAACGTTTACTCAATAGCTGGGCTATCCCCTTGTGGCAATGTGTAATGTGTAACTGTTTGTTTGTTCTTAATAAAGTTGACTAGTTTACCAACAAACAAACAATTAACAGATCAATAATTCTCACACTACCTTCCAATAGAGAATCTAACGAAACAGCAAGCGGCATACTCTCCACCAGTTCCTCAAATTCCAAAGCTTCAAATTCCTCCAATCTCTTTCGAAGATAACCTCGAAAACTAGAACAACTTGCCAGAGCCTAACAAAAATTGAACCAAACAAAATTACTGCAAATTTTGATGATAGCCCATCAAAACAACCACAATCAAGCAAAATAAAAGGCATCCAATTGTTGAAATAACGTAATACCTGTAAAATTACATTCAAAAAACAATTATTTCCGAGATTTCGCAATCCGGGTAGTACCCAAAACTCCTCTGAAAGACTAATTTTATCAGATGACCATGGTAAGGCCCTAAAGTTTCTAGCTTTACCATCTCTTAAAACCAAGATTAAGCCAACGACACCAAATATGCTAGCCACAGATACCTTAAACCCTGGAGCTGAACCCAAGTGCTGCACATGAGACAAGATTTTAAACCCATGATTGAAAGCGTGGATTATTGATTGAATATTAATCTCCCCTTGATTTTTCATTGTATAATCAATAGTTGTATTGTTCTGGCACTCAGTAATTCACACGGGATTGGGTTTGTTTAACTAAATAATGATGGGTTTGGTGAAGTTTTGGAGGACATACAATCAAATTAGAAATAGATAAAGGTCTTGATTCCCTTTCCCACTCTTCCTCTCTCTCTCTTTCCTCAGTTCTTCGTTTTTGGTAAATAGGCTGAACACTCAACAGAGAGCGGGACAACTCTAGTGGCCTTGCAGCAACCCAGTTTTACGTACTCCCAACTCCTGAGCCCTGACTAATTTTTTTGTTGTTGATGAACTGAGCCCTGACCTTGTTTTTGCCAAATACATAAAATTGATATGTTCATAATTAATCCATTAAAGACTTTAATCAACAATAAAAAAAATAATAAAAAATGAACTTTGGTCCTTTTTACGATAGGACTTGTATAACAACTAAAATTTGTTCAATTCTCCAACTTAACTTGGAGTTAATTAATATTAAAAGGTTTTTTAAGATATATTTGAGGTCACTTTAAATATAAATAATTTTAATTTTTGCTTAACAATTAAATTGTATCATTTTATGAAAGGATAATAGTAAAAATGATCGTTCTCCTAAGGTTGTATCACAATTTTTTTTTTCATTTTTTGCCCTTACGAGTTTAGTATTACACTTTTGTCCTTCTTATTTTTTTTAATTTTTTATTTTATTCTCCAAATTTGATAAAACTCTTATTATATAATTTTACACTCAACACGTATGTCATTGAAATTAGTAAATACAAAAAGAGCATGTAAAAATATAAAATATATAATTTGGTATTTGATTTAAGGTTGTCGATAAATATAATTATAATATTATAAAATAAGAATATATTTTATAGCTCTGATTTAATTATTTTACAACACTATAACAACGATTCTCCACAATCTTAAAGATTTTTGAATGTTTTTTTATTTTCGTGCGGTCAATTTAAGTAAAAATTTTAAATTATTTTATATTTAATTTGAAGTGATCTTTGATAAATTATTTAAGATTAATCTTAAAAATCTTTATCATTGACTACAAATATTAGTTATAAATATAATAATAGTAATATGATATGATATGATAATACTTGATCTAGTATAATATGAATAGAGACGTTAATCTAAATGGGTACCTTTTATATTTTGGTTGGACATTGGAAGTTCATAAAATATTCAGGTCTCAAGTGCTATTGTTATCTAAATTCAGGTGCTTGTCCACCTGGCAAATGTGCCCCAATATTTAGAAGGAAAAAAGGAGGAGAAAAAAATGTACCCCAATTTAACTGGGCTGGGCTGGGCTCGGAGGGGTTCAGGTTATCGGTTCATTTGCCCAAGAAAACCTTCACATTCGCAGTCCACCCACTTAAACCCTTTAACCCTAACCCTCGTCTCTATATAAGCATCACTTGTCTGCCTCTTCCTCCAGCACAACTCGCTATAATCTACCATTCTAAAATTTCAGTATCTTTTTCTGTTTGGATTTCTTTGTGATTGATTTGATCGAATCAAAGGTTTTTCTGCAATGGGTCAGCTTATTTGTTAGAAACATTCGCAGTGGCCACCTGAGATTTTTCGCCTTCGCCAGGCTTGAGAGATATTGCTGCTTTTTTCCTCCCTTGATGTCTGATATATATATCTGCTTGTGTCTTTTTATTTATAAAAATGGTTGCTTTATTTGTTTATTTAGAAACAGGGGATTGTTTGCCCCTTTGGCATGATTTTAATTGCTTCAGGGATAAACAAAATTCCTGAAATTGCAATATTTCCATCCTTTTCACTTTGTCAGCTTTGCTAAATTTAATGTATTGCTGATCATTTGTGGTTGGAACATTTTGTTTTATGAAAAAATCACTACCCATCCTTTTCACTTTGTCAGCTTTGCTAAATTTAATGTATTGCTGATCATTTGTGATTGGAACATTTTGTTTTATGAAAAAATCACTACTTCAAACTTTGTAGACCCAATTGCCATTTTTATTAAATTTCTTAATTGAAGTTCAAATTTTCATAATTGTCAATGATGATAAATTCTAAGGCTTGTTTCTCAGAAACATTCGCAGTGGCCGCCTAAGATCTTTCGCCTTCGCCAGGCTTGAGAGATTATGCTGCTTTATCCTTCCTTGGATGTCTGAGATTATATGATTTTGTTTTTATTTTGCATTGTTTTGTATGTATATCTGGAACGTTAATGATATATTTAGCTTCTGCTTAAGTATGTTTAGTGTGCTTTACATTATTTGCAGTATAGAGATTATAATCTTTGTTATGCAAAGTGAAAAGAATGCTTCTTTATTTTTTATAAATTTTTATATGGCCACATGAAAACTGTACTTTTATATCCATTCAAGATGCTTATCTTTGGGTTACTTCTTTTTTCTTATATTTTGACAAATTTGTTTGTTGTTCAGTATTATTTGTCAATGATGATAACTCCTAAGGCTTGTTTCTCAGAAACATTCGCAGTGGCCGCCTAAGATCTTTCGCCTTCGCCAGGCTTGAGAGATTATGCTGCTTTATCCTTCCTTGGATGTCTGAGATTATGTGATTTTGTTTTTATCTTGTAATGTTTTGTATCTATATCTGGAATGTTAATGATATATTTTGCTTCTGCTTAAGTATGTCTAGTGTGCTTTCCATTATTTGCAGTATGGAGTATATAATCTTTGTTATGCAAAGTGAAAAGAATGCTTCTTTATTTTCTATAAATTTTTATAAGGCCACATGAAAACTGTACTTTTATATCCATTCAAGATGCTTATCTTTTGGTTAATTCTTTTTTGTGTTATTTTTTGTCATATTTGTTTGTTGTTCAGTATTATTTGTCAATGATGATAACTCCTAAGGCTTGTTTCTCAGAAACATTCGCAGTAGCCGCCTGAGATCTTTCGCCTTCGCCAGGCTTGAGAGATTATGCTGCTTTATCCTTCCTTGGATGTCTGAGACTATCTACTTTTATTAAAATTTTGCATTATTTAGTGTGTATAATTATATTATAATTTCAATTTTGTTCTTGGTAGATGATGATAAATTTTAAGGCTTGTTTCCTAGAAACATTCGCAGTGGCGCCTTAGAGCTTTTGCTTTCTCCAGGCTTGAGAACTAGTGCTGCTTCATTCTTTCCTTGGATGTCTGAAACTTGGTTGATGTCTCAGTAGCTCCTCAATTGTTTTTACAGTAACAACAATTGCTGAATATGACATTATCTTTTATAAAAAAGTGTGCTGCTTGTGAACAGGTTGTTTATTTGCAGGTTTCAAGGGGGAAAAGAATTGGATTTGCACAGCTTAGTTTGTTTAATTCATTTTCCACTTTGCTTCCAATCTACATTTGATAAGTTATAGCAGTAGTCGGTACTTGGAATTATGTGATTTATTTTATTTTATTCATGTATTAATGTGAAAAAATGTAAAGATTTTATACACCCAATATTGTATAAACGGATTCCATGAAAGGTGTGGTGATTCTTGAATCCAATTATGTGTCTGCTGTTTTTAAAGTTCTAAGATAGCAATGATGTTATTTAAATCTCATTTAGAAGACTAAAGTTACTCTCCCATCTCTTTTGCTAAATTATTTTTCGTTTTAGAAATGATAATTAAAAGTAGTGGAAAGTTGTGTATTGTATCATTTTATTGTCTCCACGTTGATTTGCATCTCTTTTTTACAGTTGGCTTTTATGTCTTTAATTTTAAAATGGGGTGATCAGTTTATTTTTGAACATTTGTGAGTTGGGACACTTGGTTCAAAAAATCTGTCCAGTAGATTTTTTGTGTATACAGAACCTGTCCAAATCAGACAGTTTGACACAAGTAGTAATTGGTACCGGTTCGATATTTTTCTGAAATTTTGATGATGAGATATATTTTTGACCGTACTGGTTGTGTCAGTTATTATATTTTTATTTATTTTTAAATTATTATTATTATTAATAATAAATAATAGTAATAAAAATAATTAAAATAAATCTGGTTCAATTAGTTTTTTGTGTATAACGAATTGGTTTGAAACAGACAATTTAGTATAAAATAGTGATCGGTTTGGTGTTGAATGTTGAAGTTTTGATGGTTCGGTATATCTCCGATCGTGTCAGTTATTTTTTGGTTATTATTATTAATAAATAATTAATAATAATAATAATAATAAAATAATAATATTTTTTGATTAAAAAATTGATATCAAACTTTTAGCCTAATTCGTATCAATTTTTGAATAAGTTTAATACTGGTTTGATTCAATTTTAAACGAATGTACATTAACCTCCAGGTGAAGTGTTTCATCCCACTCGCCAATCAGTCGAATCACTAATGGGGCACTAAATAAATATTTTGCAATGGTAGGTGCTTAATTTATTGCTAATTTATTAGTAGTGGTTGTTAATTATAGTGTACATGTTGTATGTATAAATTATATAAAATAAAATAAATTTATAAAATTTAAATAAGTAATTAAAAAAATATAAAAAGGTAATATTAAAAAGATAAAATAATAATGTATTTAAAATTATAAGGGTAAAAGAGTAAAAAAAAAGGTGCGATACAAATATTCCAAACTTGTGAATGAAATCTCGTGGAGGTTTTATAAGATCTATCTATCTCTTCTATATATAAAGTCTTCACGAGGCTTTCTCCACAAGTTTGGTGTATTTGTAAAAAAATTATTTAATATTTTTGAGACATTGTCATGTAATGTCTTTGAACTAATCACAATCGCATGTTATTATCGGTGGACACAAATATAAAGAGCTTATTGTATGTGTTAAAATAATAACATATGATAAAGGGTTCACTGCACGTGTTAAAATGATAACATGTGATTGATCTGTGATATCACGTGACAATATTTTAGAAGTACTAAATAACTTCTCATATTTATGTCTCATTTTTTTCTCTTTTTTTCCTTTCATTTTTTACTCTTTTGTCCCTACAATTTTAAATATATTATTATTTGTCTCTTTTAATATTAATTTCTTATATATGTCTATTTACTCTAAATTTTATAAAAAAAATTATTTTACCTCACATAATTTACACTTGTGATGTGCGTGAGGCAACCATTGTAAGACTCTAACTTTTATGAAATTAATATTAAAAAAGACAAATAAAAATTTGTCGGGTATAAAAAACGACAGCAGTAATATTTTTAAATAAAAATTGTTAACGGTACTATCACTTTTAACTGTTAAAATATCTGTTGCTAAAAAAACAGTAATATACATTATTGCACAATAGTACACAGTATTGCACAGTAGCATATGGTATTGCATAGTGTTTCATATTGTTGAACTGATAAAGTGACTATTGTACATTATTGACTTTATTGAACTAATAATTGTCACATACACAATAATTCATATTATTGAACTGATAATTGTCATAGTAGCATATGCACAGTAATTCACATTATTGAACAAATAATTGTCATTACACAGTAATGTGATCTTTCTTTTATTTATTTTTTTAATTATTGTTATCACTATTATGAAGTTGATTTAACTGTTGTATTACATTATTAGTTGGTATTTCTACTAGTATTGTGAGTCCCTAACTTAGAAAGTCAACTACACCGTGTGAATAATTGGTGAATTATTATTGAATAATTGAATTTATAAAGTTATTTATTTTATATACTTTATATAAAGTTATTTATTTTATATACTTTATATAAAGTTAATTATTTTATATATAAAGTTAGTTATTTCATTAAATAAACGATATAGAGTAAAGAAAATCTGAAATGAATGGTATAGATTAAAGATAATGTAATAATTATAGAATTTGAAATAAACAGTGTAGATTAAAGATCATCTTTAAATGAATAGTTTAGATTTAAAAGAAATTTAAAGATGAAATGTGTGGTATGGATTAAACATTATCTTGAAATATACGGCTTGGATTAAATTACAAAATTTTGGATTATGATAAAAAAAAAAATTACTATAAATAGAGGCCTTAACTTAGTAATTTTTCATAAACTTTCTTGCTTATTATTTCTTTCATTCTCTAAATATTACTTTGTGTAAATTCTCTCGAAATGTGCTTAAGCTATTATGTGTATTTGTGAATATCTGTAAGAGTACAAGTAGTGTTCAAGTAAGTCTTTTAATAATAGTTAGTCAAGTAACTACACACATCGCATGGTGTTTATAAATTTTCCTTTAGAAGATTCATTTTGAAAAACTTTATCTTGAAGATTCTTTTGAAATATTATTTTCAAAAACTATTTTAAAATTTATTATACTTTATTCTATACACTACACAAATTTTTAAGATCAAATTATTTTTGATGATTTCATACGAGTTGGTATACACCATAAAATTTATGTATGGTAGTTACTAATATAATTATAAACATATATATATAAGTTGATCAACCTCATTTTTATCAATATTCAGTCACGTATTAAGGTGAGGGATATCATTTTTTTCATACTCTTAAATTTATTATGATAAGTATTGTTTGGTAAAATTTTCTGAAATGATTATATGTTCATTAATAGTTTGCACTTCATTTAATATCATTTCATGTGAACTTTCCTATTTACTTGAACCTTTCTATTAAACTTCAACCGTTATTTTGAATTATAGATTTTGAATATCATTCTTGAATTTGAGTCTACATCATGTTAATAATTTGGATATTATTTAACTATAGACAAAGTATCATGTTATTCTATTCATCATTTATATCTCTGTTGTTATTAAAATCATCAAGAATCAAGTTGTTCTGAATATCTGTGGCTTGGGGGACAGATGATAGGATAAAAGAGATATAATAGTGGTGTGACTTTTATAGTACGTGGTGAATGTTCTATTCGGTCTGGGCAAAGAATAACTGTTGTTTGGCATGATCACGACCTAGGTGTTTCAGATTATAACAGTTGATGATATTTTTCTAAAAAATATAAGCTAATGAAAATCACAATCTACATGATTCTTCTAATGGATTGCTCATTCTGTTGTTATTATTGATGTAAGACCCCGAATTTTATGAAATACAAAATTTAATTTTTCTTCATATATATATTTTTTTTGAAACAGTAAGTGGTTAAATCGATAAAGTTAAAAGTTAAGGATGTTATGTGCAAATTTTATTTTGTCGGACAATATTCGCTTTGTCGGGGAATATTCGTTTGGTCGGGGAATATTCGTTTGGTCCGACGGCGCCGAAATAACAAATTATTGGTGGACCCCACAACGGAATATTTGTCGGATATAGAAAACGACAGAAATAACCTTTTTAAATAAAAATAGTCAACGGAACTGTTAAAATACCGGTGATAAAAGAATAGTAGCATACGGTAGTTATTGGTATTTTCTGTAGCACTCGGTACTCTACAGTAACACACGGTATTGCATAGTGTCTCATATTATTGGTCTGATAATTGACACCGTAACTGTTACGCATCATTTCATCGATAATTGTCACTGCATAATATTTTATATTATCAATTCAATAATTATTGTTACACAGTATTTTGCATTATTGATTTAATAATTGTCATTACACTGTATTTTATATCATTGAGTCAATAATTGTTGTTGCACTGTTTTTAAAATTATTGAACCTAATAATTGTCACAGTAACATATGCACAGTAATTCACATTATTGAATCAATAATTGTCATTACACAGTAACGTATGCTTTATTTTACATTATTGTTATCTCTATTATGATGTTATTTAAACAGTTGTATTTCATTAATTTATTGACTTGATATCTAAGAACTAACTATACTGTATTTATAACAATTAGTCATAATAATTGAATTGATAAAGTTATTTGTTTATAATATAAAGTTAGGTGATTATTAGGTGATATGAAATGAATGGTGTAGATTAAAGTGTGAATTATTGTTGAATAATTGAATTGATTTGTTTATAATATAAAGTTAGGTGATTATTAGGTGATATGAAATGAATGGTGTAGATTAAAGATAATATAATATTTGAAATGGATGGTGTAGATTAAAAGATGATCTTTAAATGAATGGTTTAGATTAAATGAATGATAAGATTTTTGGCTATAAATAGAAGCCTTAACTTAAGGATTTTTCATAAACTTCCTTACTTGTTCTTTCTTTCTCTCTCTAAATACTTCTTGTGAAAGTTCTCTCTAAGTGTGCTTAAGTCATCTTGAGTATTTGTGAAGATCTATAAGTATACGTGTACTGTTCAAGTTAATCAACCTCATTTAAATCAATATCCAGTCACGTGTTGAGGTAAGGGATACCATCTTTTTCATCTTCCATTATTTAAACGTACTATGGTAAGGGATTATCATTATTTGATTCTCGATAATAATATTGTTTCTTCCTTACTCATAAGACGTGCCTTTTATTTCCATGTATTAAATTGTGGGAATAACCTTACGGAGCGGATTGCAGCCTGTTGGTGAATAACCTTTCGTATTCATTCATTATTAATCTCTGAGAATAACCTTACGGAGCGGATTGCCGCCTGTTTGGTGAATAACTCTTTGTACTCAAATTCTATTAAATTGTGGGAATAACCTTACGGAGCGGATTGCCGCCTGTTGGTGAATAACCCTTTGTATTAATTTCCTTCACCTTTTGTTAATCAAACCTGCTACGGTAAGGGATATTATTTTCTTTCATACTCCTAAATCGAAATTTATTATGGAACTATTGCTTCTATAATTCCTGAAAATATTATATGTTCCATAATAGTTGAACTTCATTATTTCAACTGAACCTTCCTATTTACGTGAACCTTTCTATTGAATTGTAACCGTTATTCTGAACTGTGGATCTTGAATATCATTTTAAAAATTTCACTCCACATCATGTTGACAATTTGGACATTATTTGAATCTGTACAAAGTAAACTTTCGATATTTATTGTTATCCTATTTCTTCTGTTCATCATTTATATCATTCTAATCATTCAAAAATCAAGCTGTTGTGAATATCTGTGGCCGGGGGCACAGATGTGATATATTTGTTGAACAGATGATAGGTTAAAGGCGATAATAGGTTAAAGGCGATACATCTGTTCGGTGTCTTTTATGGCACGTGGTGAATGTTCTTTTTGGCCCGTAGTGCAAAGATGAACTGTTGTTTGGTATGATTATGACCAAAGGCTGAATCTGGTATAATCATGACCGTTGGTGCTATATTGAATATCTTTGGCCCGTAGTGCAAAGATGAACTGTTGATGTGCATGATTATGATCAGGAACTGTGAATTTATATTATCATGACTAATGGTATTTCAGATGATAAAAGTTGATGATGTTTTTACGAAAAAGAGAAGCGAGTGGACATTATAGTCTGCATTATTCTTCTAATAGATTGCTCATTCCGCTGCTATTATTGATCTGAACATTGTTTAAGAATTTAACTACAGTTTTTGATATAAACCTTGTAGTCTATTGTATTCTATCAAGAACTCAACTGTTGAAAGCTAATGATAATTTATTCGTCATTATCTTAGTCATGATATTTCTTACTGGGCTATTTGAGCTCACCCTTTCTTTTGTTCCATTGTTTTTCAACAGGAGATGAAAACATAACAGGGTCTAGCCGGGGAATGGAGTGAGGGTCCGAGGAATAGTTATCATAGTCTTCACGTTTTGTAAAATAGTGTGGCAATAATAGTGAAGACTTAGTTGTGTATTATTATACACTGTATTGTTGTACGTTGTGCTTTGTTGTAATAATTTTGTTGTAGTCTTTTGACGACTCAAGTTTGGGCTGTGTGGGCCCAGATTTGGGGGCGTCACAGTTGGTATCAGAGCTTAGGGATATGGTCTTTAATGGAGATCTGGGGTAGAACTAGGAGGGGAGAGACGAATAGAATCAGTCACTAGTGTGTCCTACCTAAAATAGATTTTATTATCTAATGAGTCGATTTGAATGTAGGAACATGAAGTGATGAGTCAGTTTATTTGAACTAACATTTATTTTGTGACCACAGTTAAGTATGGCATCTGAAAATCAAGAGGTTAACTATGGAATACCCGAAGCAAATGTAGCCGAGAATCAAGAGGCCCCAAACAATCCTCCAGCCAACTCAGGAAATAATGTTCCTGATAACATGATGAACGATGGATTCTTTAGGAATTTCATGCAGTTCATACAGAATCAAGGAAGAGGAAATCCAGTCAATAATAACGGTAGAAACGCTGGCAATTTGAGGATGGTCACTGTTAAGCAATTTAAAGAATTAGGACCACCTGAATTCCACGGGAAGCCTGACCCACTCAAAGCGGAGGCATGGCTGAAGCAGACGACAAAAATACTTGATGTCTTACAATGCGCTGATGATCAGAAGGTGCCATTTGCCACTTTTATGTTACGAGGTGAGGCGGACCATTGGTGGGAAGCGGTAAAACGTATCCAACCTTCAGCACTCGAAATGTCTTGGACAGAATTCGAAGAACTGTTTAACGAGAAGTACTTCCCAGAAAGCATCCGCCATATGAAGGAAGTGGAATTCATTAAGCTGGAGCAGGGAAACATGACAGTTTCTCAATATGAAGCTAAGTTTGCTGAACTGTCTCGTTTTGCGACTCATCTAGTAGATGACGAAGCACGAATGAGTCGAATGTTCCTGAGAGGTTTGAGACTCAAAATTCGTCAACAACTTAGTTCTCATAAATTTAGTTTGTATTCAGATGTTGTAGATAGGGCTCAAAGGGTGGAGCAAACAGATGAAACATTGCAGCCAAGAGTTAATGATCAGCATAGAGAAAGGAGTGACAACAACCACAGGAACGAGAACCATCGAGGAGGTAACCAACACTTCGGTGGTAATTCCACACCAAATAACAGAAGAGGAGAATCTAGTGCGAACAATTTCAAAAGAAAGATATTCCATAATAATTATGGAAGGGCACCAGCACCAGTACCAACACCAGCACCGACCCCAGTTTCAAGGGGACAAGATCGACCACCAGTGAGATGCTATAGGTGTGGTCAGGAAGGTCACATCAGCCCAAACTGTACACTGCAGTCCAAAAAGTGCTACAGTTGTGGGAAAGAGGGTCATCTTGCGCGGTTTTGTCCTGCCACAAAATCAAGTCCAGCTGCAATGATGATACCAAAAGCTAGCGCGGATAAAGGAAAATCTGTAGTTCAAGGGAGAGCTTTTGTTGTGACATCCCAAATGGCACGAAACTCGAACGAGGTGATAACCGGTAAGCTATTCATAAATTCTCGTGAAGTCTACGCTTTGTTAGATACTGGCTCTACCCATTCTTTTATCTCACCTGCATGTGCTCAGCGTTTAAACTTAACTCCTGAAAATTTGGACTTTGACTTATCAGTTGAAACCCCATTAGGAGAAATGACCATTACATCTACTGTCTATAAATCTTGCCTAGTTCAAATCAACAACCTCACATTACCTGTTGACCTTATTTCTTTGGAGATGCATGAATTTGATGTGATTTTAGGAATTGATTGGTTGACTACCCATCATGCTAAAATTGATTGTTTTCATAAGATTATTAGTTTTCATATTCCTAATCAACCTGTCATGCAAATTCAAGCAACTAAACCATTGAAATCTATAACTGTTATTTCTAGCCATAAAGCCATTCGTTTATTGAAAAACGGATGTCAAGCCTTTTTAGCTCATGTCACTGATTTGAACAAAAATACGTCAAACTTAAATGATATTCCCATTGTTAATGAGTTTCCTGATGTTTTTCCTGAAGAACTTCCTGGCTTACCCCCAAACCGTGAAATTGATTTTTATATTGATCTTGAACCCGGTACCAAGCCCATTTCCAAAGCTCCCTACCGAATGGCTCCTATTGAACTTCAAGAGTTAAAAGTCCAACTACAGGAATTGGTGGATACCGGTTTCATTCGTCCGAGTGCATCACCTTGGGGTGCTCATGTTCTATTTGTGAAGAAGAAAGACGGGAGTATGAGATTGTGCATTGACTACCGAGAATTGAACCATGTCACCATCAAGAACAGGTACCCGTTACCTCGGATTGATGACATGTTTGATCAATTGCAAGGCGCTCAACATTTCTCAAAGATTGATCTCCGTTCTGGATATCATCAGTTAAAGGTTAAAGCTGAGGACATTCCAAAGACTGCTTTCAGAACTCGTTATGGGCATTATGAGTTCTTAGTCATGCCTTTTGGACTAACTAATGCTCCTGCAGCTTTCATGGACATGATGAACCGGATATTCAAGGAACATTTGGATCATTTTGTGGTTGTCTTTATTGATGACATCCTCATATACTCCAAGAGTCGCGAGGATCATGAACAACACCTGAGATTGATACTACAAAAACTCCGTGAAAACAAATTATATGTCAAGTTGAAGAAATGTGAGTTCTGGCTTGAGGAGGTCGCGTTTCTTAGGCATGTGATTTCTAGTCAAGGAATATCAGTCGATCCTGCGAAGATTGAAACAGTACTAAATTGGGAACAACCCAAAACAGTAACCGAAGTCCGAAATTTTCTGGGTCTAGCTGGTTATTATCGGAGATTCGTAGAAGGATTTTCTCGAATCGCCACTCCATTAACGCAGCTTACTCGGAAAAGCACAAAATTCATATGGAGCGAGGAATGCGAGAAAAGTTTCCAAGAACTCAAGAAGAGACTGGTTTCAGCTCCTTTTCTGACCATACCATCAGGATCAGGAGAATTTGTTATCTACAGCGATGCTTCTGGCAAAGGTCTAGGCTGTGTCCTTATGCAACATGGAAAGGTTATAGCCTACGCCTCTCGACAACTCAAAGATTATGAGAAAAATTATCCTACTCATGATCTAGAGTTGGCAGCAGTCGTTTTCGCGTTGAAGATCTGGAGACACTACTTGTACGGAGAAAAAGTAGATATCTATACGGATCATAAAAGTCTCAAGTATTTCTTCACCCAGAAGGAACTCAACATGCGACAACGACGTTGGCTTGAGCTGTTAAAGGATTATGACCACACAATCCAGTATCACCCGGGAAAGGCGAACGTTGTAGCTGATGCTTTGAGCAGAAAATCTTATGCAAGTACAAGTGCACTGCTGACAACACAAAAGTGTATTTTGTACGACTTGCAAAAGATGGAGATAGAGCTAAAGACACCAGGGACCCGCTCGAAGATTGCTCACGTGTGAGTAGAAGCAACTTTAATCGATAAAATTAAAGCTGCTCAAGCTACCGATCCGGAACTGATAAACATGATAAAGAAAGTACAAGAAGGTGTCATTCCCGAAGCAAGAATCGACGAGAAAGGAATACTTCGAGTCAACTCTCGACTCTGTGTTCCTAACGATCCTGAATTAAAGCATAAAATCATGATGGAGGCACACAACACGCCGTTTGCAATCCACCCAGGAGGTACCAAGATGTATCGAGATCTTCGACATACATTTTGGTGGAACAATATGAAAAGAGAGATTGCGGAGTTTATCTCAAGGTGCCTAACTTGTCAACGTGTCAAGGCAGAACATCAAGTTCCTAAAGGTCCATTACAATCACTTGAAGTTCCCGAATGGAAGTGGGAACACATCAATATGGACTTCGTGACGGGTCTTCCAAAAGTTTCTCAAGGCTTAGATGCAATTTGGGTGATCGTAGATAGATTGACCAAATCTGCTCATTAGCCTATACGAGAAAACTTTTCACTTGAACGTCTTGCCGGTATATACATAAATGAGATCGTGAGATTGCATGGCATGCCAGTTTCCATAGTTTCTGATCGAGATCCTAGATTCACTTCACGCTTTTGGATCAGTCTACAAAAAGCTATGGGCACTGAACTACGTTTTAGTTCTGCATACCATCCTCAAACGGACGGACAATCGGAAAGGACGATCCAGACCCTCGAAGATCTTTTGAGACTTTGTGTATTAGACTTCAAAGGAAGTTGGGATAAGTACTTGTCGTTGGTGGAATTTTCTTACAACAACAGTTACCAAGCAAGCATAGGCATGGCTCCATTCGAGGCATTGTATGGAAGGAAGTGTCGCTCTCCAATATGTTGGAATGAGGTAGGAGAAGCAAAATTGTTGGGACCCGAGTTGGTACGCTTGACGACCGAAAAGATCCAAATGATCCGACAACGAATACAGACCGCACAAGAACGACAAAAGAGTTATGCTGATCTTCATCGGAGAGACGAAAGTTTCAACGTCGGAGATCATGTATTCTTACGTGTTTCTCCATGGAAAGGGGTTACGAGATTCGGAAAGAGAGGAAAGCTCAACCCTCGATTTATTGGCCCATTTGAAATCCTCGATCGAATAGGAACCGTAGCCTACAGACTAGCCCTACCACCAAGTATGTCTCGCATCCATAACGTTTTTCACATATCTATGTTACGTTAATATGTGAAGGACCCAAACCACGTCATTGAGTTAGAACCAGACGTTATAGCAGAGGATTTAACATACGAGGAGGTACCTGTTAAGATCCTGGATAAGAAGGAGCAGATCCTACGCTCAAAGGTTATACCTCAAGTTAAGGTTTTATGGAGGAACCAAGATACTGAGGAAATGACATGGGAGCTAGAATCTGAGATGAAATCTAAGTATCCTTACCTCTTCGATATGTCAGGTACGTCAATTTCGGGGACGAAATTTCATAAGGAGGGGAGGTTGTAAGACCCCGAATTTTATGAAATACAAAATTTAATTTTTCTTCATATATATATTTTTTTTGAAACAGTAAGTGGTTAAATCGATAAAGTTAAAAGTTAAGGATATTATGTGCAAATTTTATTTTGTCGGACAATATTCGCTTTGTCGGAGAATATTCGTTTGGTCGGGGAATATTCGTTTGGTCCGACGGCGCCGAAATAACAAATTATTGGTGGACCCCACAACGGAATATTTGTCGGATATAGAAAACGACAGAAATAACCTTTTTAAATAAAAATAGTCAACGGAACTGTTAAAATACCGGTGATAAAATAATAGTAGCATACGGTAGTTATTGGTATTTTCTGTAGCACTCGGTACTCTACAGTAACACACGGTATTGCATAGTGTCTCATATTATTGGTCTGATAATTGACACCGTAACTGTTACGCATCATTTCATCGATAATTGTCACTGCATAATATTTTATATTATCAATTCAATAATTATTGTTACACAGTATTTTGCATTATTGATTTAATAATTGTCATTACACTGTATTTTATATCATTGAGTCAATAATTGTTGTTGCACTGTTTTTAAAATTATTGAACCTAATAATTGTCACAGTAACATATGCACAGTAATTCACATTATTGAATCAATAATTGTCATTACACAGTAACGTATGCTTTATTTTACATTATTGTTATCTCTATTATGATGTTATTTAAACAGTTGTATTTCATTAATTTATTGACTTGATATCTAAGAACTAACTATACTGTATTTATAACAATTAGTCATAATAATTGAATTGATAAAGTTATTTGTTTATAATATAAAGTTAGGTGATTATTAGGTGATATGAAATGAATGGTGTAGATTAAAGTGTGAATTATTGTTGAATAATTGAATTGATTTGTTTATAATATAAAGTTAGGTGATTATTAGGTGATATGAAATGAATGGTGTAGATTAAAGATAATATAATATTTGAAATGGATGGTGTAGATTAAAAGATGATCTTTAAATGAATGGTTTAGATTAAATGAATGATAAGATTTTTGGCTATAAATAGAAGCCTTAACTTAAGGATTTTTCATAAACTTCCTTACTTGTTCTTTCTTTCTCTCTCTAAATACTTCTTGTGAAAGTTCTCTCTAAGTGTGCTTAAGTCATCTTGAGTATTTGTGAAGATCTATAAGTATACGTGTACTGTTCAAGTTAATCAACCTCATTTAAATCAATATCCAGTCACGTGTTGAGGTAAGGGATACCATCTTTTTCATCTTCCATTATTTAAACGTACTATGGTAAGGATTATCATTATTTGATTCTCGATAATAATATTGTTTCTTCCTTACTCATAAGACGTGCCTTTTATTTCCATGTATTAAATTGTGGGAATAACCTTACGGAGCGGATTGCAGCCTGTTGGTGAATAACCTTTCGTATTCATTCATTATTAATCTCTGAGAATAACCTTACGGAGCGGATTGCCGCATGTTTGGTGAATAACTCTTTGTACTCAAATTCTATTAAATTGTGGGAATAACCTTACGGAGCGGATTGCCGCCTGTTGGTGAATAACCCTTTGTATTAATTTCCTTCACCTTTTGTTAATCAAACCTGCTACGGTAAGGGATATTATTTTCTTTCATACTCCTAAATCGAAATTTATTATGGAACTATTGCTTCTATAATTCCTGAAAATATTATATGTTCCATAATAGTTGAACTTCATTATTTCAACTGAACCTTCCTATTTACGTGAACCTTTCTATTGAATTGTAACCGTTATTCTGAACTGTGGATCTTGAATATCATTTTTAAAATTTCATTCCACATCATGTTGACAATTTGGACATTATTTGAATCTGTACAAAGTAAACTTCCGATACTTATTGTTATCCTATTTCTTCTGTTCATCATTTATATCATTCTAATCATTCAAAAATCAAGCTGTTGTGAATATCTGTGGCCGGGGGCACATATGTGATATATTTGTTGAACAGATGATAGGTTAAAGGCGATAATAGGTTAAAGGCGATACATCTGTTCGGTGTCTTTTATGGCACGTGGTGAATGTGCTTTTTAGCCCGTAGTGCAAAGATGAACTGTTGTTTGGTATGATTATGACCAAAGGCTGAATCTGGTATAATCATGACCGTTGGTGCTATATTGAATATCTTTGGCCCGTAGTGCAAAGATGAACTGTTGATGTGCATGATTATGATCAGGAACTGTGAATTTATATTATCATGACTAATGGTATTTCAGATGATAAAAGTTGATGATGTTTTTACGAAAAAGAGAAGCGAGTGGACATTATAGTCTGCATTATTCTTCTAATAGATTGCTCATTTCGCTGCTATTATTGATCTGAACATTGTTTAAGAATTTAACTACAGTTTTTGATATAAACCTTGTAGTCTATTGTATTCTATCAAGAACTCAACTGTTGAAGGCTAATGATAATTTATTCGTCATTATCTTAGTCATGATATTTCTTACTGGGCTATTTGAGCTCACCCTTTCTTTTGTTCCATTGTTTTTCAACAGGAAATGAAAACATAACAGGGTCTAGCCGGGGAATGGAGTGAGGGTCCGAGGAATAGTTATCATAGTCTTCACGTTTTGTAAAATAGTGTGGCAATAATAGTGAAGACTTAGTTGTGTATTATTATACACTGTATTGTTGTACGTTGTGCTTTGTTGTAATAATTTTGTTGTAGTCTTTTGACGACTCAAGTTTGGGCTGTGTGGGCCCAGATTTGGGGCCGTCACAATTGATCTAAAACTTGTTGTTTATTATATTCCATTAAGAACTCAACTGTTGAAGGCTAATGATAATTTATTCATCATTATCTTAGTCATGATATTTCTTTACTAGCCTATTTAAGCTCACATTTTCTTTTTATTCCATTGTTCTTCAAGAAATGAGCGTGTGGCTGGTACTAGCCGATGAATGGAGTGATGGTCTGAGTCTATTGTTGTTAATCTTCACCATTTTGTAAAATAGTGTGACAATAATAGTGAAGACTTAGTTGTGTATTATTGAGCACTGTATTGTTGTATGTTGTACTGTATTGTAATAGTTGTCGTGTATTTTAACAACTCAAGTTTGGACTGTGTAGGCCTGAATTTGAGGGCGTCACAACCACCAGTAGATTTCAAATGATAAAAACTAATTTGAGCTCATTTCCACTTTAAAGTTAAAAAAATAATAAAAACTTACGACTTATTTACGGACCGCTCCATAATGACATTACGCTACATAATATAATACTTGTACACTCATTTTGATGAGGGTGAGCAAAAAAATATCAATAATTTTAAAAAAAAATCAAAAAAAATTGCAAAACCAAATCATAATAACCGTAACTAATGAAAAATTCAATAAACAAAAACCATAGAAAACCACATACACACACATACACATATATGATTACTAAATAATAAAAAGTGCGTTCATGAATGAATTATTAATTGCCTACGTTGATTTTTTCCCTAAAGTTTATGAATTTATTAAGTAATGATTTTTGGGCAGTTCTAGTTAATTTTGATATCTAGAACTTGAAAAAATCATAAACATTTTTGAAATAATTAGAGTGCTTGAAATTTCATGTTAATTATAGAGAGAAAACTAATAGAAAAGTTGACATATTGATCATGTTTTAAATATAAGTCTTACATTGAGTATTTGACTATGTCACATATATTTTATAAGCATAAATGTAGATAATCAAATTACTTGTGAAACAAAAGAAAAGGCATAGACATCGGACCCCTCGCGGTACGGTGGACCATACCACTTGCGCCCGCATCAGGGCCGAAACCACGTACATGATCGCATCGCAAAGTCCTATTAGTGTTTTAAGTGCACTTTGCACATGTGTATCGTCACTAGGAGCCCTCACCTTAAGCCCGGTTCAGGCCAATAATTTTTGGATAATGACAATTTCTTAAACATGATTTTTCAATTCAGACAACAGTTAGAAGACAATTTCTAACTGTTGGTAAGGGTGTAAATGAATTGGGTCGAGTTGAATATTAAGTTGCTCAGATTTGATTTATAAATGTTAGTCCTCAGAGGCACACAAGTGATCTAGAATGGGAGGTTGAATAGATCTCTTAAAAACTTTTTCATTAACTTCAAAAGTTTATTACCAATTAATTCATTTAATCAAGATTTGTTTTCACATCGGAATATTAGTTTGAAAACTCCCCTAAAAGATTTGTAAAGCAGCTCCATTGAGTTAAGACATTATTAAAGATAACCATTTGTCAAGTAAATCAATTTTAGCAGTTATATCTATATATATGTATCTATGACAGAATGTAAATGACTGAATGTAAATGACACCAGAGAGTTTTAAGTGGTTCGGAGATGAATAACTCCTACTCCACTCTTCTACTACAACGAGTAGGAAATTCACTAAGAATGGTTCATGCAGAACCCTTCAAGCGCATCACGCCTGGAAACTCTGGTTCACCAAGAACCCTTCAAACCCAGCAGGTTTGGCAAGTTTAGTCACTAGGACAAGGACACCACTGCCCTCTTCAAGTCCAGCAGACTTGGCTCATTTAGTCACTAAGATACGGACATAACTGCCCTCTTCAAGTCCAACAGACTTGGCTCCTTGCTTGTTGAAAGATGTTGGAGTTGCTACTGAGTTGTACTTTAAGTTTCATTGTCTTTAAATACTCAGTAGCAGGATGTGATCATTCCTGAAATGATATTGAGTTAGGCAATGATGTTTGACTTCTTTATATGCTCAATATCTTCTCGCAATCACCCATTGTGCTGCTAGGTTTTTGAATTTCAGCTCTTTTGGTACTTGATAACTTCTCGAGACGAACTCCTGAGATGACTGTGAAGCTCATTCCTTTCGGTACTCAGTTGTTCCTTCTTATCATAGATCGTTTATAGCTTTTCAAGATGAGCTTCTGAGATGACTGTAATGCTCCTTCCTTTTGGTACTCAGTTGCTTCCATGTCTGTATCAAGTTGGCATTTAAGCTTCTCTCCACTATGTGCTTAGCAGCTCTGAACACTTCTCTTGTAATAGAGTTATTTCACTCTATGTCTTTCTCAATTCAGTATTAGTGTTCTGATGGATCGTAGAGTCCTTCTGCATATTCATTTTCTGTTTCACTCTACGATCGGTTGTTATCTTCCATCATCTCTCTTGTATTCTCAACAACCTTATTCTGTAAGTTATTTTAGCCTTTATATCTCTGTGCATATTTTACCGTTGAAAGAAATCCCGTTGGTTTCATTTGGCTTTGTGCAGATCTTTAATATCTTCGATGTTGACTTTCTACCTGCTTGTGTCAGTGCTTTTCCCTTTTCTGAAATGTTCTGATATATTAACCTGTAGCTCAACTTTCTCTGAATTTATAGTCGCTGCATTCACAGAGTTGTTCAGCAAAGATTTATTATATTCTTTGCTAATTAATCTTCTGATTCATCAATAAATACTAGCTGTTCTGATGCATTCAGAGATGTCACATTAGTCTGACCTTATTCACCATTTTCCTGAGCAGTGGGTTCTGACTTATAGTCTTTTAGGCACAAATTCTTCTGTGACTCTGACATGCATCTGTATCTCAAAAACACTTAATCTCTTTCGAATCTGAAAGAGAAATACACTCTCTCCTTTCGCACCATATTGCAGTTATGATCCTTTGCTGCTTCTTATATTGAATTCGTAGAGTGATTGTCTGCTCATTTGGATTCTACGAATTCAGCTCCACTCGTTACTTGAAGTATGTCGGGTAAATGGTTGAGTTTGAGTGATCTTCTCTTTTACTCTGCGATCTTGCTTTTGTGTTCAAATCGTAGAGTTTGTCTGTAGTGTTTTGCTTTATGATTTCGTTCTATGATCTTGTCCCTTTCTTCAAATCGTAGAGTTTGTGGACTGTCGTGCTTCTTAGTGAAATCGTTGAGTTGTTGTCTTTGTTGGCACATTGTTTAATTCTACTCAACGATTGTTCCATGTGTGGAACACTTTTCTGTAATGTCTTGTCATCCTGTATTACTCCACGATTTCTATTATTTGCTCAAATCGTATAGATCTCGTATGCTTGCTCTTTAAGTTTACTCTACGATCTTGCTAGAACGTGTATATCGTAGAGTACATTTCTTCTGTGGTTCAGCGTTAACTGCAGGCTTGCTTAGCTGTCTGTTCGACGATCGTAGAGTTCAGCTCTACGATTTGTACTTGATCAGTTCTTTAATTTTGCTTGTAAATTCAGTAGACCTCTTGCACATCTGACTCTCTTTGATGATCGTAGAGTTATCCTGGTAAGGAGTCGTATAGTTCACTCTACGATCTGTACAGAATCGTTGAGTCTTCTTTGCAAGGAATCGTAGTGTCCGTTCTACGATCGTATAGACTGATCAGATCAAACATAAGATCAACCTAACAGATTTGATCTTTTCTAACTAAGTCCTTTCTTACATTGTTACATCATTATATTGAAAGGACTTTACAGACTCTGACATACATAAAATACAGCAATGATTCATTCTTATGCTACTCTGCTTATATCATACATCTTTTATGCAGAGTGACTCTTACTGAAAGATCAACCTAACATTTTTGATCTTTAAAATCTAAGTCCTTTGTACACAGATATCTTTTAAAAGGACTTTACAACATTTGAATCTCCAACTTTCAATTTCTTTTATGAGACAAGATAGTTTTCAGCAAGATCATATTTATGCTAAACAAGTGTCTAGATTTACAGTATTTAGACATATGTAACATATATCATACATACATGATCATGTAGACACATAACTTGATTAACATATAATTACTTTGTCAATTAAGCACATAAGCACTTTCAGAGTATCTAAGCACATAATCAATTAAGCACATAAGCACTTTCAGAGTATCTAAGCACATAATCAATTAAGCACATAAGCACATTAACACATATGCACTTTGTCAGTTACACATTGAAAATTAACCATGTAAGCACATTTACCACAATCATTTTTGCACAACAATCATCATCATCAAATCAAAACAACCGTCAACAATAAAATTTATCCAGTATGAAATAAGTTTTTATTGAGGTTCGTTTAGCTATCAAATCAGATACGATCTCGAATCGAATCCGAGCAGTTTGAACTTTTCAAGCGAATATGATCTGAGTATCAATAGAAAACTATAATTTAAAAATATTTGAGTAATGTTTAGAATTTTAAACTTTACTTATATTTGAATCGTTTATATTTCGAGTCGAACTCGAATCGAACTTTTAGTCAAGCGAGTATAAATTGAGCTCGAATCGTTTGGTTCATTTACAGTCTTACGTGTTGGAATGAAACTATCAATTTTCTTGTTATAAATAAGTGTCTTCATAACATTTTTATAATAAACTTTTCTACTTTCTTTTCTGTCTTCTTTTATTTTATAGTTTTCGTTTTTGTTATTATTACTACAACTAGTAACAAAAGTACACACTTTTTGGTGTCTATCATATCTTGGGAGACGTGTTCGTTGAATAACCCATTTCAGTAAATAAAGAACGAATATCTTCTTAAAGAAATAACAATCTTGTTCGATTTAGGCTTTTGTTCAAATATTACACAACAAGGTACTAACATACACGTGTTTCTACTTGTTCATATCATACATGTATAACAAACTTGTGGGGAGTATTCATGATTTTTTTTATAGTATAATATTGTTTCTTAGTTATAATAATTTCATAGATGCATTATTAGCAATATTAATAATGAATAATAGTCGTTGTTTGAACTTTTAAACTCATTTTATTATTAGTTTACATATTTATTTTTTGCATTCTTTGATTAGCATATTAACCGGGGAAAAATCGTAACTGCAAAATATTAACCAAAATCGTTTGTAACCGAACGGTTTGGTTAACCACAAATATTTCTGTAATATTAACTGCACTGTATGTTTTGGTTACGATTATACCTTGTAATCTCACTAAATTGCACTACGCGCACCCTTATATTTTGAAATATAATTGTACTGTAACAATACGCGGCATTACAAATTAAAAAAAAATGGCGTGCAAATTTATATAAAATGTCTTAAATAACAACAATACTATTCACTGATGACATCGGCTACAATTTTTTTTTTCTAAAGATCATTGTTTTTATAGTAAAATTAGAGTTACAAATAAATTTAATTGTTCGCGTGAACAGTTTAATGAATTTAATTGTTTGTGAACTGTTTATGATATAATATTATGTGTATTGTTATGTATTGTGATGAATTTATGTTGAATTATTACGAAACATATTAATATATATAACTGGATGGAATTATAAGAGAACTCCATTTATTATACATCTTTCCAAATGAGTTGCCACCAACACTTAACCACGTAACCGAAAATCAAAAAACATCTTTCTAAAAGAGTTGTCACTGTCAACGTAACTCATAATCAAAAAATGGACGTAAATATTCAGAATATATATCATTTTTTTAACACTATCTTTTAAACGTAATTTGTTATTAAATAAAATTAGTAAACTAATCAAGACAAATCTCGCCTTTTTGTAATTTGTTTAAAAACAAAATTTGTAAACTAATCAAGACAAATTTGGCTTCAAATGAAATATAAACACAACTCGGGCTCTATCTGTTTATAAACTAATTGAATTTCAACATAAATTTTAAACTTATTTGCTAAATAAACCGAGCTTGGCTTAGAGTCGAAAAAGTTTATGTCATTGAGGAGGCTATGAACAACCTGAATCAGAAGATTCCAGATCGATCCCAGGGCGAAAAGGGGAACCTCCCTCAGACAGACAGATCACCCTTCGACCAAAGCAGGATAATAAGGTGTACACTCCCTTTAACACTAGTAGGGTACAAATTTTGGAGGAGATAAAGGAAAAGCCATTTTTTGAATCCCCACAACCAAATAGTCATTTAGCGAGGGGAGTTAAGAATATTTTTTACAAATATCATCAACCAGGGGGGCATTCAACTGAAACTTGTAAAGGCTTAAAAGATTTGATCAAGAAAAAGGTCCGAAGCGGCGAACTGGTACAACACGTGGCAGGTCAAGAAGCCTTATCCCCAGATCAGACAAAGGGTACGTATCGGGATGATGATTGTTGGGGTCGGCAACGTCGAGTTATTGAATAAACATTGAAAACATCAGGATTTGGAGTTAATTCGACGATTGGGGGGCATCGGTTATCAACAATATTTTGGATTTCGCATTTTTTGAAAGGCTGGTATTTCGGCATTATTATAAATTCATCTGTATAGAGTATAAGGCATTATTAATAAAATTCTCGTATTATGGAAAGAGTCCAACATATTTAAATCTTCAAGTTCTCCATCGGACGATCCTTCGAGATCCCTTTCGCCTCAGCGGCTTTGTGTCCCAACGGCCTTCGCCTCGACGGCTTCGTGTCCTAATGGCTCTCGCCTCGATGACTCCATGTCTCGATGGCCTTTCGCCTCGGTGACTTCGTGTCCTAACGACCCTCGTCTCGACGGCTTTGTGTCCCGACAACCCTCGCATCAGCGGTTTCGTGTCTCGACGGCCCTCGCCTCGGCGGTTACGTATCCCGACGGCTCTCGCCTTGACGGCTTCGTGTCTTGATGGCCCTTCGCCTCGGCAGTTTTGTGTCTGGACTGCCCTCGCCTCGGCGGTTACGTATCCCGACGGCTCTCGCCTTGACGGCTTCGTGTCTTGATGGCCCTTCGCCTCGGCGGTTTTGTGTCTCAACGGCCCTCGCCTCGGCGGCTTTGTGTCCCGACAACTCTAGCCTCGACAACTTCGTGTCTCGACGACCCTTCACCTCAACGGCTTCGTGTCTTGATGGCTTTCGCCTCGGAGGCTTCATGTCCCGACGGCCCTCGCCTCAGAGGCTTCATGTCCCGACAGCCCTCGCCTCGGCGGCCCCATGTCTTGATCAGTAATATTAAATAAAGTGTTGGCAAGTTTGGTTGTTTTGGCAGTTTTGGTTCACTAGTTTGGTTCAGCTCGACAAGTTCACTTCGTAGTTTGTTCGGCGGGTTTGGCAGTTTGTATGGTTGGATTGGTGGTGGGTAAAATGAACTTTTTGACTACTCTCCTATTATAAATTCTTTATAAACAGGAAAGTGGAGGGCAATGTTAGGATGTAATTATCTGGGCCCTATTACAATTTGCATAGTGGGAGAGTCCTTATTAAAATAGGATTATGTTTTCTTATTTGGAGGGAGATAAGAAAGTCTAATTTGGAAGAGAATTTATCAATAATTACTTGGTGATATATGGTAACTTTATGGGAAGACTCCTAACCCTAATTAGATTAAGGTGGACGTGACATCTATAAATATGACTACAAACAAGGGATTGAAGATTCAACATAATATCTACTGCATACAGAATCCTTATTTTTTAGCACTTAGGCTCTTCATTATTTTAGAGAAATCTGTAAACACAACTATTATACTAGTGAATTCTTCTCTCTCTCTCTCTCTCCGTGGTTTTTTCCCAATTGAGTTTCTACGTAAAATCTTTTGTGTTCTTACATTAATTTTTTTATGACTTATTTGTGTTTGGCGTCTTTTTTATTTGTTGTTTGGTGATTTAAACAAGTGATAAAAAATTTGGCGTTAACATTGGCACTAGAAGGATGGCCTAGGATTCTGTTTAAAAATCACTTGGTGTTACAATTCAGTTATGGAGCCATAAGGTGATCGAGTGGAGCGGACTGGTTCGTCAGCACCATTATCTTCTCATACGGTGAGGGTTTTGGTGAAGGACAGGTTGGGACCCTCGGTCTAACAGGGAGGTTCTATGGCGTCGCATTCAAATTTAATCAGGTAGAGGTTGTTTCCTTTCCCCAACTCCCCAAACCTTGTTCATGGGAGGGAGACAAACATTCAAACTTTTGCTCTTAGACATCGGCACACGGAGGGTGGCTCAATTGATCAAAGGGTTATCATCAAGGAATAGAGGATTCAAGCAACGAATGGAGCTTTACGATCTCTGCAACAGCATTAAGAAGAGTGGGTTGCTTTGCTAACAGAGTTGAAGAAGGAGGAGGAGCCACATATCACCATTCGGGGATCGAGGGAACCTATGCCACAAAGTCGACCAGTTCGAGGGCGGGGGAATGATCCCCCTACACCACAGAGGGAGCGGTGCCACAGTTATGGACCACTGAGGCTAATTCCGAATCAGCACGAAGATGGTGGGCAACCTTCTCCTTAGAACAGGGAGTTAGCTCATTCAAACCGAAGAAGACGGTTCCGCTCCCCCCGGCCAGGATGTTACAATCACAATTATGGTGATCCAAGGAAGGCTCGTCACGAAAGGCGACAGGGAGTGAGATCATGATGGTGGAAGACCAGCCCTGTAAGACCCCGAATTTTATGAAATATAAAATTTAATTTTTCTTCATATATATATTTTTTTTCATGAAACAGTAAGTGGTTAAATTGTCGAAATTGAAAGTTAAGGATGTTATGTGCAAATTTTATTTTGTCGGACAATATTCGCTTTGTCGGGGAATATTCGTTTTGTCAGGGAATATTCGAGCCGTACGACGGCGCCGAAATAACAAATTATTGGTGGACCCCACAACGGAATATTTGTCGGATATAGAAAACGACAGAAGTAACCTTTTTAAATAAAAATAGTCAACGGTGTTAACTGTTAAAATACCGGTAATAAAAGAATAGTAGCATACGGTAATTTATGGTATTTTTCTGTAGCACACGGTATTGCACAGTCTCATATTATTGGTCTGATAATTGACACCGTAACTGTTGCGCATCATTTCATCAATAATTATCACTGCATAATATTTTATGTTATCAATTCAATAATTGTTGCTACACAGTATTTTGCATTATTGTTACTACACGACATGTTGCATTATTAAACCAATAATTGCCACAGTAACAAATGCATAGTAATTCATATTATTGATCTGATAATCGACACAGTAGTCGTTGCATTATTTTGAATTATCGTTATCACTGTGGTAGAATTATTTTAGTTGTCATATTACTAATTGGTATTTTTGCTTTATTAAAGAAAAAAAAATATTATTATTTTTCAAAAATTACTATTCACTACCGGAGTTTACTATTCATTCCCGGAAAAGGTACTATTCACTGACGGAAGTTACTGTTCATCTCGGGAAAGTCACTGTTCATCTGCCGACAGAAGTTACTGTTCATTACTGTTCACTTTTTGAAAATTTTAAAATTACTGTGCAAAGTTACTGTGCAAGTATTGAAAATTTTTAAAACGTTTGCGCAGCCTCGGCTGAAAAATTTTTCAGCCACCTACCACGCATAGTAACTTCTTTTCTCCTATAAATAGCTTGTTCAGCTGAATAGAAAAATCACACCTAAAACATAGAATTTTTCTATAAGAATTTTATGAGTTTTCTCTGAGAATAGTGAGGTTATTTTGAGAGTTTAAAAGCCAAAAGGAGTGCAGAAATTTTTCAAGTAAGTTTTTTATTAAAAAGTAGTAATTTCATAAATTCCTATTTTTCACGGTATTCACAAATCTTCCCTTAGAAGACTCTTCTTTGAGAAGATTCATTTTTAAAAGCTTTCTTTAGAAGATTTATTTTGTAATATTATTTTAAAAACTATTTTAAAGTAGTTATATTATACTACAAAAATTATGTTAAATATATATAATTTTGATAGTTCATATTATACGAGTTATCATACACTTTGAAATTTATATGTGGTAATTACTAATTTTATTATAAATATATAGGTTGATCAATCTCATTTTTATCAATATCCAGTCACCAGATAAGGTAAGAAATGTCATTTTTTTGTACACTCTTGAACTTGCTACGGTAAGGGATATTATTTTCTTTCATACTCCTGAATCGAAACTTATTATGGAACTATTGCTTCTATAATTCCTGAAAATATTATATGTTCCATAATAGTTGAACTTCATTATTTCAACTGAACCTTCCTATTTTCTGAACATTTCTATTGAACTGTAATCGTTATTCGGAACTGTGGATCTTGAATATCATTTTTAAATTTCACTCCACATCATGTTGACAATTTGGACATTATTTGAATCTGCACAAAGTAAACTTCCGATACTTATTGTTTATCCTGTTCTTCTGTTCATCATTTGTATCACTGTTATTTGTATTAATCATCAAGAATCAAGCTGTTGTGAATATCTGTGGCCGGGGGCACAGATGTGATATAATTGTTGAACAGATGATAGGTTAAAGGCGATATACTAGGTTAAAGGCGATACATCTGTTCGGTGTCTTTTATGGCACGTGGTGAATGTTCTCTTTGGCCCGTAGTGCAAAGATGAACTGTTGTTTGGTATGATTATGACCAAAGGCTGAATCTGGTATAATCATGACCGTTGTTGTTATATTGAAAGTTCTCTTTGGCCCGTAGTGCATAGATGAACTGTTGTTTGGTATGATTATGACCAAAGGCTGAATCTGGTATAATCATGACCGCTGGTGTTATATTGAATGTTCTCTTTGGCCCGTAATGCATAGATGAACTGTTGATTTGCATGATTATGACCAGGAACTGTGAATTTGTATTATCTTGACTAATGGTATTTCAGATGATAAAAGTTGATGATGTTTTTACGAAAAAGAGAAGCGCGTGGACATTATAGTCTACATTATTCTTCTAATAGATTGCTCATTCCGCCGCTATTATTGATCTGAACATTGTTCAAGAATTTAACTGCAGTTTTTGATATACACCTTGTATTCTGTTGTATTCTATCAAGAACTCACATGTTGAAGGCTAATGATAATTTATTCGTCATTATCTTAGTCATGATATTTCTTACTGGGCTATTTGAGCTCACCCTTTTGTTCCATTATTTTTCAACAGGATATGAGAACGTAGCTGGGTCTAGCCGGGGAATGGAGTGGGAGTCCGAGGGATATCTATTATAGTCTTCACGTGTTGTAAAATAGTGTGGCAATAATAGTGAAGACTTAGTTGTGTATTATTATACACGGTATTGTTGTACGTTGTGCTTTGTTGTAATAATTTTGTTGTAGTCTTTTGACGACTCAAGTTTGGGCTGTGTGGGCCTAGATTTGGGGGCGTCACAGTTGGTATCAGAGCCAGGTTATGGTCTTTAATGGAGATCTGGGGTAGAACTAGGAGGGAAGAGACGAATAGAATCAGTCACTAGTGCGTCCTACTTAAATTAGATTTTATTATCTAATGAGTTGATTTGAATATAGAGACATGAAGTGATGAGTCAGTTTGTTTGAACTAACAATTATTTTGTGACCACAGTTATGTATCATTACCTCTTCGAAATGTCAGGTACGTCAATTTCGGGGACGAAATTTCATAAGGAGGGGAGGTTGTAAGACCCGGAATTTTATGAAATATAAAATTTAATTTTTCTTCATATATATATTTTTTTTCATGAAACAGTAAGTGGTTAAATTGTCGAAATTGAAAGTTAAGGATGTTATGTGCAAATTTTATTTTGTCGGACAATATTCGCTTTGTCGGGGAATATTCGTTTTGTCAGGGAATATTCGAGCCGTACGACGGCGCCGAAATAACAAATTATTGGTGGACCCCACAACGGAATATTTGTCGGATATAGAAAACGACAGAAGTAACCTTTTTAAATAAAAATAGTCAACGGTGTTAACTGTTAAAATACCGGTAATAAAAGAATAGTAGCATACGGTAATTTATGGTATTTTTCTGTAGCACACGGTATTGAACAGTCTCATATTATTGGTCTGATAATTGACACCGTAACTGTTGCGCATCATTTCATCAATAATTATCACTGCATAATATTTTATGTTATCAATTCAATAATTGTTGCTACACAGTATTTTGCATTATTGTTACTACACGACATGTTGCATTATTAAACCAATAATTGCCACAGTAACAAATGCATAGTAATTCATATTATTGATCTGATAATCGACACAGTAGTCGTTGCATTATTTTGAATTATCGTTATCACTGTGGTAGAATTATTTTAGTTGTCATATTACTAATTGGTATTTTTGCTTTATTAAAGAAAAAAAAATATTATTATTTTTCAAAAATTACTATTCACTACCGGAGTTTACTACTCATTCCCGGAAAAGGTACTATTCACTGACGGAAGTTACTGTTCATCTCGGGAAAGTCACTGTTCATCTGCCGACAGAAGTTACTGTTCATTACTGTTCACTTTTTGAAAATTTTAAAATTACTGTGCAAAGTTACTGTGCAAGTATTGAAAATTTTTAAAACGTTTGCGCAGCCTCGGCTGAAATTTTTTTCAGCCACCTACCACGCATAGTAACTTCTTTTCTCCTATAAATAGCTTGTTCAGCTGAATAGAAAAATCACACCTAAAACATAGAATTTTTCTATAAGAATTTTATGAGTTTTCTCTGAGAATAGTGAGGTTATTTTGAGAGTTTAAAAGCCAAAAGGAGTGCAGAAATTTTTCAAGTAAGTCTTTTATTAAAAAGTAGTAATTTCATAAATTCCTATTTTTCACGGTATTCACAAATCTTCCCTTAGAAGACTCTTCTTTGAGAAGATTCATTTTTAAAAGCTTTCTTTAGAAGATTTATTTTGTAATATTATTTTAAAAACTATTTTAAAGTAGTTATATTATACTACAAAAATTATGTTAAATATATATAATTTTGATAGTTCATATTATACGAGTTATCATACACTTTGAAATTTATATGTGGTAATTACTAATTTTATTATAAATATATAGGTTGATCAATCTCATTTTTATCAATATCCAGTCACCAGATAAGGTAAGAAATGTCATTTTTTTGTACACTCTTGAACTTGCTACGGTAAGGGATATTATTTTCTTTCATACTCCTGAATCGAAACTTATTATGGAACTATTGCTTCTATAATTCCTGAAAATATTATATGTTCCATAATAGTTGAACTTCATTATTTCAACTGAACCTTCCTATTTTCTGAACATTTCTATTGAACTGTAATCGTTATTCTGAACTGTGGATCTTGAATATCATTTTTAAATTTCACTCCACATCATGTTGGCAATTTGGACATTATTTGAATCTGCACAAAGTAAACTTCCGATACTTATTGTTTATCCTGTTCTTCTGTTCATCATTTGTATCACTGTTATTTGTATTAATCATCAAGAATCAAGCTGTTGTGAATATCTGTGGCCGGGGGCACAGATGTGATATAATTGTTGAACAGATGATAGGTTAAAGGCGATATACTAGGTTAAAGGCGATACATCTGTTCGGTGTCTTTTATGGCACGTGGTGAATGTTCTCTTTGGCCCGTAGTGCAAAGATGAACTGTTGTTTGGTATGATTATGACCAAAGGCTGAATCTGGTATAATCATGACCGTTGTTGTTATATTGAAAGTTCTCTTTGGCCCGTAGTGCATAGATGAACTGTTGTTTGGTATGATTATGACCAAAGGCTGAATCTGGTATAATCATGACCGCTGGTGTTATATTGAATGTTCTCTTTGGCCCGTAATGCATAGATGAACTGTTGATTTGCATGATTATGACCAGGAACTGTGAATTTGTATTATCTTGACTAATGGTATTTCAGATGATAAAAGTTGATGATGTTTTTACGAAAAAGAGAAGCGCGTGGACATTATAGTCTACATTATTCTTCTAATAGATTGCTCATTCCGCCGCTATTATTGATCTGAACATTGTTCAAGAATTTAACTGCAGTTTTTGATATACACCTTGTATTCTGTTGTATTCTATCAAGAACTCACATGTTGAAGGCTAATGATAATTTATTCGTCATTATCTTAGTCATGATATTTCTTACTGGGCTATTTGAGCTCACCCTTTTGTTCCATTATTTTTCAACAGGATATGAGAACGTAGCTGGGTCTAGCCGGGGAATGGAGTGGGAGTCCGAGGGATATCTATTATAGTCTTCACGTGTTGTAAAATAGTGTGGCAATAATAGTGAAGACTTAGTTGTGTATTATTATACACGGTATTGTTGTACGTTGTGCTTTGTTGTAATAATTTTGTTGTAGTCTTTTGACGACTCAAGTTTGGGCTGTGTGGGCCTAGATTTGGGGGCGTCACAGTTGGTATCAGAGCCAGGTTATGGTCTTTAATGGAGATCTGGGGTAGAACTAGGAGGGAAGAGACGAATAGAATCAGTCACTAGTGCGTCCTACTTAAATTAGATTTTATTATCTAATGAGTTGATTTGAATATAGAGACATGAAGTGATGAGTCAGTTTGTTTGAACTAACAATTATTTTGTGACCACAGTTATGTATCATTACCTCTTCGAAATGTCAGGTACGTCAATTTCGGGGACGAAATTTCATAAGGAGGGGAGGTTGTAAGACCCGGAATTTTATGAAATATAAAATTTAATTTTTCTTCATATATATATTTTTTTTCATGAAACAGTAAGTGGTTAAATTGTCGAAATTGAAAGTTAAGGATGTTATGTGCAAATTTTATTTTGTCGGACAATATTCGCTTTGTCGGGGAATATTCGTTTTGTCAGGGAATATTCGAGCCGTACGACGGCGCCGAAATAACAAATTATTGGTGGACCCCACAACGGAATATTTGTCGGATATAGAAAACGACAGAAGTAACCTTTTTAAATAAAAATAGTCAACGGTGTTAACTGTTAAAATACCGGTAATAAAAGAATAGTAGCATACGGTAATTTATGGTATTTTTCTGTAGCACACGGTATTGAACAGTCTCATATTATTGGTCTGATAATTGACACCGTAACTGTTGCGCATCATTTCATCAATAATTATCACTGCATAATATTTTATGTTATCAATTCAATAATTGTTGCTACACAGTATTTTGCATTATTGTTACTACACGACATGTTGCATTATTAAACCAATAATTGCCACAGTAACAAATGCATAGTAATTCATATTATTGATCTGATAATCGACACAGTAGTCGTTGCATTATTTTGAATTATCGTTATCACTGTGGTAGAATTATTTTAGTTGTCATATTACTAATTGGTATTTTTGCTTTATTAAAGAAAAAAAAATATTATTATTTTTCAAAAATTACTATTCACTACCGGAGTTTACTATTCATTCCCGGAAAAGGTACTATTCACTGACGGAAGTTACTGTTCATCTCGGGAAAGTCACTGTTCATCTGCCGACAGAAGTTACTGTTCATTACTGTTCACTTTTTGAAAATTTTAAAATTACTGTGCAAAGTTACTGTGCAAGTATTGAAAATTTTTAAAACGTTTGCGCAGCCTCGGCTGAAAATTTTTTCAGCCACCTACCACGCATAGTAACTTCTTTTCTCCTATAAATAGCTTGTTCAGCTGAATAGAAAAATCACACCTAAAACATAGAATTTTTCTATAAGAATTTTATGAGTTTTCTCTGAGAATAGTGAGGTTATTTTGAGAGTTTAAAAGCCAAAAGGAGTGCAGAAATTTTTCAAGTAAGTCTTTTATTAAAAAGTAGTAATTTCATAAATTCCTATTTTTCACGGTATTCACAAATCTTCCCTTAGAAGACTCTTCTTTGAGAAGATTCATTTTTAAAAGCTTTCTTTAGAAGATTTATTTTGTAATATTATTTTAAAAACTATTTTAAAGTAGTTATATTATACTACAAAAATTATGTTAAATATATATAATTTTGATAGTTCATATTATACGAGTTATCATACACTTTGAAATTTATATGTGGTAATTACTAATTTTATTATAAATATATAGGTTGATCAATCTCATTTTTATCAATATCCAGTCACCAGATAAGGTAAGAAATGTCATTTTTTTGTACACTCTTGAACTTGCTACGGTAAGGGATATTATTTTCTTTCATACTCCTGAATCGAAACTTATTATGGAACTATTGCTTCTATAATTCCTGAAAATATTATATGTTCCATAATAGTTGAACTTCATTATTTCAACTGAACCTTCCTATTTTCTGAACATTTCTATTGAACTGTAATCGTTATTCTGAACTGTGGATCTTGAATATCATTTTTAAATTTCACTCCACATCATGTTGGCAATTTGGACATTATTTGAATCTGCACAAAGTAAACTTCCGATACTTATTGTTTATCCTGTTCTTCTGTTCATCATTTGTATCACTGTTATTTGTATTAATCATCAAGAATCAAGCTGTTGTGAATATCTGTGGCCGGGGGCACAGATGTGATATAATTGTTGAACAGATGATAGGTTAAAGGCGATATACTAGGTTAAAGGCGATACATCTGTTCGGTGTCTTTTATGGCACGTGGTGAATGTTCTCTTTGGCCCGTAGTGCAAAGATGAACTGTTGTTTGGTATGATTATGACCAAAGGCTGAATCTGGTATAATCATGACCGTTGTTGTTATATTGAAAGTTCTCTTTGGCCCGTAGTGCATAGATGAACTGTTGTTTGGTATGATTATGACCAAAGGCTGAATCTGGTATAATCATGACCGCTGGTGTTATATTGAATGTTCTCTTTGGCCCGTAATGCATAGATGAACTGTTGATTTGCATGATTATGACCAGGAACTGTGAATTTGTATTATCTTGACTAATGGTATTTCAGATGATAAAAGTTGATGATGTTTTTACGAAAAAGAGAAGCGCGTGGACATTATAGTCTACATTATTCTTCTAATAGATTGCTCATTCCGCCGCTATTATTGATCTGAACATTGTTCAAGAATTTAACTGCAGTTTTTGATAAACACCTTGTATTCTGTTGTATTCTATCAAGAACTCACATGTTGAAGGCTAATGATAATTTATTCGTCATTATCTTAGTCATGATATTTCTTACTGGGCTATTTGAGCTCACCCTTTTGTTCCATTATTTTTCAACAGGATATGAGAACGTAGCTGGGTCTAGCCGGGGAATGGAGTGGGAGTCCGAGGGATATCTATTATAGTCTTCACGTGTTGTAAAATAGTGTGGCAATAATAGTGAAGACTTAGTTGTGTATTATTATACACGGTATTGTTGAACGTTGTGCTTTGTTGTAATAATTTTGTTGTAATAATTTTGTTGTAGTCTTTTGACGACTCAAGTTTGGGCTGTGTGGGCCTAGATTTGGGGGCGTCACAAGCCCAGTATAAGGGTCTCGAAGAAGAACATAATAATCGAGGGGATGGCGGTACCCGACAGGCTCGATCCACGGGGAACATCACAAATCAAATAATACAGCGTGATGATTCAGATCCTATCATGAAGAGGATAGCAGAGTTGGCGTGACAGCTAACTGAGGTGAAGTCGGGATCAAGGCTGATAGACACCAAGTCTCCTTTCTCGGCCACAATTAATCTGGAGAAGGCCGACCCGAAGATGAAGTTGCCACCTTTGGAGTCTTTTGACGACACCGGGGACCCCTACGATCATACCAATTCATACAAGATTATCATGGGATACTACAACCACTCATACGCAGGGATGTGCAAAATCTTTATAACAACACTGAAAAAGACAGCAAAGTAGTGGATAGTTTCCTTACCCCCGGCCCAGCAGTATAAATTCGTGGAATGAGCTCTCAAAGAAGTTTCATGATCGGTTTGATAGCAATAAGAAGAGGAGCAAACTCACAGCCTCACTAATGCAAATCAAACAGAGGAGTAACGAGACATTGGCGTAATACGTATAGAGGTTTAGAGATGCGGTCGAGACGATTACCAACCTCAACATAACGTAGGTTTTGGGGTTCTTTACTACTGGATTGGATATTAGCTGGTAGAAGAAGCTCATAAAGGATATCATGTTTAACCCTCTCGAAGGACTTATCAGATGCTTATGAGCGAGCAGAAAAGTTTATTGACATTGAGGAGGCTATGAGCAACCTGAATCAGAAGATTCCAGATCGATCCCAGGGTGAAAAGGGGAACCTCCCTCAGACAGACAGACCACCCCTTCGACCAAAGTAGGAGAATAAGATGTACATTCCCTTTAACACTAGCAGGGTACAAATTTTGGAGGAGATAAAGGAAAAGCCATTCTTTGAATCCCCACAGCCAAATAGTCATTTAGGGAGGGGGGTTAAGAATATTTTTTACAAATATCATCAAGCAGGGGGGCATTCAACTGAAGCTTGTAGGGGCTTAAAAGATGTGATCGAGAAAAAGGTTCGAAGCGGCGAGCTGGTATATTACGTGGCAGGTCAGGAAGCCTTATCCCCAGATCAGACAAAGGGTACGTATCGGGATAATGATTGTTGGGGTCGACAACGTCGAGTTATTGATTAAACACTAGAAACATCAGGATTTGGAGTTAATTCGACGACTAGGGGGCATCGATTATTAACAATATTTTGGATTTCGCATTTTTTGAAAGGCTGGTAATTCGGCGTTATTATAAATTTATCTGCATTAAGTATAAGGCATTATTAATAAACTTATTGTATTATGGAAAGAGTCCAATATATTTAAATCTTCAAGTTCTCCATCGGACGATCCTTCAAGATCCTTTTTAGCCTCAGCGGCTTCGTGTTCCGACGACCTTCGCCTCAACAGCTTCCTGTCCCGACGGCCTTCGTCTTGGCGACTTCGTGTCCCGAAGGCTCTCGCCTTGACGGCTTCGTGTCTCGACGACCTTTCACCTCAGCGGCTTCATGTCCCGACAGCCCTAGCCTCGGCGGTTTCTTGTCCCGACGGCCGTCGCTTCGACGACTTTATGTCGCGACGGCCTTTCGCCTCGGTGGCTTCATGTCCCGACGGCCCTCGTCTCAGCGGTTTCGTGTCCCGATGGCCCTTGCCTCGGCGGCTTCGTGTCCCAACGGGCCTCGCCTCGATGGCTTCGTGTCTCGATGACCCTTCACCTCGACGGCTTCGTGTCCTGACGGCATTCCCCTCGATGGCTTTGTGTCTCGAGGGCCCTTCGCCTCGGCGACTTTATGTCCTGGCGGCCTTCACCTCGGAGGCTTCGTGTCCCGACGACCTTCGCCTCGGAGGCTTCGTGTCCCGATGGCTCTCGCCTCGACTGCTTCGTGTCCCGACGGCCCTCACCTCTGCGACTTCGTATCCTGACTGCCCTCGCCTTGACGACTTTGTGTCACGATGGCCCCTCGCCTCGACGGCTTCGTGTCCCGATAGCCCTCGACTCGACAATTTCGTGTCTCGACGGCTCTCGCCTCGACAACTTCGTGTCTCGATGGCCCTTTGCCTCGACGACTTCGTGTCTTGATGCCCCTTCGCCTCGGTGGCTTCGTGTCTCGACGACCCTCGCCTCAGCGGCTTCGTGTCCCGACGGCTCTCGCCTCGACGGCTTCGTGTCTTGATGGCTCTTTGCCTCGGAGGCTTCGTGTCCCAACAACACTCGCATCAGCGACTTCATGTCCCCATGGCCTTCGCCTCGGAGGCTTCGTGTCCCGACGACCCCCTCGCCTCGGCGACCCTATATCTTGATCAACAATATTAAATGAAGTGTTAGCAATATCGGTAGTTTTGGCAGTTTTGGTTCGCTATTTTGATTCGGCTCGACAGGTTCACTTCGCAGTTTGTTCAGCGGGTTCGACAGTTTGTATGGTTGGATTGGTGGTGGGTAAAGTGGACTTTTTGATTACTCTTCTATTATAATTTTTTTATAAACAGGAAAATGGAGGGCAATGTTGGGATGTAATTATCTGGGCCCTATTACAGTTTGCATAGTGGGAGAATCCTTATTAAAATTGGATTATGTTTCCTTATTTGGGGGAGATAAGAAAGTCTAATTTGAAAATAAATCTATCAATAATTACTTTGTGATATATGGTAACTTTATGAGAAGACACCTAACCTTAATTGGATTAGGATGGACGTGACATCTATAAATATGACTATAGGCAAGGGATTGAAGATTCAACACAATATCTATTACATATAAAATCCTTATTTCCCAGCACTTAGGTTCTTTGTTATTTTAGAAAAATCTGTAAACACAACTATTATACTAGTGAATTATTATCTCTCTCCGAGGTTTTTTTTCAGTTGGGTTTTTACGTAAAATCTCTTGTGTTCTTACATTAATTTTCTATGACTTATTTGTGTTTGACGTTTTTTTTATTCGTTGTTGGGTGATTTAAACGAGTGGTACAAAATTTGGCGTTAACAGTTATGTATTGTGATAAATTTATGTTGAATTATTACGAAACATATTAATATATAAAACTGGATAGAATTATAAGAGAACTCCATTTATTATATATCTTTCCAAATGAGTTGCCACTAACACTTAATCACGTAACCGAGAATCAAAAAACATCTTTCTAAAAGAGTTGTCAATGTAATTGACAATCAAAAAATAAACTTAAATATTTACAATATATATTATTTTTTTAACATTATTTTTTAAATTTAATTTGTTATTAAACAAAATTCGTAAACTAATCAAGATAGATTTGGCTTCAAATGAAATATAAACACAACTCGGGCTCTATTTGTTTATAAACTAATTGAATTTCAACATAAATTTTAAACTTATTTGCTAAATAAGCCGAGCTTGGCTTAGAGTCGGATCATTTGCTAGTCCAAAGTAAATTAATTTAAAATTTTGTGGTGTTATTGTATTTCTGGTCTATAACATTTATTTAATGGACTGTAAATAAAATAATTTGAAAGTAGGCGTACCACTGATCTTTCAATTATTTATTTTATAATTGTATAATAATAAATGTCTTTTTAATACTTAATTTGTAAATTGAACAATGAAACATAAAAAAAAAACCTTAGCCTATATTTACTTATAATTATGTTCTATGAAATTGAATTATTTATACTTATTTATAAATAATAGTTTAATACTTATAAGTAATTTTTTTACTTTAATTAATCTTTATGAACTATTATTTTATTTATAAAGTTATTTATAAAAAATAATATATTCTTAAGGAGAAAGATGAGATTAAATATTATTTTATTTTTAAATATCAAATGACTTTAAAAATAAAAATATACTAAGTCATATGCTGTCAATCTTTGAAGTAATTATACTAATTAAGACTAAAAAAAATACATAAAAATATAAATAATTCAATCACATGTGTCTTCGTGGCATCTTCGTAATTAGAAGCAAACCCTTCTTGTACGTGAAGAATCCGAATCGAGCAAATGAGAGAGAGAGGCTTAGTAACTCTCTTATTTTATTTTGACTATCTTCTCTGTTTCTCTCTCCTAGGGTTGCATAATATCAATTATCAAGCACTGCTTTCAACTTACTGTGATCTCCTCAAAAAAATTACTTTTATTTACTTAATCTTTTCCCAGAACTAGTTCTTCGATCTCCCATTTCAAATCTCGTATTCGAATTCAAGATGGTAAATTTCTGTCCCTTTGATTCAGATCTCAAACTCTATCTGTCGGTTATCTGTTCATGCTAGATCGTTAATTACAGGAAGGTGGAGGTAATTTGGAAGCGCAAATAGAGACGCTGTTGAATGTGGAGAAGCAGATGAGACTCAACGGCGATGTGGCTGGAACGAAGAAGGCTGCTACTGATATTTTGCAACTTTGCTTTGAAGCTCGTGCTTGGAAAACCCTCAATGATCAGATTGTTCTGTTATCTAAGCGACGTGGTCAGTTGAAGCAGGTATTATCATAACATTACTATCAGTTGTACTATTTTTTTCTGTTTGTTAGTTGTTGATATTTAAAGTTGTGTGAAGTGTATCTGATGAATGTAGTAGAAATAATTGTGTGTAGCATGTGTGAATTGATTGTTTGTTTTTAGTCTCTCCATTGCACAATAAGAGTGTTTGGCTTTGATCCTAGTTAATTTGCGAAATCCTTTAACTTACAATTTGAATTTTCGAAATAACAATTGTGTACTTAGTAATTTAAGTAGTTTTCAATGGTAACTATTGCATTAATCAAAATTAAATAAATTTACCTCAATTTGAATGTTACGATTTCATAAATTGACTAGGAAAAATTGGGTTTGATTATTTTAGAAAAAGACTGCTATTTGATAATTATATAGATGTTTATATTTTTCACAGAAGTTCTACATAGCTCTGTGTACCTAAATAGCTGGGACATAGATTTGTTTGCCCATCATTCTCTTGTATATGAACCAGGATGCTTATGTATAGACATGTGCTTTGATGCTAGGAAGAACTTATGTATAGACATGTATTTCTTTTGACAGCTGCATAATGATCTCCAACATGTTTTTTCCTCATTTATTTAGGGGGATTTTATTAGGATTTTTTCTGAGATCTAGTTTTCTAAGATCTAGTGTTATATTTGTTTAATTGTATTTCTTTTTGAATATGATTGGTTTATACAATATGCTAATGGTTTTTTTTTGTAACACATTTTTTGTTTTCTGAATAGCTTTCTAATGTTCCTTTTGAGAATGCTGTTCAAACAGGCTGTCACTGCAATGGTCCAGCAGGCAATGCAATATATTGACCAAACACCAGATGTTGAAACTAAGACAGAGCTGATTAAAACACTTAACAGTGTATCTGCGGGCAAGGTAAATTTTTATTACGAATTTAAAGATCTTTCTATATTTCTGTATCCTTGTTGTGAGGGATTGTCTTCCATATTTTCCTTTTTTTTATGGCACTTGTTTGAATAGATTTATGTTGAGATAGAGAGGGCAAGGTTGATCAAGATACTTGCTAAAATTAAGGAACAACAAGGGAATATAGCTGAGGCTGCAGATTTGATGCAAGAAATTGCGGTCAGTGTCTGTCTGTCTGATTATATTTTCTTCATGAGTTCTTATATTTTCATTTTATGGTATTATTGCATAGAGTTGTTTACTATTCCAGTAGCTCCTTCATGTATTGGTTTTGACTGACAGGTTGAAACATTTGGTGCAATGGCAAAAACCGAAAAAATAGCTTTCATTCTTGAACAAGTACGTGATCTTCTTTTCTATTTCTTTTATTCCAAGTTCTTCTTTAGTATCCAGGATTATGGATGATAATGTTGGCACATCAAATACAAACATTGCAGGTTCGTCTATGTTTAGACCGCCAGGATTATGTACGAGCACAAATACTGTCAAGAAAGATCAGTCCAAGGGTTTTTGATGCCGATCCTTCAAAGGAGAAGAAAAAGGCCAAAGAAGGTGACAATGTTGTTGAAGAGGCTCCTGCCGATATACCATCACTTCTGGAGTTGAAGCGGATCTACTATGAATTAATGATAAGGTATGTGAGGGTCTTCCCATTTTGTCTTTGTTTATTTTTTGCTCTTACGTATATAAATACGATCTCTCTCTCTCTCTATATATATGTGTGTGTGTGTGTGTGTGTGTCTATCTGTTGTTGGCCTTCTCTCACTTTGTATTTTGTAGATTATAGTTGAAATGGTCATTAACCTTTTACTTAATTAAAGAATAGAAAGTTTGACACTGAAGGTGCTTAGTTCCACAATAATTAGTTTAAATGATTCTCGTGGCTGAAATCTGAACTCAAATCTTAGCCTCTCTTAAATGTTGTCTTGTGGCTGCTATCTCATTGTCTGTGACTGCTGTAGTTGCATATCAATTATTTCATGCATACTTTCTTGGTACATTAGAAATTATATGAAGTTCTACTAACTAGTTGATCTACTAAAAGGTGCATATGTTATCAAATTGAGTGTCCTTTGTAATCTTTAATTTGATTTTTTTTTTTAATTTCATTGAACTGCAGCACTAACATGATGGAAAAATCTGTTAAATATGTAGTAGATATGTGCATACTTAGAATTTTCGTATATGTTTCCTTCATATAAAGCATGAAAAGTTTCCAATAAGAATTGCATTTAGCAGATTAATACTTCATTGTTTCAACACTGGCTTGCATAAGTTTAAAAGTTGTATATACTTTTGACATCCATAGCATTATATTTAAGTGGAAGTGTTTGTTGACCATAATATTATTGGCTACAATCTCATTTACTCTACTACCTTCGTCAATTTCATGTGGGCACTTTCTTTTTAATGTTGTTGGCACGGATTAAATACTTAAAATCTTATATATTATAAAATGTGTACATATTTAATATAGTTTAAGCAGTGAAATACAAATTTATTGAAAAATTAAAGACTGATGATAAATATGAAGAATAAATGTGCAATAGGAATATATCTTAATCTTTAAGAGTTAGGTTAGTCATTCCGCGGCCCAAGAAGCATTCATTGGCAAAACTTGCTCATTATCAGACAATCACTTATTCATAAACCTCGTGTGGTTTAACAGTTTTAATTATCGTGTCGTAAGAGGGAAAAAAAGAACAAATAAATGATTGATCCCTCCAAGGCACATGCTTATCAACAAATGTCTCTTCCAGTACAAAAACCTCCTAGTCGCAAAGTTTATCCATATTATATATTTTTAATTTTTTAATGGAATAAATTGTTCTAATTAATGAGTCACACTCCATGTTTTGAGAAATATTTACCATCCGAAAAGAGGAAAAAATGGAGTCTCTGTCTACGACAAGAAATGAATCCTAATTTTATCCACGACTAAAAAAATTATAAACAAGTGGCCAGATGTAGTTTGACAGATAGAGTAACCGAGTAACACATATATAGAACTTGGAAATGCAAGTAAATAAGTAGAGGGCTAGAGGCTGTACCTATTATAATCACTTTTACAATGCAAGCCTAGATATTACTTATATTAATGGTGATTTATGAAATAAGCTTGGGCACCAAATAAGGTGGTTAATTTCAAAGCATTAGTATAATCGGTTATGTAAGTGATTAAATAAGCTATATTGATGCATGTTTTGTCTTTGAAAAAGTTTTGCTGGGATTTAAAAGAAATCTATACTACACACTATACTCCCTTCGTTCCACAGATATTGCAACACATTCGCAACACTTATTTTTTAAGAAGCTTTAGTGAAGTTAAATGACCAACTTACTCGTAGTCGTGTCACTTTTTTTTATCTTTTGAATATATAGGGGCCCCTTCACTAATTATAGTTTTGTGATTTACGCTCTTAGAGCACTCTCAACCGCACACCTTACAGGAATTAATTAGGAATCAAATAGAAGCTGAAAGTTTCTTAGTCTTCCTTTATTTTCATCAATTAAATCTTCCTTCATCTGAAAGAAATAGTTGTGGACTTGGAATACTACGTTCATAATATTTCTGGTGAAAATTATATCCTATCTTTTAACGTTTGCAGGTACTACTCACACAGCAATGATTACCTTGAAATATGCCGCTGCTACAAGTCCGTATATGATATCCCCTCTGTCAAAGAAAACTCTGCTCAGTGGATACCGGTAGATCTCCTCATTCATCTTTTCTTTTTTAGTTTTATTGGTGATTTTATTATTTGCAATACATTGTGATATTTTCTTCCACCACCCTGCTAAAAGCTCTGCTAATTCATTTATTCCAGGTGTTGAGAAAAATATGCTGGTACTTAGTTTTGTCACCACATGATCCGATGCAGTCAAGCCTTCTGAACTCTACCTTGGAGGATAAGAATCTTTCTGAAATTCCTCATTTTAGGTATTTCTTCCCCGCAAGCAACAGGGTGAAAAGAAAAAACAAGAACTAAATACACGTTGGATTCTTATCCTTTGGTTTGTACATTAAATAATCATGTGCCTTCAATCTGTCACAGGTTACTCTTAAAACAATTAATTACCATGGAGGTTATTCAGTGGACGGCCCTATGGAATTTATTCAAGGATGAGTTTGAGAATGAAAAAAACATGCTAGGTGGTTCTTTAGGTGATAAGGCTACTGAAGATTTCAGAGAGAGAGTAATAGAACATGTGAGCTTCTGTTGCTGATACTATTCTTTCTTACCTTTTGAGCTATTTGTTAAGAAATCATTTGATCATCTTGTGAAATGCTACGTGTGCAGAACATTCTGGTTGTTTCGAAGTACTACTCGCGGATAACCTTGAAAAGACTTGCAGAGCTGCTTTGTCTCAGCATTGAGGTTTGCGAATCATAACTGCTAATGGCAAATTATCGATCATTTATTTCGGTCTCTCCAATAAGTTCGAATTCATATTTCTACTATTCCCCCTACCCCCCAAAAAAAGAAAAAAAAGAAAGAAGAACGTTACAATTATTATATCCTGATTTTAGTTACTAGGGTGTATCATAGGAACTGTGGGAGAATCCTTTTTAGATAAATGCAGAGCCTTCATTACATCAAGCTGTTGGGACCATTTTTAATTTTAACAATTGATGTCGGGAACATTTTTATTTAGTATGCATGCGCTCAAGGTTCTATGGTCAATGCTACTTCTTCTATATTGTATATGGGCCTTCAACATCTTTCGAGCTGTTTAAAGAGTTTTAATATGTAAATCCTTCGACTTCACTGTCCTGGTTTTTACTAATTTGACCTAGGAAAAAAGGTTGCCACTATGCTATATTTGGAAGATGATATGAGACAAGTTACATGTATTATTAAGTCCCAAGCCTAGATTTGGAGTTAACTAAGATTATGAAGGGTTCTCATAGGATGTTGGATGATTGTATTTTACATTTGAGTCTCTTTTATGTGTGTTCTTTATTTGATTTCTTGATGGATGCATTATTAGTTTTATTATGTTTTTTAGGGTGGGGGCATTTTGATACTTATGTTGGACGTGGGTAGTATGATTCAATCTTACCTTTTGAGTTTGTATATAATTTTGTTTTCTTGATATTTTGTATTACCTTTATAAAGTTTTGTAATTCTTACACATTGACAAGTGATCAAGATATATAGAAATCAGTTTCAGTTTCCTTGTAATTCTGGTTTGACATGTTTTTGGTCCAGTCCTTGAAATTCTGACTCAAGGGAGAGTAACTGGTTTATAAATTAGGATTAAAAATTAATATGGTAATAAACCATGGCACTTTAATACTATTGAAAATGGCCCGAAAAGAATATCCAAATGTTCTTTCTTTCTTAGGAAATAAAGTACGCACTTGGAAGGCAAAATATTTTAGTGATCCTCCATTGTTGGTTACTTTTGGGAATTCTGAAGTTCGAATATTTTACTACCTTTCAGCATGGGTCATCCATCTATATGGCATTGTTAATGTGATGATATGGTTGGATTAAAACCAACTTTGCAATCTCTATTCATTATGGTTCTTATTTTATCTTTCTTGCTTCTCAGGAAGCTGAAAAGCATCTTTCAGATATGGTTGTTTCCAAAGCACTGGTGGCAAAGGTTGACAGACCAATGGGTGTTGTCTCTTTCCAATCAGCGAAAGATAGTAACGACATTCTAAATTCATGGGCCATGAACCTGGAGAAGCTACTTGACCTTGTGGAGAAGAGTTGCCACCAAATCCACAAGGAGACAATGGTTCACAAAGCTGCCTTGAAAGCTTAAAAATGCTGATTACAAACTAAATGTGAGTTCTGTCATCATCCTTGTTATGTTTCCATGTCGTTGGAGTTAATATCCAAGTTTCTTATGTGTGACAATGCTCTGCTTCTTACCAAAATTTTGCAGATCGGCCCAAGTCTAGTCTGTTACGAGGATTATAGACGGGAATCAAATTGGCGTTGTTACTTGGATGTGGAAAACAAACATATGCTTTACTTGCTCATCAATGTTATAATTTCTTTAAGATCCTTACTATCACAAGGTTATGCCTTTGATGATACTTGTTACTTTTCCCATGATTTATTCAGTATGCCCATACAATGCTACTTGCAATAGGTTGTGATATGAAATACTAGATTGTTGATGCCTGTACTTCATTTCAGTACATCTTGTACTTATATTTCGCAAGCACGGAACAAGCACTTGTAATGTCTATCGGTCGGTATTTTGCTTCACAAAGACTTGTAAAAGAAAAAAATGTTTTTCTTCACAATGCTTGAATTAATTGCGCTTACCTGTGAATCAGATTGAGAATTTAGGTGTTCTAGAGACGAAATAGAGCTGGATCTTCTCTTTTACACACCTATCTGTAGCTTGATTTGTTCACAAAAAGAATTCCAGATATTATACAGGAAATCATAACATCTCACTTTTTTCCTGTAAACTTGCACTGTTTCTCTCCATCCCTTAAATAAGTATTGGTGGGAAAATTATAACTAGAAGAAATTATATCGAATTTATTTCTCTCTTTTATGAGTTTGAAAATACAAGTAAATATGGTTAATTTTAAGATTTAAATTTTAAATTTAGGAGTACAATCTTTTTAAAGTGCCTGCTGATTTTAATTATTGAACTTCAGAGTTGAATTTTACAATTGGGAAAAATTGATTGAATAATTTTGTACAAAAGCAAATTTCAGCTCCGTCATAACCAAAAGCTAGTCCCTTTGTTGGAGGGAGCTACTCTTTTAATAGAATGGAATATATTCGAAATTTATAGGGTAAAGATGCGTTCAGTCTTTGTTATGGTTTGTAAGATGAGTGGAGTAGCTTATAATGTTTCAATTGTAGAAATGGTGGAGAGAAAAGTCTTATAGAGGAGCCTATAATGTAAGACAGTATATGCCCCCCTTTGAATGTCAAAAGGGTCCTGGAAAGGAAAAATAAAAATCTGGGTTGACCTTACGTGGATTAATAGGCATGCACAAAAAATCTAAGCACCGTGGATTGACCTGAGCCCGGCCTGGTCAAGATTTAGTCCGTTCAAGTTGCAAAAAGGCTGCTGTTTGAACACTAAATCTCGGCTTGACTTGACTTGAAAAAAAGTTCTGCCCGCCTCGACCTGCAGGCCGCTGTTATAAGTTGATCTTTAATTAATATGTTATTATTGTAAGTATTGCTTTTGTCTTACAAATATTTGTTTATATTCAGCTAATAATAAAATAGTTATCCACTCACTCTATTATATATTTAAGATATTAAAGAGGTTATCCACCTACCTACTTTTATTTCTCACTACAATTAAAAATAGTGAAGAATAGGAAAACAAAATGAAAAGTTAAGATATAAGAATATACCATTTAAAAAACAAATAAATTATATGTATTCTTGAGGAGACTTTGCCTCGCAGTTTGTTTCTTCAAAAAATGTTGATCCACTATCAAGTTTATACATAATTACAAATCACTCTAAAGATCCACTACCAAAGCCTGGCCTAGCCTCAAAAGGCCAAATTTTCGTTGAAAAGCCTGACCTTGTAATATCCCAAATATTTACAAGAATTGTAAATAAGATTTGAAATAATCAATTAAAGGTTATGATTTAAAACCTAGAGTTGAAGAAGTGAGATGTGTAGAAAATGGGTGAACATTTTTTTTAACATAATTTATTTGTTAGAAATTAAATGTGGGAATATTGTAATGATACATGTATAGAATTTATTAAGAAAATAAATTCAATTGAGAAGTGAATGTGGTTATATTGATATACATATATACCTAAAGTGTGCTTGTTAGCCAAATAAGAAGATGAGTAGATTAAATACTCAATTAAACTAATAATTTAATTAGTTTAAATATGAAGTAAGAAGGAAAGTTATTAAATATAATTAATTAAGATAATTATATTAGTTATGAGTTAAAGTTGTGGCAAACTAGAATGGTTGTATAGAATGACAATATTAATAAGTAATTAATTAAGTAATTAACTTAATTATTAAGTTGTTGTATAGAGTCCATTAATGAATTTAAGCAAACCCAATATTTGAATGGTTGAAAGTCTTGTTGGTAATTATAGAGGTCCAAATAAATTTAAGGATCTAGCCTCATGAAGAGTCCAAGTAATTTACTTACTACTAGTGGACTAGCCCAAAAGGAGTATAGATGTTAGCTCAATATGAGAATACTTGCATGAAGGTGGATAATTAAATAATAAGCTCAAATGTTATAGTCCAAGAGGTAATTAAGATAAGTCTAATTAAATTATGTTGACAAGTATTGTACATAGTGTGGTGGTAGTCCAATTAAATAAATTATCTAGCCCAAGTTATGGAAGATGTGTGAGTTGTGTTGGGTAACTCAAGTAATTAAATAAGAGAGCCCAATGCAAAGTAAACTATGTAGCCCAAACATTTAAAAAAATCAATTGATGGTCAAAGTGTTAGGAAATTTGGTTGAGTGTAGAGAATTAACTAATGTAGGGTTAATTGAATAACCCTAGTTGGTAGATAAGAGAGAGCATTAACAAAACGTTGGTTAAATGTTAGGTGAGTGAATTTAATGATGAGAATTAACTATGAATAAGTTAATTGAGTAACCCAATGTGATAAAATAATTTATGGCAAGTCTAATTGGATTATATTATAGGTCCAATTGATATATTAAACTAACTTAAATAAATTAACCTAGTAGCCTATGTAATTAATTAAACCTTAGTCCATGTAATTAATTAAACTAGCCCAATGCTTGTTTTAATTAAATGTAACATAGGGTATTTAATGTTAGCCCAATGTAATAAATAAATTGAGCCCAAACAAATTAAATAAATGAGCCCAACTTATTTAATTTCTAAGTCCAAAGTGGAGCCTAATAGGAAGTCAAAATGTTGGTCAATGGTTATATATATAAGTATATGTATATAGATGTATATATGTATATATAAGCTATAAAAATAAAACAAAAATGGGGGATTTAATCTCATTTTACTGAGATTTAGTGGGACCCTACATGGGTTGAATTGTTGCATTTCAATTGCTTCTAAGTTACTCAAGTGATAACTTGTAAGCAAGCTTGATGGATGTCATTCAAGTAGTCAATCAATTCATGCAATAGTAATCTAGCTTAGCCTCTAATTTAACTAATGTTGGTTGATTAGTAGGAGTTGATGGTGATTAAGGGAGTACTATATATAGAGTGCTTCACCAATTAGTTGTATTTGGTTAGTCATTTTGCTAGAGCAACAAGAGAGAAAAGAGAGAGCTCCCAAGACAGAAAATAGAGGAAACTTTTATAAAGTGAGAATCCACCAAAGAGATTGCTAGAGAATAATCAAGGTGGAGTCATTAGTGAAGTTCATGGCCAAGTGAAGAAGAGCATCCATGTCCAAGAGGTTCAAAAGTGCTTTATCTCTTCCTTAATGCATTTTTATAGTCTATATATGTTTTAATCGGTCAAAAAATATTTTTAACTGATCAAAAGTTATTTTGATGCTCTAGAAGTCTAAATCTATGATATGTAAGTAGATTCATGGTTTAGTATGTTTAAAACAAGTATTGGTATGTGTGTTATGCAAATAAATGAAAGAAAATTTCATATTGTGATTTACCGGTAAAACCCTAGACGGTTCGATCTTAAATTTCTTGTCAAAACGTTTTCAAAAATGTGATTGAACAATAAAATTTTGTAAAAAAAGAAGTTAGGAAGACAACAACACTAAGTTTGTGTCATTTGAATGTGTAGAGTTTATTTTATTCAAGTTTGAACCAATAAAACCAAGAATTTGTGAAGTTAGTTTTCACTCTGTCCTTGTGAGCAATTTTAAGCCTACTTCTGTTTGGAATTTGGATTTGTGATCTAAAGATAAGTTGTAGAGGGTGAAATTATGATGAGAATGGACTCAAAAATCACCCCAAAATATTTTAAAATGAAGAAGTTATGGCTGTAGGAGTGACTAGAGGTCGGACAATCCAAACTGTAGAAATTTTCTGCAGGTATGGGGCGGCCGCGCCACTTTATGGGGAGCCCGCGCCACTCCATCAGATTATTTTTGTGCACCGGGTCAGGTCGGGTCGGGTCGGGTCGGGTCGGTCCGAGTCGAGTTTTTTTAAAAAATTAAGTTGAAATAAGTGTAAAATGAATGTGTTTGGTTATTAAACCAATATATATAGAATCCATTAATGATTAATTGGTGACTAAATATTTAAAATAAAGACTAAAATTAACACAATTAAAAAGTTAACTATTGGTATTATTTGAAATGTATTAAAATATTATTAAATGATCAATAATATTAGTATATGATTAAAAAATTATTAAATGATGAATAACAATAGTAAATGATTAAAATATTATTAAATGATGAATAATATTAGTAAGAGATTATAATATTATTAAATGGTTAATATTATTAATAAGTGATTAAAATATTATTAAATGGTTAATAATATTAATATGTGATTAAAATATTATTAAATAGTTAATAATATTAGTAAGTGATTAAAATATTATTAAATGATTAATAATATTAATAAGTTATTAAAATATTATTAAATAATTAATAATATTTATAAGTGATTAAAATATTATTAAATGGTTAATAATATTTGAATGTAGTTGTATATTATCAAATTTAGATAATATTTTGAGATATTTGGTACATTATTAAATGTCTGAATCATTAAGTTATGTAAAATGAGAATGTTTAATTAAATTAAACTGATGTAAATAGTCTATTTATGACTAATTTAGACAACTTATTAAAAGTGGGTCGTACAATGAACGTGTAGTGAATGTGTAAGTTGGTTAAGTTTACCCGATATGTCCAACTAGGTTTTGGGCTAGGTTTTTTGTCCAGAACGTAAAGGTTCATTGGTCGGACAACTAAAGAGTTAATTAATAATTTGAAGTTAAGGTCTTAAGTTAAAACTAATTAATAGTCATTGTAACTAATGATTATGTCGATTTTATATATAAATTGTAGGTTGAACGAAAGACGCAAATAAGCGTAACTGGAAGAAGCGAACCAGACAAGTTTTTCAGAACTTATTCATATGTGCATTTCTATGTAACCATATGTTATTAGATTATTAATATGAGAATATATTGATGATATTTTTGTTATATGAAACGCATGAAGTATGATTATATGCGAAGTATGTACCGAATAAGAAACATGACTTGATATATGCTAGATGTGTATTATATGCGATACATAAGAAGTATGAAACATTCATAAAATGAAAAGCATGAAATGCATGATGTAGGAATAAAATGCAAAATATGTATAATATGTGAAGCATGTAATGTGCTACGTGTAACTGTTAAACTTGTTGAGCCGTTGTGCTCACTCTTGCTTAAAACCAACATTTTCAGATAGTGCAAGTTATTCAAAGTTTTCGATAAAGATCAAGGAACAGAAAAACATATTACTTTCACTGAAGGTCTAAATGACCATTGTAGATATCAGTCCGAATTGGACAGGTAAAATGATTGTGTAGTATAAGAATTGGTTGGTATGTAGTATAAGTGTTAAATACTCAAATTAATTGTAATAGAATGTCGTATCATGTATGATATTGAGACATAATAGGAATGTATAAAGATTGCGATTCTAGAATAAAAAGAGATGTTGTAAAATTGTAAATAAATTATTATTTAGCAAGTATAATATTGTTGTAATTCATGAACAATAAGAAAAAGATAGTACTAGTTTTGAACCGAATTTGAGGTTCGAGGGACCCGGATTCGGGGTCGTCACAGGCCCGACCTGATTTGCAGGCCCAAAAGTCAAATAAGCCTGGCCTGGCCTGGTCATCGGTCAAAGCATGCTAAGCCTAGGCTAGGTTGGCCTGTTGTGCAAGCCTATGTAGAAACATGAGATTTTTCTGAGGCATCATCAAGATCAAGTTTTGTTAGAAAGAAGCATGTCAAATAATTATTGATCACTCAATAAATTAAAGGTACCAAATGATCGTTCATTTGATAAGCTGAAAAGCTTTCAATTTTGAAGAGTTTGGACCTTGTTAGAATTTGTTGAATTTTAGCCATCCATTTAACTGAAATAAAAATTAAAAAAAATAATAAACAAAATAAAATTGGCCATCTATAAATGAAAGATCAAATCGTTAGGCATTATATAAATTTATCTCCACCTTTGTAATTGTTAAGGAATGGATTGGGCTCGAGGCTCATGACCTATAAGAACATATGAATCTAGGCCCAAGACCACATGTTAGCCCGAGGTTGAGGACCTAGCATCCCAAGGATAATGTTTTGAAGGTTTGAGGCTCGTGCCCCATAGAAGTATAAAAGTCCAAGATTGATACCTCGATAGCCCCTGATTGAGGCCCAAACATCTCCAGGAGACCGAGCACGAAAACGATAGTTTGAAGGGTACACTGACTTAAGGTGACTCAGGAGTCAAGACGACTGATGAGATTAGAACTGACCTTCCAACGTGGAATGATTCCTCACTTCCTATGACTGATGATGGGACATATCCCACCACCAAGTACAACTATAAATAAGAAATGGAAATGGTAAATTGAGATTAGACACTCTTCACACAAAAAAAAATCCCACTACAACAAAAAACCTTATTACCAATCGACTTTTAGCGACGGGATTCCGTTGCTAAAGGGGTGTTAATGACCAAAATCCTTTGCTAATGTCCAAGGCAACTATTCTAGTCAGTAAATTTAAATCAACGATGACTTTCAATGACGGACAGAACAATGACCACTATCAATGATGGTTGCGGTCGTTGATCCACGTCAGCTGGCTGATGACATGGTGTCACGTGGTAGTGATGGCATCAGTGACCACCGTCGTCACTAATGGTCAAATTCTTTTTTTTTTTGTGAAAAAATCCATCGCTAAATGGAATTAGCTATTGCAGAAGGTCTCTAATTCCTATTTTTTATATATATAAAAAATAAATCTATTTTTATAGATTTTTCAAAAAAAATTATATTTGTATTCTTATTCCAACACATAGCACAACATATATATATAACAACCAAAATTCAATTGCACCAAATAGGAAAATCAAAACTGAAGTAAATATATATACAATCAAATCCCACGAAATCTAACTACATATATATACAATTAAAGTACCAAACTAAAATCTAAATATAATAAGATTTGATAAACATCTAAATGTACGTGATATCAAAGAAAAGAAAATTAAAAAATACTCAAATCCTAGCTAGCTAGTTCATTATGCATCATCGTCCAAATGCTCTTGTAACAAAAGAAAAAAAACATGTTCAATATACTATATATGCTGATTAATATGACTTAATAGTAATTATAACAAAGAACTTATACTAAATGCTAAGATTACCTCGATGTGCCTCGATTCCCCCTCCTGTCTTCGGGTTGGTGTCGCTACTACTACTGCTAAATCATTCGGATTCAAACTCTTCAGATGGTTAAGAAGTGTATGAAGAAACGTAGGGTCCCTACATATGGCAGCAACACAATCAGTAGCATTATGTGTAGCCAACTAGTATGATGACTACATTGAACGGCTATCAAAGTTGTAGGAACCAGTACCATTCAATCACCACGGTGCCCATGACCCTTGACATAGTTCTTTTTCATGACCTACACCCTCTCTCACAACTCCTAATCTATCGAAGGGTGATAGCTGCAAGGGGGACAACGTTCATCCATCAAACGCCTGTAAGTGTACTGAAATATGACAAGCACACACGCACACACACACACACACACACACACACACACACACACACACACACACACATATATATATATATATATATACATCAAAACACACATATTTGTGAAACACATATTTATGAAATATAATATTAAAAAATTATGAACAACATAACGTAATCAAAACTTACAGTAATCTACACAGTATCAGGCAAGTCATTATGCATAGCCACGTACACCTCTAACCAATCCATAAGTTGATCTTGGTATGCATCCTTCTATAAATATAATAGTATACTTAGCTATATCATGTACATATACATAATAATATCATACTTTAACATTAATAAATTTAAACTTTACGTACCTTCTTAACAAGATGTTAGGACTGTGATATATTATCACCCTTATATATACCCTTGCATTCTCTCCTTTTACTGCACCTGCAACCCTGTTCTTAGCATTGATCTTACATTTCTTCGTCCACTTCTCAACCTGCCACTACGTACACTTCTCAGCCCGCCACTGCTTACACATCTCAGCTTATACATCTTATGAACACTACTAGGGGCTGTACTCATGGATATGCTCCTTAGACTGTCTTGAATGGTCGATCATTACATTATACAACGTCTTTTCCTGTTCATTCTTTAAATTATCTTTTGTTCGAACGAGAAACTTATTCCAGAAAAGCTCATCAATTTTCTTAGCATCTGCCTCAGCCATTTTGTACGTTTTCTGAAATGAAAATGAATAAATAATATTAGAATAGTTGTAATATAATTAAATGTGACTACACATTAGTTAATTAAAATATTTGCAAGTAATAAATAAAAAACAGCTGAAACTTTTCCCAAACTGTCTCCTTGTGGGCGATAGGTGTGACGTCCTACGTAATAACGGACGTAAGTCAGTTCTGCGAGCAGATCTGTAAAATACACTTCACAGCCTGAATATCTACAAAATTATTAAAATATAAAATAATTTACAGTAATTAGTATCTATAACAATTTTAATATCAATTTATTATAGTAAATGTTAGTCAACAGACTTAGCTCCCATCAGGTCAAACCTGTAATAGAATCTGATCATCGAGATTTACCGAAGATATGATTAGGACGTCGACCTAAGCCATACATTCTAGGTACGCTCGATGAAGACATCTATACAAAAAAATAACATTATGAGATTACTGATAATAATTAAACAACTAAAATGACAACACATGTAACAAGTACAAAATATGTATGTAAGTTAAGTACTACAAGTAAAATGACAACATATGATAATAATAACTTAAATATACATGGATATGACAAGTATATAGCAGGTATATGAGTTAAGTACTAAAACCAAACAAACATTTTAACAGAAATCGCTGTCTAATTCAGAATTATTTTCGACAGTTTGGGAAGATTCATAACCATTTTCTTCCTCAGACTCAGTGTTAGTCTCTCAATAATTCTTCTTCCTCAGTGTCAATCTCATTATCTAACTAATCACCTCCACCCTTTAAATGATTAGTTGATTACCATCCTCTATATTTATTGGATGAGGGTTATGTAAGGTCTCCTTTTGGTAGAACCCCTATTTATTAAGTGTAATCTACTACGCATGGGAGTATGAATGACAACTTATCAATATGCAGACAGTCTATCTCTTTTCCTGATAGCACTAGAAGTATAGTATACTTGTAGTTTTTGAGTTGGCAACACAAATAGTGCATTCATGTATATCATTCTATGAAGGTCAATATAGACAATTCCATGTTGATCGACACGTATCCCTTTTCATGAATCAAACCATCAGCATATTAATTTGACCTCTATAGGTACTTTTGTACGACAACTCAATAATATCTTTCAATTCCCCGCAAAAGGCACAACCAACTTCATTGTCACAATCTTCTTACACCTATACTCCAGTATTAGTCGTTCTTTTACCTCCGGCATATGCCTTCTTAGGAAAGTCAAAACCATTTATTTTATAATCATTGCGAATGACTTAGTCCCTGTCTGGACCTATAGCTAGTTCTTGTACATTTGAAAGAATTATATCGTCATTAAAAGCCTACAATTATTTAATATAATATAAACGATTATTTTATAAGCTAATTTAAATTAAATGAATTGTTTAACACTAAATTATGCTCAATTAAGTTAAATGACTTACTTTGACCTTCAGTCAGTTTGCAAAATTTTGATCACGACTCACTTGAATATCTTTATCAATGATGTCGTGTTGATTTGTTCTTAACTTGTCATCATATACTATACAATATATATATGTGTACAAATTAAAGGCTAAGAGTATAAATTAAATATTAGATTTATATGCGTACCTCACAAAGTCGTCAACTCCTCACAATTGAGAAGAATGTAAATATTTGCAATATGTAATTCTTACTCAAAAAGGAATACGTGCTTTACTTTTTTTGTAAGCACGACCCAATAGATCAAACACGAGACTCGACCATTAAGTTCAACTTATCCCCCATCATCGTCTCTCAGAACTTGATTAACCTTTGTTAATACTTCGTCAGGAAAATAGTCTAAGGTAAACGTAGATATCTCATCGAAACTATATAACTCACATATCGGCCCCTCGACATAAACTCTATTTTTTACCTTCTTTTTAAGGTTTTTCATCTCCCTCTCGAAAGGATACATTAATCTATATTGAACTGGGTCACCAACACAAGCTTCATAGGGTAGATGAATTTGTAAATGCTTTATAGAGTTAAAATACTCACGTGGGAATATTTTGTCAAGCTTACACGTGATCTCAATGATGTTTTTCTCAAGTATGTCCATGTCCGTTTCATGTAACATTTTTGAACATATATATCTAAAGAAAAGACTAAGCTCAGTTAAAGCATCCCATATTGGTTTATCAAGCAAGTCTCGAAATACTATAGGTATTAGTCTCTCCATGAACATGTGGCAGCCATGATTCTTCATCCCCTGTAATTTTCCACCGGTAACACACCTTGCAATGTTTGACACGTATCTATATAGTAGTTTCAAAGACTTAATTCATGCACACACATGACAACATGTACTTTGCATGAGATTTTATTATATATCTTTTCAACATATGATTGATAAAGTCTAATCTAGGACACTTATATTTCATAGCCAACCATGCTTTTTCATTATCTTTTGTATTACTCTTAACATTCATTATGGTGTTAAATATATTGTCGAACACATTCTTCTCAATATGCATCACATATAGATTATGATGAATCAAGTTTGTGGAGTATTAAGACAGTTCTCAAAAGAAGCTTCTCCTAACCAAGTTATGAGAATCACACTAAACCCGTTGATTATTTTTTAAGCAACACTCTTATCAAATGGGATTACCGACATTCTCATCACATAGTCATGCACCTCCTCCCCAGACAGTTTTGGTGCCAGAAAATTACCTTATAGTTTCCCTTTTTTAAAACTTTCCCTATTTCTTCTAAACGGGTGATCTGTCGACAAAAAACAGTGATGACAATCAAACTAGCACGCCTTCGACCATATGATAGGTTGAAAGACTTTATATGTTTCATACAAAATATACAAGATATCTTCCCATATGTATCCTACCAAGATAACATACCATAAACAAGAAAGTCACTAATAGTCCACATAACTGCTGCCCTAAGGTTAAAATTTATTTTTGTTGAAACATCCTAAATTTATATTCCAACCTCCCACAATACCTTCAAATCGTCTATAAGATGTCTCAAGTAAATATCTAGACTCTTTCCAGAACTCTTGGGATCGAGAATCATTAATGAAAAAAAAACAGATATAGTTATTTCATACACATTCAAGGCAACATGTTATATGGAGTAACAATTACTGGTCAACATGACTACAAAATAGTTGAGTGGACAAAAAGGTTGAAATCATCAGTGGACAACTCAAGTCTTAGATTTCGGGTTTTAACACAAACTCAGGATACGCTATGTTGAATTCTTTCCAAGCCTTCTCATCTGCAGGATAAGTTAGTTCCCCATTTTTAGCTTGAGATCTCGCACATCAAGTCATATGTTTACCGGTTCTTGAAGACATGTACAATCTCTTAAGCTAACCTGTAATTGGAAAGTACCTTAAGATCTTAAAAGGTATATTTATTGTCTTTGTAATCAAACCCTATTTAATAGCTTTAAACCGATTATTACTGCACACCATTAACTTTGTCTTATGTTCATCTTTTTTTAAAAATAACATACGATTGTTCGGGCATGTATCAATCTTTTGGTATCCAAGTCCCAACCTTTTTACCCTTTTTTAACAATAGTAAAAATTGTTTGAAATTTTTTACTGTCAAACAATATACTATAATGGTCTTCAAAAGCGATTCAAAATATTTATGGCTCATGTTATAATTAGTCTTGATGTTAAGTAACGTCGCCATTGCAAATAAAGTAGTTTACTTCGTGCAACTAGGCCACAATGACTCACTACCCTATTTCAATAACTTGAAGAACGCCTTAACATCATAATTCATATGTTGATTTCTGTCTTGTTCCCAATCAAACTTTGACCGTCCAATATTATGAACCACGTCATTCATACGATTTGTAATGCTATCTGAATTTTGTACCCGTCCGATGCCAGCATCCCTTTTTTGACCATGTGCCTACCAACATTCTTCGTAATTTGGTATAAATCCCTTAACAAACAAATGATATATGACCATCTTTATGTTTACATAATTTACATTCTTACACTTTAAACAATGACATTTAATGTTGTTTTGAGCATTCAAACATTCTTTGTGGTTATACGCCTAGAAAAACTTCGCAACCAGATCAAAATTCAGTTGTAGCACTTATTTGGCCAGTCACTTTTCGTCGATTCATCCAACTACGATTTGAATAGTAATCTATGGTATTATTGTTCCTGTTTTGACACGAATTACTTTATGTGGTAGAATGCATGATTCTTATCTTATTATATATCCACCCTTATTATACCGGTCATGCTTCTGCCTTATTCAAGTATGCGACAATCCGCCGATGTCAACAACTTAAACACATGCCATCTTTTATTCTAAAAAAAATTTGGCAGCATCTCCTATATGTCTCCAAGTATACGAAATATACCATAATTTTTACAGTCTAAGTAGGCACTGGAGAACAATAGAAGATAAACAAACTACTATTTATTTAGAATAAATAAATACATGTGGTTAAGTCATCGACACCGGCATAAGTGAGAGCGTAATATACAAGAATAGTTGGAGACCCAGGTTCTGCCAAACTGAAAATGGGGACCGTTCAAGATTCACTTCGAATAAGTGAATCTTGAATGAGTTTCTAGACTTACTATACTATATGCGATAAATGTAAATTCAATCACAAACATATTGGACATATATTAGATATTATATTATAATTTAGATATAATGTTATTATATTATAATTTATTATTGTTACATTATATTTTGTATATAGGATCCATAAGTAATTGGAGCCCTAATATATTATATATTTGAAATTAGGGTCAATTTATGTCCATCATATATAATTTAATTTTAATTTATTATTTAAATTTTATTAAATATATTATAATATGTTACTGTATAATAATTTATTTTATATTTACTGTTATATTATATTTTGGATATAGGATATATCCACAAGTAATTTGAGCCCTAATATATTAGATATTTGAAATTAGGGTCAATTTATTTCTATTATATTATATTTAATTTTAAGTTATTATTTAAATTTTATTAAATATATTATAATATGTTATTATATTATAATTTATAATATATTTATTGTTACATTATATTTTGGACATAGGATATATCCAAAAGTAAATGGAGCCCTAGTTATATTTGATAGGATTAATTTAGTGCATTCTATTTAATTCTACCTAATTTATAAGTTTCCTTTAATTTCATAATCTATAATGTAAGTGAATAGGATTTTATTTTTTTACTAATTTTATATTTAAAATTGTAGTAGTTAGAACTAAATTAATAAAATTAATTGTATTTATCCCTAACCTAACCTAGCTTAACATTAATCATTAGGATATTTAACCCTAACTTAGCCCTTAAAAAAAATTCTCCGACGTAACAAAAAATTAATCCCTAATTAAGATATTTATTATTATTTTAACCTTATCTAAGAACTTTTCCCTAATGTGGCCCCAAATTAATCCCTAATTAAAAAAAAATCCTTCAAATAGCCCCAAATTCATCACTATTGTATCACTAATTGACCTTAATTGAAAAATTACCATCAAGCAAACAAACATGGATCACTATAGCCAAATAATACTTAATCATTATCAAAACATACAAAAAAAAACATACATGATGATGGAAGGGTGGTGGGGAAGCGATAGTGGAGCGGCAGATGGGTTGACATGATGGCGCTTCTCTCTCTCCCACTCCTCCTTTTCCTTTTCCCTCAAGTAGCGACGTTAGTTGTTGCCTTTTTTTTAATTTTTTTTTATCCTTTACTTTATGTTCCGCATATCGCGATATGTGGGTTAGGTTTTAAAAGAGCATCAGCGGCTGACAATAGCGACGACTAAGTGGTCACTGATTTTTTTATGAATGAGTTTTAGCGACGACCTGGCGACTAAAATTCGGTTGCTGATGGTTTGGTGCCAATTTTGGCGAGAAATATTGGTAGGTTTGGCGGGAAATGAAGAATTAGTGACGTAAGTAGCAACAGATTGACGGTCGCTGAATGTTCTAGTGGCGAATACTCTATGCGATCTCTTTAATTTGTTTCGTCACTAAATCCATTTTTAGAAACCAAAAAATTTGATCGATGATGTGTTCGGTCAGTAATGGCCATTTTTCTTGTAGTGCACATTGTTAATAAGGTTGACTTTCTATCATTCATTCCAGTCAGTAACACTTATGTCAGAGGCATTCCATGGTGGAACAACTCTTTAGACCCTCATGAAAACGTAATTTGTATGGTCAAATAGGGCTGAACAATAAACTGAATATAAAAAAAATAAAAATCAACCAGGCCGAACCAAATCAACAATAAATCAAACCGAAAATTACAAAATCAATGAACCGATAGTGAAAAAAAACCCGAAGTTCGGTCAGTTAGTTTCGGTTTAGTTCTCAAAAAAATCAAAACTGACCAAATTTTTAAAATTTTAATATTATATATTTTATTAATAATTATCTATTTTATATATTTATAATAGCACTCTGAATTCTGATGCATTATGCCCACTAGGAAAAAAACAGGAACCATGTCAATGCAAGAGGTTATTTCAGTTAATAACATACAAAGAAACACAAAACGGCAAAAATAATCAAACAACTAAGAATGGGCTATTAATGCAGAACAACGATATGAAACTTTCAGAAGTACCAAGAAACGTGACACCGAAAGGCTTTAGTGTCACACAAACTGCAATGGGACACATTTGAGAGGAAAGACAATTTCAATGGATCACTTAAAATATAGTGTGCATTACAGTATAACACCAGATTGAACTAGGGAGCTAAAAATGACAAGGAAAAAATATTAAGTTTTATAATCGATTAAACCGTTTAAATCATCAGAGTTAACTGATAATCGAATAGAAAGATAACTGATTACAAAATAAAAATTTTAATTTTTTTTTATTATTTTAGATAATTTAATTATTTTTAAAATATAAAATCGATCGACCGTTGTAGTCGGAACACGAAGTAAAGCATCAAAGATTATATCCAAAGGATAAGAGTATCGTCAATTATATCTATATAAAATCCGTAGCTAGAAAAATGATTCATAGCCTACATTGAACTTTCGTCACAATTGTTATGAGTGATGGTATCCGTACTTGCGTCAATATTTCAAAGAGTGAGTTATCTTCCACACAATAATCGTACGGACAATCGGATTTGAATTTTTTTTTTTTTTTTTGAATAGTAGTCTTTGTTTTCAGGTGAATATATTCCATTTTAAAATGAATTTGAGATATTTTAAAATTTAAAAATATAATTTATTTTATTTTTGAAAATAATTAATTAATCTTGAATAAATTAGAAGAATATTTTAAATAATTTATAATTTTCATAATTATATTACTTAAAATTAAATGAATTTATGTCAATTTTAATTTTTAAAATATCTCCCGTTTTCTACACCTTGTCCTTTGTTTGTAAATGTGTGAAACTATGGCGAATACTAGACTCTTGTCAATAGCTTAAAAAAAAATTAATCTCACGTTGTCCTTCCTTTATATTTATTCGATTGGGGAAATGCACTCAAGTTTGTCCGTTCTACATATTTTGAATGTGAGGGGAGTGTTAACATGACATAAATTATTAGGCGCTCTCCCTTGACATTTGAATTTTTAGATAACATGGCTAGTCTACAAGTAGCAGGATTCTTATCCAAAAAAGAAAAATAAAGGAATTAAGATCATCCTGATGCAGAATATTGATGGCCAGAATCGGCCCAAGATGTCGCCGGAAAATCTTCCCTTCTACTCTGGCTGCAGGCAGCTGTGGTAAAAACACCATGCGGCCGAACTTGATGAAAACTAAGGCGGTGGTGGTGGTGGAGAATTAGATACCGGTATAGTACTAGTAATATTGTTCCCGGAAGATGACATTCGTATGTTCTGATCCAACAAAGTTGTGGTCTGCTGAGAATAGTAGTAGTTCGTATAAGGGTTCTGCATTGAGTAATTAGTTTGAGTGCGAACAATCTGCTCAGGAAACGGAGAAAAGGCTACTTAGAGGGCTAGAAATAATCCACTGGGTTGCCGGAGAACCGGAGGAAACCGAGCCCAGTCTCACACATATTCAGGGAAGTTGAGTTTGGCTTTGTTGCCTCTAAACTTGAGTGCTGCTTGATCATAAGCTAAAGCAGCTGCCTCGGGTGTTTCAAATGTACCTAGCCAAACTCTAGCAGCTTTTTGGGGATCTCTTATTTCAGCTGCCCATTTTCCCCAAGGCCTCTGTCTCACTCCTCTGTATTTTCTCCTTGGCTGCTGAATATCTGCAGATGGCTCGTGGCTATTATTATCATGTGTGGGATTTTGTGAATATGTATTGGCTGGTCCGATAGTATTTGAAGTTTCTGTTATTTTAGAAAAGGCAAAATACACTTATTTAGATCAAGTTTCACTCTTCCCACAATTTAACCTTTTAAGTAGTTGAATTAATTGCCCCGTAAATTTAATTTTCGGTTAAATTGACGGAAATTATGCATTTGCCGACCACTGTGATATCAGAATATGCGTTTACCATATTAAATTATGGTTTGACCATATATTTATGATAAAATAATAATAACTCACCTATTTTGTACATTTTGCCCATATAAAAGAATATAAGTACAAAAAAAAAAACAATAAATGATAAAATATAAAAAGAAAAAATGTACATTAAAATATATAAAAATAAAAGAATAAAATATAAAATACAAACAAAAATATCGTTTCACAAAATATAATCCTTTTTTTTACTTGATATTTTAAATGAAAATATAATTGCTTATTTATATTTTTTAATACTTAAATTAACTAAAAATAATTTAAAACAATTAAAAATACAAATAATTTTATAAACAAAAAAACACATATTTAAATAATTGTAAACCCCACCATCGACCTACTACTACGTACCACCACCACCACCACCACCACCACCACCACCACCACCTCCACCTCTTCATCTCTATTACCACCATAACAATCATTACCAGCCCCATCACTTTAAATTCAAGTTACATTTAGAAACCCACTGAAATGTAAAATTGTTCTTCCGGATTGTATCATTTTTAAAAAACTCTCTCCCAAACTTTTTTTTTTTTTTGTGGCAAAACTCTCTATCATGTTTGTATTATTTTTGTAAAACTCTCCCTTAAACTTTTTTCGGGGCAAAACTCTCTCTTTAAGATGTATTAGTTAGACAAAAGGAACCCTAATATATTTATTTCATTTATTATTTTATGTGAAGTTTATTTTCAATTTTGTAATTAAATAAATGACTAATTAAATATGTGAACTAATTAAATGACTAATTAATTTAATTAATTAATTAAATAAATAAATTACTAATTAAAATTAAATATGTTAACTAATTAATTAAATATCCTAACTTAATTAGATCCTAAATTACTTAATTAGATCCTAACTTTTAACTCAGGGCCTTTAAATTTGTGAACTAAATAAAAATTATAATTAGATCCTAAATTAGTTAATTAGTCATTTATTTAAATACATATTTAATTAATTAGTTAACATACTACAAATTCTTATCAATCATTCACCTAAAATCCACCACGTATCTAAAGGTTCAACTAAACTATTGCATTTTCTTTGAAAATTACTCCTTCATCCTCAAAAGCAGGGGCATATATATATATATATATACACAGAGAAGGGTTTTGGTTATTACTCATTAACATCTTATACTCAAAGTACAGTGATAATATTGTTTAAGAAAGAAGAATTCTTGAAAGCTTTGGTTTTCTGTTACTGGTGAGTGATTTTATGTTATAATTAATTATATCAAATTCACTTTATGCTAAATTTATGAAAATATCCTAACTTAATTAGATCCTAAATTACTTAATTAGTCATTTATTTAATTACATAATTAATTAATTAGTTAATATATTTAATTTTAATTAGTCATTTATTTATTTAATTAATTAGTCATTTAATTTGTTCACATATTTAATTTGTCATTTATTTAATTACATATTTAATTACAAAATAGAAAATAAACTTCACATAAAAAATAAAAATAAATAAAGATACAAGAGTCTCTTTTGCCTAACTAATACATCTTGGAGGGAGAGTTTTGCCCAAAAATAAAACGAGGAAGAGTTTTACAAAAATGATACAAACAGAAGAGACAGTTTTGCATTTCAGTCTTTAGAAACCCATTACTTTTTGCAAACTAAAGACCCAGTCCATTCCCCAAATTAGAGATAAGCTTATTGCTCACTTGAAATTTAAATTAGAAAATTTTCTCCAAATTTTTTTCTCCATTAACCCACATAAACCCTAGGCACCACTCTGCTCTAAACCCAAATTAGAGAGAAAATAATTAAGCAGCAATTCATCATAAGTCAAAAAATGATCAAGTATGAAAGACCTCCTAGGGTTCAATCACCTAGGAGAAGGAACTATCCCACCGCAACAAATTAAGGATCTTGTTGGACAAAGAACTTAGAATCGAACACCGAAACAAGAAATCAAGAAGACAAAGAACAAGATCGATCCGAGGGACTTGGCCTACCTCCTAGGGTTCAGTCACCTTAGAGTTTGAACTTCCTTTAAATTTTTGAACTCTCTTTTTTATGGTAATTTAAAGATGCATTTTCATAAAGACTAGAGAGCGAAAACATGTTTGACACATTACTACTTATTAAGAGGTACCTTTTTCTCTAGATATGTCTCTCTCGTTTTTAAAAAGGGATCTTTTGAATATATTACTCTCCCACACTTTCTAAAAGGTATGTTTTTGAGTTTAAAATGAAAAAGAAAAAAATAGAAATTTAATTTATAATAAAGAAGGGAAAAAAATGCATTTTCCTTCATGTTGTTACTTATAAAAGAAAATGAAAGAAGCTTAACTTTTACATGCATGTAAATCACTAATTTATCCTTATATATTAGTTTTATATATATTGTGTTTGCAATGTAGATGATACGATAGGAATTATAAAAGATTTGCTTGTGTTATTTAGTTTGTTTTTTTGTCCATTTTAGACGGAAAAAATTGACAAAAAAAGTTAACAATTTTTTCATCTATTTATTATCTTTCATGTTCATTAAAAAACTTCAATAACAAAAAAATTAAACAAAAGCTTACGTTTTAAAACTCAGTGACACGCTAGGAATTCTACCACATTTTATCTATTCTTCTACGTACCCTCTTCAAACCCTAGATGGAGGCCTGTTTTTCTTCGTTGATGTCCCTCCTCCGCAATCAACAAGAACCCTAATAAGGGTGCAAGTTCAAGTTCCTCACCCTACAATTACTGAACACTTAGTAATTAACTTGAACAGAAAACAACTAACCTCCCATATTAGATGATGAACCTTCAAGTGAAAAGCGAGAAAACTGGCCGCCACCACCTCCATCCCCACGTCCTCTCTTCACACCAATGATGCCGCTAGCTCCACCACTGCTGCCGCCAGTGCCACCGCTGCTGCCGTTGATGCCGTCACGTCTTCTCTGATCATTACCACCACCAGAAAGCACATGGGTGAGCGCAGAAACCATAACCGACATCTCTTCCTCCCTACGAATATTATTATTATGCCCCGAAAACATTGTCCCAATCAGTGATTGCAAATATACCTTGAAAAAACACACGAAACTTACATAATGTAATGCACGTATAATAAAATTCGATAGTATGTCAAACTATATAAGCTAGTTGAGAGGGTGGTAGCTGGCCAGATGAATTGAATTGACCGTCGTCATGAATGAGCCGTAAGTGCGAAGGTTTTTTGAGGTTTACAAATTTGAATTTGTTATGTCACGTGCCCTGCCAATTGTTAATGAATTGAATTTTATTATATTTTGATCCTATAAAGCGTCGAAGGATTCTTTTTGTTTTTTATTTCCCGGTTCTTGTGGAATCAAGACCAACATTGGGTCAAACCTGTTGTACGGTTTACTTTCTACGTTATTTATCAACTTGGTTGTGAGACTAACTCGAGGGAGTTGGATTTCAAGTAATTTGAATTTTGACGATTGAAAAAATGAGTTATATTTGTATAACAGAAATATGTATATAATAAAAATTATTTAAAATATAACTATTAATTATAAAAATACAACTATTCATATAAATTGTCCAAATAACATGTTCATTTTAAACGGTTTGAAATCAGGGTCCAAAGCCATTAAATAGCCTCCCCTTATTAATTATTAGTATTCTCTCCATTCTAAAATATAAAACACATTTATCTTTTTGTACTATAAATTATATGAAATTGTTCTTAGTTGATAGAGTAAATATATCATGACATAACTATTATATTTATAGTTAATATTAAGAATAAATTTTTAAAAGTAAAATTTTCCTTAAAAAAAAAATTTCTTACAAATATATCTCAAATATAAAAACAAATGACGTATTTGATTTAAACCCATCAACCTAGGATGCCTTCCTTAACTCTTTTATCATATGTTTTGAAAAACAAAAATAATTCTACTTTTCTCCTTTAAAAATTAATTTATACCTACTACTTTTGTAGTAAGCCCAAATTAAATGAGAAATATTCTTTTATGCTCTTTTTATTCGTTAAAAATATTTTTTATTAGAAAATTTTATTTAAAGATTTAGCTAAAGTCATAAGGATCCCTTAAGCATAATTAGAGTAACTTACTTAGTGAGTGAATTAGTCTTTCAAGTTATCAGCTCAACTCAAAATAATTGACAATGAGTTTCTCAAGTTATATATTGAATGTTCAGGTCTTAGATGTCCAATATGGAATTTTATATCTCAACATGACAATGTTTTGCTCCTTACCAAAATTTTGCAGATCAGCCTATGTCTATGAGACGACGTTTTTCTTCATAGGCCTTGTAAAAGAAAAAATGTTTGCTTCACAATGCTTACAATATTATTTGCGTTAAATACCGACACATGAGATAAGAAATAATAAAGAAAAAATTTATATATTATTATTTTATTTTATTTTTTATTATTTGACATTAGTCACAATTCAAATTCATTATGAATAAGTCGATACTTAAATCATTTCCTTTGAAAAAAATTGTTTGGACAGATTTTGTGCAAAACGAATTTCAGTTTCGTCAAAACAAGGAAGTAGGGCCCTGTGTTGGAAGGAGCCACTATTTGAATTGCCCTAAATGGAATATATTTGAAATTTAATGTATGAATAATAGATAAGTTTTGTTGAGTAGTCCAAGGTTATTAAATTCAGGTCGGACTATCGATTCGACCTGTAAAAATTAGAACTGGTCAATATTTTGGTTCGGTTCAAACAAAAAAAATAATTTTGGTCAAAATACGGTCAAACCCGATGACCCAAGGTTGAACCGGTCGACCTAATAACCCGGTAACCGGGTCACTATCTTTTTTTTTATTTTTAATTAAAGCCTTTAAATTTGATTGAATGTATCATTGATTGAGTTTTGAGTTATGATCATGATTTAATATATTTCTTTTCATATAGATTTAATATTTATTTGAATTGTATAAAGTAAATATTGTACAAATAGATTTAGTTTTTTTTTATTGAATTTGATTGAATTTATCCTAGAGATATTTATGTTCATTTGTGTTTGATTTTATCACTCTTGAGTTTTGAGTTATGATCATGATTTAATATCTTTCTTTTTATATAGATTTAGTATTTATTTAAATTATATAAAGTAAATATTGTATAAATAGATTTAATTTTTTTTGTGTGTAGATAAATTAATTAATTTTATATATTTACTTAACATTATATATAATATTTAATAATAATTAATATATTTTATTATTTATTATTTATTATATATTAATAAAGTCACCGATTTAATAATAATTTAATTATTAATTAAATCAATAACTCATTCATTTAATATTTTTTTTAATTTAATGATGGATCCGAATTTAAAAACGCCGGAGTAGCCGATAATGTTTATATATGGCGGAGAAAATGCTACAGAGGAGCCTATTATGCAGACAATTATTTATCGGAATGGGACCCTTTGAAAGTCAAAAGGGGTAGGAAGAGAAAAGGACATGGAAAGAAAAAATAAAAATCTGGGTTGACCTTTTTAGGGATGCATGATCTTGATGCCTCGGAATGTATAACTGTAAATAGAGGTGTACATAAAATTAAAAATAACTAAAAATTTGATCGTATTAAATTGAATTGTTAACAAATTAAATTAAAAATTCTAAAATTTAAAAATCAAAATTTTTAAAATTAAAAAATCAAAATTATATTGGTAGGTTTCGGTTTGATTTATTCAAAAATCGAAACTGACCAAACGCCTTAATATTATAATATAATTTATATATTTTTTTAATAATTATTTATTTTATATAATTATATATTCATTATATGCTCTCTTTTTTTATAATTTGATGACATACCAACTCCTTGTTATTCAACAATACATTGCTTTAAACTTTGGTGACACATTAATTTTATCTTTTATGCTTAAGTTTTAATAACCGATTAAATCGACTGATTAAACCGATAACCGATAACCGATTACGGGATAAAAATTTGGGCAATTTTGATTTTGATTTTTTTATAACCGACTTAAATGGTTTGATTATTTTTTTACTTACCAAACTGACCAAACCGACCGTTGTGCACCCCTAACTGTAAAAATATCAAATGATTGTTTGTTTGATTTGATTAGCCGAAAACTTTTCCATTTTGAAGGCTTAGACCACCTTCCTGGAAAAATGACCTATTCGAGTCAATGGTTGGAAAGGTCAGTGGATGGCCATAGAGTTGGTCTAAGAATTAGTTACCATACAAGTCCTTTCGTACATATAGGGATGCACAAAAGATTCGCGATTTGTGATTTGGCCTTAGTTCGACGTAGGTTTTGTCTGGTTAAAATTTGGTTTGGTCAAGACTTGAACCAGTTAGTCCCGACATAAAAGACTTGAAAAGGCTACTCTTTTAAGAAAGAAACACGGCATGACATGGCCTGTAAAAAAATTTGTTTGGACCTAATCTTAGACTTGGCCTGATCTAATTCGGCCTGAGGCCTGACCTAATTCTTTATCTAAATATTTATAATTTTTGAACTTTAAATTTTAATTATTCATCAATGAAGTATAAATTTTTGCTTATTCATTATTATAATTTATAAATTATAATACATTAGTTTTAATTAATAAATTAATAAAATTTAAAGTTTTAATTATTCATTCTTGATTTCTTGTAAATATATTTAATTAATATACATCTTCAATTAATAGAACTAGTTAGTATATTTAATATTAATAATAAGTTAGTTACTTAGTTGATTAAATATTAATAGTAAGTTAGTTTATTGTAAATACTAAATTACAAATATTTAACATTAAAATTTTATTAATATTCATTGCTACTTTTAATGTTAAATATTAACATTAATTAATACATCAATAAACTAACTTTTAATATTAAATATTAAAAATAAGTTAGTTTCTTGTAAATACTCAAGTTCTTCATTAATTTGGATATGCTAAATTCTTAGGAGAATTTATGGTTTTGCCTATTTTTCTAGTATTCTATTGTAGCAATTTAAAGAATATTTCCATGAAGCAATTAAAAAATTAATTGAAAATAATACTTGAGATATAATTATGTAAGTGTCTAATCACCATAAAGAAAAAATGTGTATTTAAATTTTACAAAATATATGTCCAACTTATTCTAGTACTAAAAAAATAGAAACTAACTTTATATTCAAAATATAAAAGTATAATATACAGTAAGTTAATTTTATGTTGCATCTATAGTCATATGTATCGTAGTAGATTGTATTCAAATTATATTTTCTATAAAGACAAACTGTGCATAGTAGAGATACATTTTAAAAATTAATTTATTTTATATTCTAGTTATATTTAAACTATATATTTTTTTAATTTAAGATGAATATATTTATTTTTGTTCTAATTATCTAACTTATATTAGTATGCAGTAGAATGTTAAAATAAAATAGGCCTAGGCCTAAGTTTGGACTGACCTGTAAGCCTAATTAAACCATAGCCCAGTGGCCAAGACCTGACTTGACAGATCTAAATCAATGACCTAGCATGGCCCGGTTAAAACCCAAAACCTGACAAATTCAGGCCAAATTGACTTATTGTGCAGATCTACATACAGACATGAGTTGGTCTAAGAATTAGTTACAATCAAAGTCCTTGCAAGATAAAGCTCATAGGTGATTCATTGAGTTGTTAGAATTTGTCCAATTTTAGCCATCCATTTAAGTGAAATACAAAAAAGAATTGAAAAGAAAAATTGGCCCCATAAGACTACGCATTTGTAAATTCAAAAACATCAACTCGTTTGGCATTATAAAATGAATGACAAAATATTGAAAAATAAATAAGAATTAATAAAAGAATAAAGAAAAGAGAAAATAAAAGTTTTTTAATTTAAGAAGTAATTATTCATATTTTTAAAAAGAAAAATAAGAAAGGTCTAAATATTGATTAATACTCTGAACTTTTAACGTTTTTTTTACTTTGGGGATTGCCTTATCATTTTTTTTAATTAGGAAATTAAACTTTTATTTTATTTTTTACTTTGGAAATTATCTTCTCAATTTTTTCTAATTACGTCTAATTGATAGTCATGCGTTTATTCAATTTGTTTCTTTTTATTGAATGAAATTATATACTTCCCCCGTCTCAAACTAAAATATTATTATTGACTTTTGAATGTTAATTTAAAATATTTTTAATCTCATAATTGATAAAATATATTAAAATTTATAAAATAACAAGATTTTAATTAGTAGTACATTTATACATTTAAAATATTTATCATTTTATTGATTATTGATGATTTTTTAAGCTTCATTTGTAATGTCTTAAATTTACTTTAAAAAATTAATAAATACCTAATTACAAGATTATCTAAAGTCATCACTACAAGATTTTAAAAGTATCAATAATCAATATAATAATGAATATTTGAAATGTATAAATGTACTACTAATTAAAATCTTGTTATTTCATAAATTTTAATATATTTTATCAATTTTGAGATTAAAAATATTTTAAATTAATTTTTAAAATTCAATAATAATCTTTTAATTTGGGACGGGTGAAGTACATAATTTCATTTAATAAAAAGAAACAAATTAAACAAACACGTAACTATCAATTAGAGGTAATCAGAAAAAATTGAGAAGACAACCCCAAAGTGAAAAAAAAAATTAAAAGTTAATCGACTAATTGAAAAAACTGATAAGACAATCCCCAAAATGAAAAAAATAAAAGTTTAATCACTTGATTGAAAAAATTAAAAGTTCAATCTCCAAAGTAAAAAAAATGTTAAAAGTTCATAGTATTTATCTATATTTAAGCCAATAAGAAAATAAAAAATTTCACTATTTTATTTATACGAAAATAATTGTCAACTCTCCTCCCATTTTATAATATGTCAATAATATTTTTGTTACAAAATTAGATTGGATACAAAAAAATATAAAATAATGTATATGATAATAATTAGTTATAATTATTAAACTCAATCTTATATAATAAAAAAATTAGTTAATTATTATCTGATACATTATTTTATCAAAAATATTATAAGTAATGACTCATAGCAATGATCTATGTAATAACTTTTATAAAAATAGTGGGATCACAATATAAAAGTGGTGGATCCCATTATTTTTATAAAAGTCATTACATGAATCATTGCTATGAGTCATTACTAGAGGTGTCCATCGATAAAAAATCGAATCGGTACCGAACTGAAAATACCGCTAAAACAAGAACCAATACCGGTATTGAATTACCGATTTCGGTACCGGTTCGATACAAATTCGGTTCGATTTTTTTGGTTCGATTTTCGGTTTAAACCGATTGGTAATATATATAATTAAAATTTATATATTAATTTATTTATAGATTATAATAATATATATAATTATATATATTATTATATATATAATAATATATATAATTATTATATATATTAGAATAATTAATATAAATTTAATATTATATTATTTATTTCGATTCTTTCGATATACCGATTTTTATCGAAATTCAAAAATGTCTATACTGCTACTGCTACCAAAATGTATAAAAAATCAAAAAAACTAATACCGAAAAAATCGATACAAAAAAAAATCGGTACCAAAAAAACCAGTACCGATTGGTTTGGTAAAAAATCAAAAAAATTGAATTTCATAGGGTAGATGAATTTGCAAATGCTCCGTGGAGTCAAAAAACCCTGGTGAAAATATTTTTTCAAGCTTACACGTAATCTCAATGATGCTCTTCTCAACTATTTCCATCTCATTTTCATTTAACGTTTTTGAACATATGCTTTTGAAGAAACGACTAAGCTCAGTCAAAACATCTCATATTGGTTTATCAAGTAAGTCTCAAAATGCTATTGGCAAGAGTCTCTCCATGAACATGTGACAATCATGACTCTTCATCCCTTGTATTTTGTCACCTGTAACACACCTTGCAATATTTGACGCATATCCATCTGGTAGTTTCATAGACTTGATCCATGCACACACATCTTCAACCTGCTTCTTGGACAATGTGTATTTTGCATGTGGTTTGACAATCTTTCCATTAGGTGATTCATAAAGCTCTAAACCAGGACGTTTACAAATATCTTTCATATCCAACCGTGCTTTATCATTATCTTTCGTCTTGCCCTTAACACCCATCACGGTGTTAAATACATTGTCAAACACATTCTTCTCAATATGCATTACATCTAGATTGTGACGAATCAAGTTTGTCGACCAATAAGATAGTTCCCAAAATATGCTTCTCCGAACCCAATTGTGAGACTCACCAAACCCATTGATTGTTGTTGAGGTAGCACTTTTACCAAATGGGATTACTGGCAATCTCATCACACGGTCACACACCTCCGTCCCAGACAATCGTCCTACCGACATATCTTTCTCTACTTTTCCTTTTTTAAAATTTTCTCTATTTCTTCAAAAATGGTGATCTATCGGCAAGAAACGACGATGACAGCCAAACCAGCAGAGCTTCCGACCATGTGGTAGATTAAAAGACTTTGTATGCTCCAGACAATATGGACAAGACATCTTTCCATGCGTACTCCATCCAGATAACATACCATAAGCAGGAAAATCACTAATAGTCCACAAAATTGCTGCCCGAAGGTTAAAATTTGTTTTGGTCGAAACATCCCAAGTCTGTATTCCATCCTCCCACAATACCTTCAACTCGACTATAAGAGGTCTCAAGTAAACATCTAGATTCTTTCCAGGACTCTTGGGACCAGGAATCATGAGTGAAAGAAACAAGTATGGTTGTTTCATACACATCCAAGGAGGCAAGTTGTATGGAGTCACTATCACAGGCCAGCAAGAGTACGGAACAGCTGAGTGGCCGAAAGGGTTGAAACAAACCATCGGTTAACAATTCAAGTCTCACATTTCTTGGTTCTAATGCAAACCCCGGATGGGTTAAGTTGAATTCTTTCCAAGCCTTCCCATCTGCAGGATGATTAAGTTCCCCACCTTTAGCTGGAGATCTCGCATGCCAAGTCATGTGTTCAGCTGTTCTTGAAGACATGTACAATCTTTGCAGCTGATGTGTAATTGGAAAATACCTTAAAATCTTAAAAGGTATATTTGTCTTTTTTGTAGTCACACCATCTTTATTAGGCTTAAACCGATCATGACTGCACAACGTGCACTTTGTCTTCTGTTCATTTTTCTTATAAAACAACATGCAATCGTTCGGACATGGATCGATCTTCTGGTATCCAAGACCCAACTTCTTCACCATTTTCTTACAAAAGTAATAGTTATCAGAAAAATTTTCACCGTCGGGTAACATACTCTTAATGGTCTTTAATAGCGACTCAAAACATGCATCGCTCATGTTGTGATCAGCCTTGATGTTAAGTAACGTCGCCACTGCAGACAATGTAGTTTCCTTTGAGCAACCAGGCCACAACGGTTCGCATCCCTCCTCTAATAACTTAAAGAACGATTTGGCATCAGAATTCATAAGTTGATCTATGTCTTGTTCCCAATCAAAATCCGGCCCAGCAATATCATGAACCATGTCATTCATACAATGGGTACTACTGTCAGCTGAATTATGTATCCGTGCATTGACACTCTCTCTTTTCTGTCCATGTGCCCACCAACATTCTTCGTAATTTTTCATGAACCCATTAACAAGTAAAATGATAGGCGACTATATCTCTGTCCGCATAATTGACAGTCTTACACTTCAAACAAGGACATCTTATCTTGTTCTGAGCGTTGACACATTCTTTCTGGCTATATGCGTAATCCAAAAACACTTAACAACCAGTTCTAAATTCAGCTGTAGCACCTATTTGCCCGCGTGACTTTCGTCGCCTCATCCAACTACGGTCTGAATATAAATTCATAATAGTATGGTACCTATTTTGACAAGACTTTTTGTATTCATTAAATCTATTTATTAAAAATTTATAGCTATAATGCATGTTTCCTACCTAAATACGTCGCTACCCTTATTACACCGGTCAGGCTTCTATCCTATTCTTGTATGTGAATCCCACTAATGTCAACAACTTAAACAAATGCATGTGTTTGTTCTAAAGAAATTTCGGCAGCATTTACCATCGGTCTCCAAATACACGAAATAGACTATGATTTACACAATCTAAGTATGCACTCAGAGAACAATAGAAGATAAACAAACCAAATTTTTTTTAGAACAAACAGATAAATTCGCTTAACTCATTGACACCGGCCTAAGTGGGAGCGAAAAATACAATAACAGTCCCAAAACGGGGACTATTCAAGATTCACTCCTAATGAGTGAATCTTGAACGGGTTTCTAAGTTGCGCATATTTCTTTTATATTATTTTTATATATATTATCTTATTTTTATTTATTTTATAATATTATTTTGAATAATATTATATTATATTTCTTTATTTTATATTAATTTGAATGATATTATATTATATTATTTTAATAATATATTATTTTTTATTATTTTTTATTATTTATCTTTATTATATTTTTTTGTATTATTTTATACTATACTATATTTATTTATATTATAACATTATTTTGTATAATTTTGAATAATATTATATTATATTATTTTTATATATATTATATTATATTATTTTATATTAATTTGAATGCTATTATATTATATTATATTATGTTTTTTATATTACTTTTCTCTATTATATTTGTTTGTATTATTTTAAATGATATTATATTATTTTTTTATATATTATATTATTTTTATTTATTTCATAATATTATTTTGAATGATATTATATTTCTTTATTTTATATTAATTTGAATGATAATATATTATATTTGTTATATTATTTTATATTATATTTCTCCATTATATTTGTTTGTATTATTTTATATTATATTATATTTATTTATTCCATAATATTATTTTGTATAATTTTTAATTATATTATATTATATTATTTTTATATATTATATCATTTTATACTAATTTGAATGATATTATATTATATTATATTATGTTTATTATATTATTTTTCTTTATTATAATTTTTTTTATTTCTTTTATGTTATATTATATTTATTTATTTCATAATATTATTTTATTTATTTTGTAATATTATTTTATATGAATTTGAATGATATTATATTACATTATTTTGTATTATATTATATTTAATTATTTCATAATATTATTTTATTTATTTTGTAACATTATTTTATATTAATTTGAATGATATTATATTACATTATTTTGTATTATGAGGACAAATAGTAGTGCATAATATTATCATATGAGGACAAATAATAATGCATAGTGTTTTTACAATTTTTAATAATGACAAAATGAGGACAAATACTAGTGCATAATATTATCACATGAATTATATTAGCTAAATCAAACATATTGCATATCGAAAAATGTATAAATATTATACGGTTTACCTTTTCCGGCAGGGGTGGCGTCCGGGGAGGCGGTGGCGTCTGGCAAGGGAAGGGGGGCGGCCGGCGAGGCTGTCACGGTGGCGTCCTCTCTCCTCTCGATCTCTCTTCTTCCTTCTTTTTTCTCCCTTTCTCTTTCTCTTTCTGTTTCTGGTTTCTTTTTCTTTCTCTTTCTACTTCTGCGTTTCCCGTGCGGCGGATATTAGGTCAGAACATAACAGCGACCGCTTTTGGTCGCTATTTTTTTTTAATGCGTTGGCACTTTTAGCGACCGCATATTCGATCGCTAATAGATTAGTGACCGCTTCAGCGACCGATATCGTTCGCTAATTATGGCGCCAAAATTCTCGCGCTTTTTTGGTGGCATATTTGGTATTTGCGACCGATAATTGCGACCATAAGCGGTCGCTATTAGTGTTAGCGACGACCTTCATAATCGGTCTCTGAAAGCGGTCTCTAAAACTTAGTATTAGCGACGGATTTTGCGATCGTTGAAAGTTTTGGTCGCTGATGTACATTTTTCTTGTAGTGAATGTATATATAAAATTTAATATGAAGTTGTACGTACGTTTTGAAGAAACTAATACGTATATATATATATATATATATTTTTTAAATACAGAAAATTATTCATAGTAAATAGTTGTTATGAGTACTATTTTAATAAATATATCGTACACTCTCTATAAGTAAATTTCACAGTCAAAAAAAAACTTTTTTCTCTAGCCGCTAAAAGGAGTAACGACAAACTACTGTACCTCCAAAAGGAGTAGCGGCAAGCAGGGGCGGAGCCAAGATTTTATTTTAGGTGGTGCCAAAATTATAGACTCATTCCGTCCTGATAAGGTCCATGGTATGCTTGCGTATGGTGAACTCTACCCGAATTATTTTCTAGCCAAGTTATATGGTGGAACATGCACAACATCTCAACCCAACCCTTATATGAATATACAGACGTTGGTGTTAGTTCCCAGAGGCACACAAGTGATCTAGAAGGGGGGGTTGAATAGATCTCTTAAAACTTTTTCCTTTAAGATTAAGTTCAAAGATTTATTAGCAATTAATAAACTTAATTGAGATTTGTTTACACAGCGGAATATTAGTTTGAAAAACTCCCCTTGAAGATTTCTAAAGCAACTTCAGTTAGTTAAGATGATATTGAAGAAAGTCACTTGTTAGGTAAACCAATTTACAGTCATATGTATAGATATATATAAGACAAAATGTAAATGACTAAAAGTAAATGACACCAGAGAGTTTAAAGTGGTTCGGAGACTGAATAACTCATACTCCACTCTTCTACTACAACGAGTAGGAAATCCACTAAAAATGGTTCACACAGAACCCTTCAAGCTCATTAGCCTGGAAACTCTGGTTCACTAATAACCCTTCAAACTCAGCAGGTTTGGTTAGTTTAGTCACAAAGACAAGGACATTACTGCCCTCTTCAAGTCCAGCAGACTTGGCTCCCTGATTGTTTGAAAGAGGTTGGAGTTGTGCTGCTAAGTAGAACATTTGCTCTTCTTCATCTTTAGGTACTTAGCAGCTGCTTGTGATCAATCTTTGAATGCTGCTGATATTTTCCGTTGATGTTCTTCTTCTTTCTGTATTCAGCAACTACTCATGATCACTCATTGTGCTGCTAGGCTTTTGCACTTCAGCTTATTTAATACTTGATAACTTCTCGAGATGAACTCCTGAGATGACTGTGATGCTTCTTCCTTTTGGTACTCAGTTGCTACAATGTATGTATCAAGTTGGCGTTTAAGCTTCTCTCTTCCATGTGCCTAGCAACTCTAAACACTTCTCTTGTAATAGAGTTATTTATCTCTATGTCTCTCTCAATTCAATGTTAGTGTTCTGATGGATCGTAGAGTCATTCAGCATATTCATTTTCTGTTCCACTCTACGATCGGTTGTTGTCTACCATTATCTCTCTCGTATATTTTTCAACAACTACTTTTCTGTTTGTTATGTAAGCCTTTATATCTCAGAGCAAATTTTACCGTTGAAAGAAATCCCGTTGGTTTCCTTTGGCTTTGTGCAGATCTTTAATAATGTTGACTTTCTTGTCGCTTGTGTCAGTGTTTTTCCCTTTTCTGACATGCTCTGATATATTAACCTGTAGCTCAGCTTTCTCTGAATTTATAGTCGTTGCACACCCAGATTTGTTCAACAAGGATTATTATTTCCTTTGTTAATTAATCTTCTGATTCATCAATAAATACCTTCCTTGACTTTTAGAACCAACTGCTCTGATGCATTCAGAGATGTCCCATTTCTGACTTTATTCACCATCTTCCTGAGCAGTGGGTCCTGACTTATAGTCGTTTAGGCACAAAATCTTCTGTGACTCTGACATGCATCTTATTTCTTAAGAGCACTTACTCTTTCTTGAATCTGGGCGAGGAGTATTCTCTTTTCTCTCATACTATATTGCAGTTATGATTCTTTGTTGCTAATTGATATCGTAGAGTGATAGTCTGCTCATTTGGACTCTACGAATTCATCTCCACTCGTCATTTTGAAGTATGTCGAGCAAATGGTTGAGATGGAGCGTACTTCTCTTTTACTCTGCGATCTTGCTTTTGTGATCAGATCGTAGAGTTTGTCTGCAGTGCTTTGTTTTATAATTTCTTTCTACGATCTTGTCCTTTTGTTCAAATCGTAGAGTTTGTGAACTGTCGTGCTTCTTAGTGTAATCGTTGAGTTGTAGTCTTTGTTGCTTCATCCTTTAATTCTACTCAACGATTGTTCCATGTGTATGGTAATCTTCTGTATTGTCTTGTCATTCTATTCCACTCTACGACTTCTTCTATCTGTGCAAAATTCAGTTGTATGTATTTGCTCTTCAAGTTTTACTCTACGATCTTGCAAGAGCGTGTGTATCGTAGAGTACATTTATTCTCTGGTTCAGCGTTATCTGCAGGCTAGCTTGGCTGTCTGTTTGAAGATCGTAGAGTTCAGCTCTACAATTTGTACTTGATCAATTCTTTAATTTTACTTGTATATCCTGTAGACTTCTTGCACATTTGTCTCCCTTTGACGATCGTAGAGTTGTCCGGGCTGAGAGTCGTACCTTTCACTCTACGAACATGCCAAATCGTTGAGTCTTCTTTACTTGGAATCGTAGAGTCCACTCTCCGATTCTATAGACTGATCAACCTAACATATTTGATCTTTTCTAACTAAGTCCTTTCTTACATTATTACATCATTACACATTGAAAGGACCTTTACAGACTCTGACATGCACAAATTCAACACTGATTCATTCTTATGCAACTCTGCTTATATCATACAACGTTTATGCAGAGTGACTTCTATTGAAAGATCAACCTAACATTTCTGATCTTTAAAATCTAAGTCCTTTGTACACATGTATCTAAAAAAGAACTTTACAACAATCTAATCAGATAACTTTCATTCTCTTTAATAAGCAGCAGATAGTTTATAACAAAAACATATTCGTGCTATACAAGTGTGCATATCACAGTATTTGAAATAGGTAATATATATCATACACCCACAACAATGTAAGCACATAATTAGATTAACATAAAATCACTTTGTCAAATAACCACATAAACACTTTTAGACAAACTGTGCACATAAACAAGTAAGCACATAATTACATTAACACATATGCACTTTGTCATATACACATTGACAATCAACCAAGTAAGCACATTTACCACAATCCTTTTTGCACAACAGTCATCGTCATCAAATCAAACAACCTTCAACAGTTGGTACAATTGCTCGTGTAAGGAAAATTGCATTGAATGTACACCAACGACACCTAAACTCATTGTCTATAAAAAGACAACAACCTCAATACAATTGATGATTGATGTGGTAGAAGTCGTCACACCCAATTATATATTGTTGAATGATAAGACAAATTAAATCTCAAAAATATCTAAGAAACGCTTAGAAATTCTCAAAGAACCAAAAAATGAAGAATAATTCCTCTCGATAATATATTGAATGAATAATGATAATCTAATTGTTTACAATAACTCTTGATCCCTATTTATAGTACTTTAAAGAGAATACTAGAATCCCAAATTTTAATAATAAAATGAACAAATAATAAAAATCATATTCCTACTATTGATAGGAAACTTAATTATAAAGTATATCTAATTAATTATGGAAATTAAATCCTAATTAAAATCAAAAACATCAACAACAAAAAAAATTGCTCAAAACGAGTAAAAGTCAAAATATGGTCAATTGGTCCGCGTTACAGCGCAGGGGCGCAGTGTTTTCACTGCAACATCGCGTCGGGGCCCTGTATCTCGCCGGGGCGTGACCTGAACTCGCTACCAGTGGATCCTCTATGTCCATCTGAGTTGGGGCGTTGTTCCTCTTCGCAAAACCTGCGCCGAGGCGGTGTCTGTAATTTTTAAAATTCCAATTTTTCCCTCATTAGCTAAAATGTCTATAATTTTCAATCCGCTTAGAGTTACGAAATGTGTCACTTATCAAATCAAAGCTCTTAATTAACACGTTCTTCAATAAAATCCAAGCTCCATGCACATGAAATATGATCCAAGGTGCATAAATATAGATCAAAGATTATGTCTATCACGTCCTTGAATTATTCTTCAATCCAAACACTTTGAATCACTTGATGATCATTTGGAACTTTTGTCCTTGAATTAAGCTTAATTTGAACCATCCTTGAATAAACTTTAACTCACTTGTTTGAAATCCATCCAATACGGCTTTCCTCGAACTCTTTAGCCCATATGATGACATCGACTTGAATTGGATCATCCTTGTTTTATATAGCCCTGATCATGATCGTATAATTCCCCTCCTTTTGAAAAGAATTTGTCCTCAAATATAGCCCTATAGCAAAACAAACTAAGTAAGTACTATAAAACAAAATATAATCATAATTCTCACTCGTAGAATTTAACGTATAAAAATCATCAACTACACAAGTAAGAATTTGAAAATTTTCATCCCCTCTTGAATCGAATATCAATCTTTGAACCTTTTCCTTTAATAAATACAACCATGCTTGCTTTTCATGTTGTATATACACCCATTCACAAATTCCTGGATCAAACACAAAATAAACTAAACCAAGATGTAACTTATGGACAACTGATAAAATTGGTAGCTCAATGACTTCGTCCATTCGTAAATTCACCCTCTTCAATTTACCTGGGTCAAAAACAAAACCAAACCAATTCATATGTGTCTCATGTATAATTACTAAGAACTCAAAAATCTCAAATTTATATGCATAGTTAAAAATTAAAATGCTCTCTTTTATGAATCCTATGCATTCACCCCTTTAGATAGCCTAATTATAAATCTACAAAACACAAACAACCTTTATTTTTCTTTTGACATTAACATAATCAAAATCAAACAATAAAGTTAATAGAATAAAAAGGTCACAAGATGAAAACGCAATTATAGAATCAACATTATGACCAATTGTAGACTCCATAAATTTAATCTTTATTTTCCCATCTAGGATAGTATATTCAAAATCATGTAATGACACTAACTCCAATGGAAAAAACACTACCCATATGATTTTGATCACAATCACTATCTAACGATGACAACTCATGTATAGAATAATCAATACGAAAATAAGAATACTGATTAAGAAAACTAGAATGCATGTTATGAAAATAAGCACTTTGAAAACGACAACTAAACTGAAGAAAATAAAATTTTTGAAAATGACAACAAGAATGAAGAAAATAAGAATTTTTCAAACGACAACGACATTGAACACTATGATCATAAACTAACTCAACATAAATCAAATACCCTCCATTGTTTATAATAAAAATGACTCTATCATCAAAATAGCTAATAACAAATCTACCAATGGCATAATACAAAACATGTTTTAATAAGTTCATAAAAATACTAGATGCATTAGTCAATTTAACAGAAATAGCTAACCTATATAAATCACATTTCAATGCAACTTTCCAATCATCAAATTCTTTCATGTTAATTTGATAATGACCATTTTGAAAACCAATTTTAGAAAAATCACAAGTGTCATGCAATTCATTAAACATATTATCTAAGAAAAAAAAAGAATATCGATAATTGTTTACCAATTAAAAATTAATACACATGTTCAATGTCCTATCTTCCTTAGGTACCTTAAATGCTAAAACTATATATGAAATTATGCTTTCTCTAACGAACCATTCCTCTATCAATTCACCAACTTACTTTCAGAACTCCTTCGTTTCCTAGATATTACTCCTATAAGTTAGTCGGTTTAGAATGATAGCACCGGGTATGTAATCAACCATCTACACAAGAGACAAAACAGAACTAGACAAAGAAGGGTTATTATTGTTAGTATTCAAAAGCGCCTCTTTGTACGAAAATAACTATCTTTTTCATAGTTACATATTTTTCTCTTTTCTTTTCTCTCATTCTCCTATTTTCTATCAATTCCCTTAATCTCACTTTTATCAATCTCTTTTGTATTTACAATCTATTTCTTCTCACTCTTTTCAATCTCTTCATTCTTTTTTGCCTCTCTTTTATCTTACTTTTTCTTTTTCTCTCTCGTTATCTTTTTCACACTCATTCTTTTGATCAGTTTCATTCTTTTCAACACTGTTTTTCCTTAAATGCTCAAATCTTCTTGAATTTGCTCAAATGTCATAGGGATTAAAGGGACTCTCATTTGATTATGCACCAATGAATGCCGATTCGTATTGCTATAATCTTTAACATGCCTGTCATGTCACTATGGTCTCCCAAGTAACAAATGACAAATATTTTTTGGAATCGCATCGCATAACACCTCGTCCTCGTACTCCTAATCTTAAATGACACTATCACCTGCTTAGTCACTCCACCTCTTCAACACCACTGACTCCTTGCAACGCGTAAGGCTGAGGATGCACAACTTTTGACAGGCCTAGTTTCTCGACCAAAATAGTGCTAGCAATGTTAGTACAACTATCACAACCAATCTTCACACTACCTATTTTACCTTGTACGAGGCATCTAGTGTAAAAGATGTTCTTTGGATGTACTTTGTCCTCCATAATTTGATTACTCTTAGCTTTATTCATTACCAACGACTCTTCATGAATGGCATGATCACTTTCAAGTATATCCTCCTTCAGTTGAACTTGTTCCCTCCTTTGTACATTAGGCATATTTTTTTATTGTGCCCAATGCGTTCTCAATGTATCTACCCCCTACGAATCTCTTCCATGAGGTCATCATTTATCTCCTTAGGCTGAATATGCGTCCTCCTACGCTTTATAGGCTTCTAAGGTTACTCATACTCCTCCTCCTCATCGTCATCCCATGTTGAACGCCTTGAGGGTTACTCCTAACAGCTTGTGGATGAATACTCTTTCCATCTCTTGATCGTAATAGGTTGGGGAGTAATACTTTCTCATCACGTTCTTCAATTCCTTCCACGTTTCGATCAGACGCTTTCCACACCTCCTCCGATTAATCATAAATTCATCCCACCAAGTAGTCGCATAGCTAAAGAACTCCTTGGTTGCTAGTTTAAATTTCTTATGCTCCGAATAATCATGATCGTTAAACTCTCAATCCATATCCATCTCCCACTTTAAATACGCCATAGGATTATTTTTGCCTTGAAAATAATTCTTCTTCCATGAATTCTCTCCATAAAACACCTTTATCATTGTAACCAAACATAGTTGCTGCAAAACAAGGGTTAGTATATAAAAATTTCATCACCTCTCCCTTACGTGTTTCGCTGGATACAATATATCACACAACTGTTAGAGTTCATGCCCTAGAGGCCAATTATTTGATGTAATTGTTTAAAATTTTTGATAATATATTTAATTGAATAAATGAATTATTTTATTATGATTTTATTTACTGCGTTATATAAATGTTAGCATAATAAAAGTCCTTAGAATAGTGATACAAATTATATAGCTTCAAGTATGTGACTTGAAGCATGAAATCATATAATTACAATTAGTATCATTGCTTTTAAATGTCCCTAGTCGAGTATCATTGTTAATGGGACAACAATGATACATTAAGACTAGTATGAGGATTAACTGATGGTCAAATCTCATTGGTCATAAATATATAAGATATTGAGTCAATGCATAGGTACATGTTAGAGAACAATGCACTGGACAGACCCACCATGAGAATTCTACGTGGAGCATTATGCAAAGTGTCATAAAAAATTCTCATAGTGACAATGATGTAATAATCCTCCGACCTGAAATCACTATATTATTACATGAGAATTTATGTACTTTGATATCATCAAAGGTCACATTTAATAGGGTGGACAATAAAGGTGATTATTTGGTATATCATGAAAAGGTTGCATCGAATTACCGATCTTATTATTATTTGAGTAGCAGTGATGCATTACTAGATGTCGCTCACTGTTTATAATTTTATAATATGATTTTAAAATTATTGCCAATATAATAATAACCTATAGGGTCACACACTTAGAACGCAATTAAAAGAGAATTAATTTAAATTATAAGAATTTAAATATATCAATATGATTGATAGTATTTAAATTACGAATTTAAATTAATACGATAACTTGTATATATGTATATTAATTAAGTAAGATTTAATTAAGATATAATATATATAAATTCGGATTTTACTTTTCTAATTAGATTAGGTTTTGGTTAATTCCTCTTGACTACTATATATATATATGATATATCAGCTGTTTTAGAGACTAGAGGAAAAAATCAAAAACAAAAACCCTAGCCGCTTTTGGAAAGAAACTAAAGAGAAAAACTTCAAAAAATTCAGATCTTGACGGCTAGTACCGCAACTCTCTTTATTGCAGATCGTGTGACGATTCGCGAGGCGTTTGTGTGGATACCGTAGAGGCGCAACTCTGTTGGATTGCATTGAAGATTCGAAGTTGTTCTAGAATTTTCCATCGTCTCCATTCAAGCTCGGATAATCAGTAAAACAAATCTAAACCTCTGAATTAATATATTTTTGCATGGATCCTGTTTTAGGGTTTCAAAAATTGTTTTTAAAAAGTTATAATTATGCTACTTTTATATGCCAAAATTCCTACAACAACGCTCGGGTATCACTCAACTAGATTTTTACCCTCTAATAATCTCACAACTCTTGCCTTTTATCACTCAAATATTCCCTCTTATAGGTTTTTTTCGAATTCACTAAACACAATCAAAATATCTACAAATCCAATAAGAACTATCAAGAACAATAAATAGTAAAATATGATAATTGCATTACCGACAAGATTCACGGGTTGTTTGCTTTTAAATTTGCCTTGAAATTCTTAGATCTTCAAAAATTGCACTTGATTGAAGCCTCCAATTCCGTAAATTAAAAAATTACAATAAACTAAAATAACGAAATCTATATATAATTTTTTCTTTTTCTTTTTTTTATATACTTTTTTTGTGTGCTAACAAATAATCAACTAGAATAAAAAAATAAAGATAGATGCCCCGCTAGATAAACGTAGTTCTAATGCCAAATGATAAGGTTCATGGTACGCTTGCATATGGTGAACTCTACCCAAATCATTTTCTAGTCAAGTTGTATGTTGAAACACGCACAACACATCAACCCAACGCCTATATAAAGACGCGAACTTTGGTACAAGTGTTCGTGTAAGGAAAATTGTGTTGAATGTACACCAATGACACCTAAACCCGTTGTCTATAAAAAGACAACAACCTCAATACAATTGACGATTGATGTGGTAGAAATCGTCACACTAAATTATGTTTTGTTGAATGATAAGACAAATTGAATCTCAATAATATCTAAGAGATGCTCAAAAATTCTCAAAGAACCAAAAAATGAAGAATAATTCCTCTCGAGATTATATTGAATGAATAATGATAATCTAATTGTTTATAATAACACTTGATCCCTATTTATAGTACTTTAAAGAGAATACTAGAATCTTAAATTCTAATAATAAAATGAACAAATAATAAAAATCTTATTCCTTTTATTGATAGGAAACTTAATTATAAAGTATATCTAATTAACTGTGGAAATTAAATCCTAATTATAATCAAAAACATCAAAAAAAAATTGCTCAAAACACGTTAAAGTTAAAATCTGGTCAACTGATCCGCGTCACTGCGCTGGGGTGCAATGTTTTCACTACAACATCGCGTTGGGGTGCTGTATCTCGCCGGGGAGCGCTCTAAAATCGCTGCCAACGAGATCCTTTTGGTCCACCTGCGTCAGGACTGTAAGACCTCGACTTTTATTAAATACAAAATTTAATTTTTCTTCATATATATTTTTCCTGAAATAGTAAGTGGTTAAATTGATAAAGTTAAAAGTTAAGGATGTTATGTGTAAATTATATTATTTCGGACAATATTCGTTTGGTCGGGGAATATTCGTTCTGTCGGGGAATATTCGTTCTGTCGGGGAATATTCGTACGACGGCACCATACGAACCAATCATTGGTGGACCCCACAACGAATAATTGTCGAATATAGAAAACGACATAAACAATTTTTAAATGGTCAATGGTATTATCACTTTTAATTGTTGAAATATCTGGTGGTAAAAGAATAGTAATATACGGTATTACAAGTAACATACGGTATTGCACAGTAGCACACGGCATTGCACAGTGTTTCGTATTATTAAATTGATAAAGTGGTTATCGTACAATATTAGACTTTATTGTCACATGCACAATAATTCATGTTATTAAACTGATAATTGTCACAGTAGCATATGCACAGTAATTCATATTATTGAATCAATAATTGTCATTACACAGTAACGTATTCTTTCTTTTACATATTTTCTGCATTATTGTTATCTCTATTATGATGTTAATTAAACAGTTGTATTTCATTATTAATTGACTTGATATCTAACTCGGAAAGCCAACTACACTGTATTTATAACAATTAGTCATAATAATGAATAAGTGTGAATTATCGTTGAATAATTGAATTGATAAAGTTATTTATTTTTATTATAATAAATGATATAAAGATGAAATGAATGGTATATATTAAAGATAATGTAATAACTATAGAATTTCAAATGAACGGTGTAGATTGAAGATGATATTTAAATAAATAGTTTAGATTAAGGAAATCTTAAAAGATGAAATGAATGGTATAGATTAAAGATAATATAGAATTTGAAATGGATGGTGTAGATTAAAGATGATCTTTAAATGAATTGTTTAAATTAAAGAAATCTTAAAAGATGAAATGAGTGATAAGGATTAAACATTATCTTGAAATGAACGGTTTGGATTAAATTAGAAAATCTTGGTTATGATAAGATTTTTGGCTATAAATAGAGGTCTTAACTTAAGGATTTTTTATAAACTTCCTTACTTGTTCTTTCTTTCACTCTCTAAATACTTCTTTGTGTAAGTTTTCTCTAAGTGTGCTTAAGTCATCTTGAGTATTTGTGAAGATCTATAAGTTTACGAGTACTGTTCAAGTTAATCAACCTCATTTAAATCAATATCCAGTCACGTGTTAAGGTAAAGGATACCATCTTTTTCATCTTTCACTGTTCAAACTTACTACAGTAAGGGATTATTATTCTTTGATTCTCGAAAATAATATCGTTTCTCTCTTACTCATAAGATGTGTCATTTATTTCCATGTATTAAATTATGGGATTAACATTACGGCGCGGATTACCGCCTGTAGGTGAATAACTTTTCGTATTCATTCCTTATTAATCTCTGAGAATAAACTTACTACGCGGATTACCCCCTGTTTGGTGAATAATTCTTCGTATTCAATTTTTATTAAATTGTGAGAATAACCTTACGGCGCAGATTACCGCATGTTTGGTGAATTACTCTTTGTATTCATTTCCTATTTTTCTAAACATTTATATTGAACTGTAACCGTTATTCTGAACTGTGGATCTTGAATATCATTTTTGAATTTTACTCCACATCATGTTGACAATTTGGACATTATTTAAATCTGCACAAAGTAAACTTCCGATACTTATTGTTTATCCTGTTTCTTCTGTTCATCATTTGTATCACTGTTATTTGTACTAATCATCAAAAATCAAGCTGTTGTGAATATCAATGGCCGGGGGCACATATGCGATATAATTGTTGAACAGATGCTAGGTTAAAGGCGATATAATAGGTTAAAGGCAATACATTTTTTCGGTGTCTTTTATGACACGTGGTGAAAGTTCTCTTTGGCCCGTAGTGCAAAGATGAACTGTTGTTTGGTATAATTATGACCAAAGGCTGAATACTGGTATAATCATGACCGTTGGTGTTATATTGAATATATTTGGCCCGTAGTGTAAAGATGAACTGTTGATTTGCATGATTATGACCAGGAACTGTGAGTTTGTATTCTCATGGTCAGTGGTGTTTCAGATGATAAAAGTTGATGATGTTTTTCCTAAAAAGAGAAACGAATGGATACTATAGTCTGTATTATTCTTCTAATAGATTGCTCATTCCGCTGCTATTATTGATCTGAACGTTGTTCAAGAATTTAACTGCAGTTTTTGATATAAACCTTGTAGTCTATTATATTCTATCAAGGACTCAACTGTTGAAGGCTAACGATAATCTATTCGTCATTATCTTAGTCATGATATTCTTTACTGGCTATTTGAGCTCACCCTTTCTTTTTGTTCCATTGTTTTTCAACAGGAGATGAGAACGTAGCTGGTCTAGCCGGGGGATGGAGTGAGAGTCTGAGGGATAGCTATCGTAGTCTTCACATATTGTAAAATAGTGTAACAATAATCGTGAAAGACTTAGTTTTGTATTATTATACATTGTATTGTTGTACGTTGTACTACTTGTAATAATTTTGTTGTAGTCTTTTGACAACTCAAGTTTGGGCTGTGTGGGCCCAGATTTAGAGGTGTCACAGGAACACTGTTGCTTTTCACAAAACCTGTGCCGGGGCGCTGTCAGCAATTTTTGAAATTCCAGTTTTGCTATCGTTTGCTAAAATGGCTATAATTTTCAATCCGTTTAGAGTTACAAAACGTGTCGCCTTTCAAATCGACGCTCTTAGCACACTCTTCAATAAAATCCAAGCTTTATGCACATAAAATATAGTCCATGCTGCATAAATACAGATCAAAGATTATGTCCATAACATCCTTGAAGTATTCTTCAATGCAAACACTTTAAATCATTTAATGATCATCTTGAACTTGATTTGTCCTTGAATTAAGCTTCATTTGAACCATCCTTGAATAAACTTCAACTCACTTGCTTGAAATCCATCCAATACGGCTTTCCTCGAATTCTTCAACCCATATGATGATATCGACTTGAATTGGATCATCCTTATTTGATATAGCCCTGGTCATGATTGGATCACATCCCAAGATAAAAATCCTCCATTGACTTTTGTTGTCAAATTAATCATTTTTAAAATTAATAGGTAAACATATATATTTAGATTTTCAAAAAAATAAACATTGAGATTAGTATTGAATTGTATGTAGTTTATAATGTTTATAGACTTTTTACATATATATAAAAGAATACTAAAATATATTGATTTGAAAAATAATCAATTTAACCATAAAAGTCAATAGAGGACTTTTATCCTCGGACGGAGGGAGTATCAAAATATAACTCGATGTTATTTTAAATCTCGAAAGTCGTCTATGATTGATTATATACTAAATTTCACAACAAATTTCCTTTCAATATATAAAATCAAAGAGTCGGTTAGAAAATCATCCTCCATCTTAGATCGAAACCTAGTTTTGATGATATTCATAGCTGAAAATAATCGTTTGATAGTTGCAGTAGAAACTGAAAAAGTAAGCACGAGTTCGATCACTCTATAAACAAGTTAGTAGATTGTTGATTTTCTAATCCTTATCGACCAATGGCATGGGATACGGAATTTTGTGTGGGTCATTATGACATTAATTGTAAAGCAACTAATTTTAAGTTTTGGGCTTATTAAAGAGTAAGTAAATAAGGCCCATTAAAAATTATATACATACATACATAGCAGTTCAAGTAAAGTCTTAAGTCCAAAACTTTTTTTACTTAAGCAAAGTCTAAAGTCTTTTTTACCTTTATATTTTTATAGAGGGTGTCAAAGCCCAAATATATAGAACATGTACTTAATTTTATATATAACAG